>VXBH01000410.1:95611-229599 GCA_013400035.1 Rynchops niger | reverse complement strand
ACTCGTGTGCGCGCGCGCGCGAGGGAGGGAGGGTGAGCGCGAGCGCGGCCGTGAGGGGCGAGGTGAGGGGCGAGCGGGGATCGGTGAGGGGAGAGCAGGGAGAGGCGAGGGAGGGTGAGGAGAGGAGCGGAGCGAGGGCAGGGTGCTGCGGTGAGGACGAGGAGGGCCGTGGGGAGCGGGAGGCGAGTGAGGCGGGCGGCGAGAGCCGCGGGGCGGAGGTGAGCCCGGCGAGGCAAGGGGGGGAGGCGAGTACCGGCCGGCAGCCCTGGTGGGAGGGGGCTGAGGGGCAGCGGGAAGGTCGCCTGGTCACACCAGGAGGGGCGAGGGGGAGCGGAGGGTTTTCCACATCCCTGCGTCCACGCCCGGCCCGCGGGCTGCGGCACACGGCTGCAGGTGGAACGGCGCTGCCCACCTGCTCACACAGACACGCACACACGCACCGGCAGGCACGGCCCTGCGCTCTGCACATGCCCAAATGAGGGTGCTGCCCACACCCGGGCCGTGCCCCGCGGCTGCGCCCGCATCCACCGGCAGCAGGGAAAGAGGAGGGAGACGAAGTGGACCCCAAGAGTGCAGCTGGGCAAGAGGGGCAATGCTCGGCATCCCCGAGGGACGTGCCTGGTAACGCCAGGTCCAAACTTCACATTAATAGCCTCTTCCCAAGTTAGGAGAATAATTTTGAAATGACAGAATTTTTCTTAAGCCCAAGTTTATTTGCTGGACTTTGCATCTTTGGTGCAGGATCTTAATTCTTCGTCCTTGCTGCAAATTTTCCACTTTGTAAATTGCTGCAGAAATCAAAACTCCCAGAGGAAAAAAAAAAGGACAGAAGGGCTGTGTGAATGCACAGGCAGGAAGGTGCCCTGCCCCAAAATAAGTATGGGTCTTGCTGCATAGCTGCTTGGAGGAAAGGAAACAGGGCCAGAGTGGAGAAATGAGCCACTGAGGAGTCACAAGCTGCCAAATTTGTGATGGATTTGCAGAACCTGCAAAACTATGAGACATAAATTCCCACTGTACGTGAAACACAAATTTTGAGGGGAGCGGGGTCTGCAACCATGGTGCTTTGTATTTACAGAGAATGACAGGTAACACACAGTCACTAGCTGTCAGAGCACAAATGACACTTGACTAGGTTATGCCACCTGCACGGCAGTAAGGACCAGAGAGCAGAAAATTTCAGCTAGTCCAGAGTGAGAGAGCCTGTGGCCCCTTGTTGCTCCATGATCAATCCTTTCTTTTGGGAGTAACGCCAAAGCGTGTGCATTTCCCCTGTGGAGAAATCGGGTGTCTGCAGTAGAGAGACATCTGAAGTATTATTTTTCATCAGCTTGAGGTAAGGAGGGACAGGAGGAATAAGTTAGGACTACCTCACTTGCAGCCATCATCTCGGGTAGTTCTTGCATGTCTGAAAGGATTTGAACTTGCTCCTCTAAAACACAAGATACCACTGACCTTACAGCTTTGCAGCCTGCAGACTGTCAATTACAGTGAGATCATACTCTCACAACTCTGGCATATAGGTCAGACGCTTGTTGTTCAAGGATAAAAAATGATACTTCATAAAAAAACCCTAAAGGATTCTCATTTAATCATTCCAGAGTTGGAGATTTAGGCTTGGGTCTTTAATTCCTGTGTCTTAATCCAACACCGAGCATTGTATGCATACACAAACATGCAGAAGAGTAGTTGCTGTGGGTGTGCCTTCAAGGCAACGGGGACGCAGGTTGCATGTTAGGGAGAAAGCTGGGTAATAGCAAAGGGGAAAAAAAAAGGGGGGGGGAAATAAAGACTGAATAGCAGAGTATATTAGGGTAAAGAGGTTATATCATACATGTTGACAAACAGTAGATAGTAAAGGAACAGAAGGCGTTTAAAATACTAGCTTTGAAACTCTGGCAGACTCCATCTGAACTGCAGTTTTTAGACACCTTAACTGCTTTCTTACAGTGGAGCCTACAAAACCGTTTCAGCCCCTGCCAGGGTTTAGAGCGGTATTAGGACTGCTCTGAATAGCGTTCAGTTCCAAAACTGCCTCAGGCTGCATTTTTCAGCTAGAAGCACTAGAACATGAAAGTCAACTTCAGGGTGATTTGCTGAAGGGAGGTAGGCTGCTTGGTGTGTCTTCCCAGAGGTACAACACAGGCAGCCATATACTGCCACACTGCATTTAACGTTCAGGGTACTCTCTGAAAGATGTTATTCGCTAACATTCAGTAATTTCAGTTTCCAATTTCATTGCCAGAAGTTAAGATGGCTGTCATACGCATTTTGAGGCAGGATAATTTTTTGCTTAAATATACCAGTGGGTGTCTCTGCACTGCACAGAACATCCCTGTCTCTCCCTTTGCTTGATTCAAGCATCCTTTGCTAGGATCAGGGATTCAGCAAGGCAGCAACAGAAAACGTGCAAAAAGCAGAAACGGAGTGCCTTCAGCACCGTGCGTATTTGTAATCGTTAGCTGCCCGTTATTCCGTGACAGTCTCTCCCTACGATCAGTTTATATCTGTAGCTCGTACGCATACCCATGTCCCTGGGTACTTGATTCCTGTGAGGAATTTGCTCTCTGGAAAGAGGCACGAGTCATTTAGGATCCAAGCATAAGGATGAAGGAGGCAGAGCTGCAGCCTGCAGTGCTCATGGGGGAACAGCAACCACTGACCTGGCTTCATATTTTCTACAAGAAACACTCAAAGCAACCACCATGGGAGGAAGAGGGGGCGGGGGAATATGAAGGGGGACAACAGCTTTCTGTTATTATAATAAAACAGAGACATAGGCCAGCATGAGCTTTACATACCCCTACCCAGTCTCAGCAGTCTTTTAGAGGATTAATAAGATTAGAAGCCCCTATTGTTTTGCGAATGGCTGTTTATTTGAAAAATGGCTTTTTCTTGTAAACATACAGAAATGACCATATGTTACTCCATATTCCAACACTGCCTCGGAGCACCACTAAAAGCAAGGAAGGAAAATCATGTTCCAACTGCAGATTTTACAAAAAAGAAACAATTAATTTGCCCTTCAACTCTGCTGCTGTGGAGTCTTACCTGGTTGAAGGTAATGCATTAAAATAGTGTAATAGTACTCTTTCTTTGAAAAATCTTGCTGCTGCCTATGCTGCTGTAAGAAGGCTAACAATGCTAACAATCCATTTAAAAATCCATGGTTATTTGAATTCCAGATGTATATTTGCAGAGATAATTTGAACTCTGACTACATCCAAGCCTCTCATCCATAAAGTTGATGTATGCAAGTTCCTTTTCATTGCTCCCGAATGATGCAAAATATTTCCCATAATATTAAAAATTTTCAAATGAAAGTAAGAGTTTTAGATTCAGACATGACTGAGCGAGCTGAGCGCTACTGTTGTTGAATTCCAAACTCTCCAAAGTGAACGAAACATGTCAGAAAGGTAATATTAATTATAGAGCTTAAAATAGAGCATGCGGCAAGACATAAGGTTGAATTTAGCTTCTCTATCTTACAAGGATATTTTCAATAGCTTGTATTTTAATCACTGAGGCTATTTTTTCTTATGCCTGACCTCTTCCGTGACTCAAATGTTTCTGGAAAGTGATTCAGACATTTCTGAGGATGCAAAAGGATGAGATTAGGTACTTTTAATGAGAAACAACTTTTCTAACCATTCTTTTAATGGCAATACTGTCCCTATATCTCTCCACAGGAGGGAGTAGGAACTTGAGTTCTGGAAAAAAAAAGGTAGCTTGGAGCTCAGACAGATTTTTCTGTACAAACAAAAATATTAATATCTGACAAAGAATCAGCAGGAGAGAAATTAAGAGGATGACATGAGAGTATATTTACTGACTGGTACTGTGAGCTCTAGATACCAGTTCAGAGCCTGTAACTTTGGACATTAGGTAACTAAGTTACACTGGGATTTATTTAAGAAGCTGTCAGGTCACACCATGGGTTAGGTGAATATAAAATTAGCTTTTCTCTCAGTAAGCAGATCTCAACTTTCCCGTGAATCTAGTCCCACAAATTAAAATGTTTAACTTTCCCATGAAATTGTTTTGTCTATAAGCCATTACCAGGCTATCAGGTTTGTACCACAAGACAGGTGATTTGAGTGTCACTTCAGAGAAGCAGAAGTTTCCCAGATTTTCTCCTGAGTCAAATATACAATCTCTCACTAGTCCAGTCCATATTCTGTGGATGCATATTGCCAGATGCATATAGCTGCTTAAATTCATGTAGCCACAGTCTTCCTGAAGCAAAACAAAGGAGAAAACCAAAGTAAATAATAATTTTAGAAAGCAAATTGTGTGGTCCCATATTGGCTTTCTCACACATGGTAGTAGCTATTGATGCCACCACTTACTTACTTGTCCCAAGTGAGAGACGATCATGTCGTGAACAGAAAATTCCTCAGTTTACTGACAGTTCTCCACATTGGGCAGATGCTTCACTTTTCCTTAAGTGTATATGAAAATCTGCATAAACACTATGTAAAAAGGATACCAGTACTTAATGCAGTTGCAAGTCTTTAAGAATTATTGTGTTACCTTAGTTTTGTCTCTGTACTCTTACACGTTATGTGAACCGTTACGTGAGCTCAGTGTCTTTTTCTATTAATTCCTGTCTCATTCAGTATAAAAAAGGTGAGTATATATGATACATCATCTCTGCAATATTTCTTTATATTCTTACCAATCAATGGATTCAGGTGTAATTTACAGCAAAATGGTGCTAAATAAAAACTCATGTTCTTTTTTCATTGTGCCAATGAGTGCAGTTCCTGAGGGTTCTCCAAGGTTCCTGGCTTTGAAACTTTTCTTCCAAAAACAGGTAGGTAAAGATTATAGTCTTTTCAGTATATGCAGCTCTGTTACAAAATGACACATATAAATTCCTAAATAAATTGCAAATATCTGAGCAACTGTATGTCCAAATCAAAATATTAATAGCCTGTTTTTTCAGAAATGCTAAAAATTTATCATATTCTTTACAGGGAAGGATGAAGATAGAAAAGATTCCACCAAAATCAGGCCTGAGGTTGAATGGAAAGTAAAGAACACGTCTACTGCCTTTGAAAAAAAGACTGAAGTGGCTTGCAGAGTAACATGTAGTCTGTGAAAGATAGGGAGCTTAGTTCTCCTATCTTGCTAACTTGTTTTAAGCACTTTCTGCTGTTTGAAATGACACACTGTAAAGCTTTCACAAGAAAATGCACAGGTTTCAAAGAAAATCACTTCATTCAAACCTCAGTAATAATGCACACATAATCTTTAGTTTGGTCTTTTGATTTTGCTGTTCTTTCAGCAGCATGTTTGGAGGGAAATATGTAATGCAGACTTATATGTTACTTTTTATTTACTTTTTTAAATAAAATATTCATTACATGATACAGAAAGAATTAATTTACTTCAAAGGAGAAGAATAGTCGTGCAGTAGGGTTAGCATATCTGTAGAGGCTACAATATACTTCAGATTCCTGAAGATTATTGAACTATTCTTTGATGATATTTTCAGAAGCTCTTTTTGAAGGAGCATTTCTGATGGAAGACTCCCAGTCACAGTAGGTATTTGGGTATGAGGTACTTAACATTAGCTATCAGATGCTTTGCACTAAGGTGTGACAGATGCCTTGGACTTATAGCGCACTTACTTTTACACTCGCTAGTCATCACATATTAGCAATGTGGGATTTAAGCTCAGTTGTTCCTAAATCTTATCTGAAATCAGCCTGACAGAACAAGATACAGAAGCCATACAGACCCTGTCTGATTGCGGGAGGAAATGGGAGAAAGAGATTCGTGCTAAAAATTGTATGGCTACTGTTATCTCTGCCGTTAGTTGCCATCAAGGTCAGTGATGGGTGTTTGCCTTGTTACTGCTGTTGTCCTCAGCTGGGGAATATTGACACGTCCCTGTTGAGGCTGGAGTGCTGCAGTGCTTGCAAAGTCACTCTGAGAAGATCTCGCCATTCAAATTTCTCAAACAAAACAACTACAATATCAGGTTGCTGGTAAAGGCGAAACAAAGTTTACTGCTTGCCAGCACAACACTAACATGTTTGATGATCATCAGTACAGGAGATAAGGTGTATCAAAATGATGTACTAGTGGTAAGGAATTTGGAACAGCATCAAAATGCATCCCCAAAGACTACCATCATCCTCACTTAGTTTTAATTCTTATTTTGTGAGCACAGCAACCCTATTTAAGCATCACATTCTCTCTGTATCTTTGTTTTCATAATATCTTGTCTTAGGTGACCTCACCCCAGCTTTATCAGGTTCATCATAGAATCATAGAATCACTGAGGTTGGAAGGGACCTTTAAGATCATCAAGTCCAACCATTAACCTACCCGGACAAAAGCCACTTCTAAACCATGTCCCTAAGTACCCCATCTACCCTTTTTTTAAACACCTCCAGGGATGGTGAATCCACCACCTCCCCAGGCAGCCTATTCCAATGTTTAATAACCCTTTCAGTGAAAAAATGTTTCCTAATATCCAATCTAAACCTCCCCTGACATAACTTGAACCCATTTCCTCTCGTCTTATCACCTGTCACCAAGGAGAAGAGGTCAGCCCCCACCTCTCTACAACCTCCTTTCAGGTAGTTGTAGAGGGTGATAAGGTCTCCCCTCAGCCTCCTCTTCTCCAGGCTGAACAACCCCAGCGCCCTCAGTCGTTCCTCATAAGGTTTGTCCTCCAGACCCCTCACCAGCTTCGTAGCCCTCCTCTGGACACGCTCCAACACTTCAGTGTCCTTCTTGTAGTGAGGGGCCCAGAACTGAACACAGTACTCGAGGTGAGGCCTCACCAGTGCCGCGTACAGGGGGATGATCACTTCCCTAGTCCAGCTCACCACGCTATTCCTGATAGAGGCCAGGATGCTGTTGGCCTTCTTGGCCACCTGGGCACACTGCTGGCTCATATTCAGCCAGCTGTCCACCAACACCCCCAGGTCCTTTTCAGTTGTACTACACCTAGTACAGTTTTTCTTTCCTTCTCTCCTGATAAGATTGTACATCATGTGAATGCTGTACCAAGCTTTTATGTGAGCAATGTACATTCTCCAAAGCACACTCAAGTCCTACAGCTACAACGTGAGTGACACGGGAATTGGTCACATACCTACTATTGCTAATGACAAGGCTAAACCCCTGAAAACTACATATCTGAAATCTGTTTGTTCACTTTGCCTTGACTGCGTGTCCATACAGGTAGATATAGCTAGAGATGCAGATATAGATACATACATGTATCCGTGCTCCCATGTACAAATGAATTTACAACAGTTTTCATCAGGAAGAAAATAATGAAAAGGACTATGTCCTAATTTTCATCCAATACAATTTTTTCTTTTAGAGCTCCAAAAAGTCTTTAATCTTTTCAGCAATGTAGGGCTAAATTTAATTTAAAGAATTCTCATGGGACTGACAAATTCGTTGCTCAGCAGTCAAGATCATCTAATAAAAGGCTAATCTTTAAGCTACAAAGGACAGGAACTTCCACTTCAAAATATTATGCTTTTTTCACTCATGCTTTTTCAAGCAAGGTGTTTTCCTTTTAAAAGGACCCAAAGGTAAAGGACATAGAAGTAAAAGAAAGGGAGATGTAACAGAATGCATACTTTAAAAGGTTTATGTATTTTAAAGTAATATTTTTAATACATTTTACAATTAATTTTGCCAATTTTATTTTAATGAGTGTTAGTTGTGGATTAGAAGAGATTACCAATTAGAAATATACTGAAAAAAAGACGTTCAACCTTTGGTTATCTGAAAGTTTAATTGACATTCATAAAGTTCTTTGCAAAACTACAGTCATAGTTATTGTGGTGTATTTTGCATAATGTGTTCCAAAATTTCAACTTTCGAATGTTTCAATATTAGGAAAGCTGTTAAAATATTTTCCCATGTCCAGCAGTAGAAGATGGAGCTGTCTGTCAGCAGCCGGCAGCGTATCCTTGCAGCAAAGAAGGCCAAAAGCATCCAGGGCTGCATTATGGAAGAGTGTCGCCAGCAGGTTGAGGGAGGTGATCCATCCCCTCTCCTCAGCACTGGAAAAACACATCTGGAGTGCTGGGCCCAGTGTGGGGCTTTCCAGTACAAGAGAGGCATGGACATATTAAGGGATCAAAGCATCTGTCCTAAGAGAGGGCTCGCTCTCTCTAGCTCAGAAGGCTGTGATGTTTTAGCCTGGAGAAGAGAATGCTCCGGTGAGTCCTATAAATATGTATAAATATCTAATGGGGGGCTGAGTAAGGAAGGCAGACCCAGGCTCTTCTCAGTGGTGTGGAGTGACACGGTGAGAAGCAATGGGCGCACATTAAAATACAACAAATTCCACTTAAGCATAAAAAACCCCTTTGTTACCATGGGGGTGGTCAAATACTAGGGCAGGTGGTCCAGAGAAGCTGTGGAGGCTCCATCCTTGGAGATACTTAAAAATTGACAGGACGTCAACCTGAGCAACCTTCCCTAGCTGACCCTGTTTGAGCGTCATGGTTGGAATCCTTTCCAACCTCAAGGGTTCTGCGATTCTGTGATCAGGATATTGTCCTGCATGTGTTTCTATGCAGAAAATTCCAACTTTTAAAACATAATGAATACAATTTTGCAGTCTGTATATATTCAGGACATAAGATTTTACCACATAATTTCAAGACCTGGCTTATACAGTACATTCAATATAGATAAAAAGTTTTTCTTAACACAGTGACATTTTAAAATAAATATATGCATGTGTACACATATTTGTATGTATAATATAATGAAACATCAAAGGCAAGGATTTTATATAGGTTAAATATGTCCATAAGTATTTGCAGAACTGAGAATTTTAATTTCTTTTTAGGTATTATAATGCATTCATTACAGATACTGTAATTTCTCTACAGATTGCATTACTTAATCCTTCTCTAAAATGCACCCTCTTTTCCGAGTGGAATATATCACAACAAACAACTCTCAACTACAAAAACGGCACAGTTAGTTTCAGAAGCAAGCAGAAAAATAATATATTTATACACACACGCACGCACACTATTTCAAGTGCCTAAACATTAGTCATGTTCTTGATCTTCCCCTTTCTTGCAGAGTACAGGATGCTTGAATCTTTTCATGGTTCACTGAATGTATATATTAGAAAGTGTTTTGTGGTTTGCTGCATATAGTGGCATGATTGGATGTTCTATGGAC
This sequence comes from Rynchops niger, assembly GCA_013400035.1. Lineage (NCBI taxonomy): Eukaryota > Metazoa > Chordata > Aves > Charadriiformes > Laridae > Rynchops > Rynchops niger. The sequence goes on along the minus strand of VXBH01000410.1, from coordinate 220,416 downwards.
CATTTTAAAGTAGACATAAATTGACTATTTTCTGCCATTCAAAAGGAGTGGAGTTGATCCATGTGATCTCTTACAGCCTCATGTTCCTCCTAGAAGTCTTTACTTTCTGCTAACATCGTATTTGCTAAATGTAAAATCTATCTGAGTCTCATCTTCTGCACAGATGACTAACATGGGTTAATAATCTCATAAAGTTAGGCAACATGGATTATAGGCACATCAAGTTTGTAGTGTGGTCGTTTCTTACCTCCACTCTTTAGGATTCAGTGTAAAAGCCAGTATTTATCATTTTAGACTGGCAGAATTTCTTTCCTTGAGGTAAATCTTTCCAGGGGCTCTAGGAACGACAGTGCCCACCTTAATATCTACCTCTCAATTTTTTAATCCTTTTTGATAGAATAGATCGTTTTATGCTGCACATGCTTCCGTCACACTGTCCATGTGACCATTTGAAGAGCTCTGAACCCGTTGGCCAACTTTGAACCACTGAACTGTCAGAGCTAAATTCATACACATTTAGTGAAGGCAGGGCAGAGCAGAAATACTTTGCAAATGGCTTGATTCAAGAAAAAGCTGCATTCTATTAAGGATCATAAAATCTGCGTGAGGCAGAACGTCCTTATAAAAGTCCCAAATTCAACATAAACTGTTCCGAGGATTACCTGTTAAACTTATCCACAAGAAAAATCTGTCTCTAGCGCTGTAGGATTAGTACAGTACTAATTTAAAACTGAGATTTTTCATGAAGTAAAACACAGGGAAACAGCCTAGTTTTACCAAGTTTTTTCCAGTCTGCTTGGTATATAAACCATGCCGAATTAGTGTCTGAGATTTGCTCCAACAGTACCTGATTTTATGCTTACTCATTGATGCTTGCATGCTTTTCTTCTTGATTAACAGTTAACTGTGTCAGAGCAAAGCCAATAAAGGCAGCAGAAATAAACATTCTAAGGCAAATACAGTATTATGCATATAAAATTTCATTTAATGCCAACAAGACTATAAAAATAACTGAAGTCAGAAATTACAGCTCCAGTGAGGTTTGTATTTGTTTCTTGGTGGTTTGGTGCTTTTTGTGTTCAGCAGATGCTATACCTCAGGGGGGAAAAAACCCCAGAACAATTACAGTTTACAATTAATGCCTTTGTAGTTCCTAACATTTTAGTGACTAATCGCAAGCTGCATCATTGCACTGCAATACACACAGTTCCTCTGTTAAAAAGGTAGTTTATAAAGATAAATTTAAGTTCAGCTTAATATCCATCTGGGTTTTTGTAGCCAGTGACATTCTAATGGAAAATAAAGAAACTGTTCTAAACAGTGACCAGAACTTGAAGGTCTCTGTCCAGGATTAATGACATAATTTCTTCTTCTTCATATCTCTCCCATTAAATCTTCCTTTATTTTCCACATCGCTTCAGTTAGAGACTCTTAATCCTGCTGGGACTTAAGAACTAAATGTTACTGGGGTTGCAGACTGCTTTTGGGGAAAATACACACTTCCCAGAAGAAACGTAAAAGCCAGGGAATTTAGAAGCTATGAGTTTTGGAGATATCATTTAGATATCTGAAATGACAGTTAGGTGGCACATAAGTCCTTTTGTTAACCTACCTGTCTGCTTCTCTGCAGATATGTCAAGACCAAATTGTATCAGACCAGTCTAATCTCCTCATACAACAGCCTAACCGATCTTGTGGACAGATAAAAGGCAATAGTAGATGTCAAATACCAGGAATTTTTTAAGGTTTCTCATAACGGACTCTGAACAAATTGGGGAAGATGGTTTAGATAAAAATGCTATTGCGTGGCTACAAAACCAGTTGGAAAAACATATTCAGGGTAATTACCTCTGATTCAGAATTAAAATGGAGGGGTATACTGAGAGATGTTTGTCAAGGGCCTGCCCTGGCATGTTTAATGTTTACATTGTTGAGAGGAGTGGTAAAGACGGAGAGGAGTGATGGCTTACTAAATTCAAAGATGAAAGGGAGCTAGCTTGCCAGAGGACAGGTTTGAGTTCAAAGTAGAGTCTCGACAAGTGGAGATTCAAAAAGAAAAAAGTAGTAGGAAAGGATCTGTGGGTTATCCAAGATGATTCCCGAGCACAGGCAAACAGCGTTATATTGCTGCAAGAAAACCAAACATCAGACTGGGACTTATAAACAGCAACATGAACCTGTGAAACATGTGAATTGGTCTTTCCACCTTACTCAGGTCTGGCAAGGCCCTATTACAGTAGCATGTCCGGCTTATGGATGCGATATCAAATGGATGTGGAGCAGGCAGACAGAACTGAGACGTGCTGAGAGGAGTCACTGTGCCATATGGAAAAACTGGACAAACCGAGATTGTTTAGCCTAGAGAACAGACTAGGTAGTGATGTGACAGCAGTCTATTAAATAACTGGTGAAGAGGAGATTCACCTGTTGTTCAAGTCCATAGTAGACAAGACAAGAAGTAATGGCTGTAAATTACAATAAGAAAGCATCAACTTGGATACTAGTGGTTTGAAGTCTCCAACTTGTGAGCTTTGTAAAAGCAAGAATAATTTCATTAAAGATGATCTTGCCTGAGGAATTTGGCTGCACTAGTTGATCTCTTTAAATCTTCTTCATCCCTGTGATTGATTGTCTTATTGATGTCTAAATCTCAACTAGAATTGATGTCTAAATCTCAACTAGAATTGATGTCTAAATCTCAGCTAGACTGTTTTCCTGTAGCAAAAGCCTCTGGCAATAGCAAAACAGAGTCCTGAATACCTTCAGTACCTTTTTTTAGGTATTCTGAAGCTGTAAAGCGTTATTTTGCCCATATTGCTCTGCATTAACTGAACGATGATGGGAACACCTGCTGCTTTTCATAAGTAGATATTGCAACATAGGCTGTGGTTACTTCATTTATTGCCCTGCCTGAGACCTGCTCAGCCATAGCATAACCTGTCAATTACAAAACATGCTGAAAATGCCAAGGAAGTGGCCAGATTCATCTCACCTACATTCCTAAGTCTACAGTATAAATGTCAACAACTGCATCACTCATGCTGATCTCTATTCATGGGGAACAGAGAAAACTAGGCAATTTTAGGATGCAATTCATTCAACTTATTTCAGATGTCTATGTTAGGGTGAGATGAGCAGAAGTGCTTTTTTTTCTCCATTGACTAGATGAATAGCTCAGATTAGGAAATCTGCATGGCAAATATCCTCATTTTCTAAGATAAATTCTGTCTGATGCATCGATTTCAGAGTCCAACAGTATCCACACAACACCATTAGATACACAACAGTGCTGACTAGCAGCTGCTTGAAAGGGAAGGTAAAACAGAGAAGACCTCACTCCGCCTCTCCATTAACTCCTACAGCTGTTAACAACAGATAAAGCTAGGGGGCAGAGATTATAAATAAAGTTGAGATGACTGACCCTGTAAGAAAGGAGTATGATCGTGCAAATATGTTAAAACCAGAGAATTAGTCATAAAATCAAGGCCAATATTTTTCAGATGAAGAATCTATTGATCAAAACTGCTGCGTACACGACTGCAGTGCACTGGTGTTTATTTTGAATTAGAACTACCACTTATATTGAAAAGCATAGTGTGTCTTCCCTTGGGCACTCCAGACGAAGTGTTAAGATCAGGTTCACGCTAAGTCTGGAGTTATATGTTCATTATCAGATTATTGTATTTTCAATCATTAAAAAAATTATTTGAAAGGGAAGGGCATTTCACCTCACTTCTAGCCCTAAGAGTTTTGCTGGAAAATGGCAGCCTTTTCTATTTCAGTATTTTCAGTAAAACATTGTTTTATAATTGAGAAAAGAGCAGAATGCACCCCTTTGCCTCAGTCTTCGGATCTTTAACTGTGCTATCCTCTACAAGGTCAGAGAGTTTTCGTTTCCTCTGGATTGAACAACTGTGTTAAAATAAATTTGAAATCTTACCAAATATACACATTATTACCAGTGCCTCACTTGAAAGGCCAGGCATCCTGACTGGTTCCGTAATTCCTGGCTCTTCCACTCCACCCTTCTCCCCTCTGCTACCCTCCTCGCTCCAGCATTTGCGCCCAATATGTTTCTCTCTCTTTATATTTATTGTTAGGTTCTGGTCTGGCATTGCCTGTGACAGTCAGACTCCATGCTAATGGCCACAGCATATGCACCCAATTAGCAGAAGCATTTAGTTGTCAAGTTCCATTCTGAATATTGCTTTGCCTAGTGCTAGAGTCACTCTCAGACAGTCACTTGCAGGAGAAAAATAGAAGAAAACTCTTAGCTCTGGGCCTACTAAAGACAATGTTTTCTCAGGTGCATGGAGGATTAATTGTTGTTTGATTGCTTGAGGATCCAGAATACAGAAGAAGACCAAGACAGACAAAGTTTATCCTCTAGACGTGTTCCCCATGGATCCCTGAAAATATACACAGCATTGGATTGTATTTCTTTACGCCTTCTAAAAAGAGTCCATCAAGTTTTGCAGGAAATAGTTTGCATATGTAACAGAATAAGTGCCCTGATGAAGTGACTAGAGATTGCAAGAAGATTTCTGAGAATTCAATGTATGTTAGTCAGATACACTGGAACCCTGAAAAATCAAGCTTTAGAACCTTTCTCTGAACCACAGGTGGTTATACCGCAGTCCCTAGAGCTTCATTATGAACATGTTTTTAAATAGCTTCTTGGGGCTGGTGTTGAGATGGAAAATGACTGTGTGAAGAAAGCGTTATTAGTTAATTTCACTCCTTTGTAACAGCTACAAAACTTTCCTGTTCTTGACCATGAAATTTTGAACACTCAACAAAAGTTGCCATAGATCTTCCAAGGCAACAACCCATAATTTTGCTCAAGGGGAAAAAAAAATCGAACTACTATGCCTTGTAAAAAATATTAAATATTTTTGCACGGTGGAGTGTTTGTAAATATAGCATGCAATACTACTGCATTTTGACTGGACTCTTACATGCCTGTATTCACTAAACATCAACAGCTTATTTTAAACAGCAATACGTTGAATGTAGCTTTGCTGAAATGCATCACAAATAAAACTGTTATATTTCCTTAACATAAAGGTGCTAAGCACTGAAATTCAGACATTCCTAGAGGTTTATTCATTTCTAAATCATTTCCATGTCACTGTCACACACAAAGATTGAAAAAACCTTCACACACAAAGGCTGTCAACACTGATGAGGTCAATGAAACCATCTACATGAGGAAGTTTGCTGGATCAAGCTCTTAATTTCCTGCTTATCATTTTAAATACCACAGGAAAAATGATTCATCAATCTTTTATGTGCATATTTACTTACTTTCCAGTGACCTCCTGATAACTGGTATGTTCCAGACTGCAGTCACTGAAATTGCATTATAAATAAACAATATAGACAGAAAAAGCCAAATGCACAGGTGGGTAAATAAGTGGATTCCAGAATGCCCCACGGTTATCGCTCTCTGGAGTTAACACTGAGAATACAGCTGCACCCCCTTACTATGATTTAAATGGTCTTCTAAAAAGAAGCAGGTGCTCCAAGCTGGAGAACCCAAATACCTGTAATATACTCCATAAAGCATTAGAAATATAAACCAAACAAATAAAAGATCAGAGAACAGACTGAGCGCAAATCAGAAGGAATGCAAAAGGCCCTGCTTATCCATCCAGTGTCTGGCTTGGGTTTGGAAAACCCTCAAATTGTTCGTGGGGAAGCAAGGACTGCCTCGGAAGCAGATGCTGAAGATCTCTTCCAGCTGGGCCCCGCTGCTCCTGGTCTGGCCTTTAGCATCAGTACGAGTGGAAAGTTCTACCACACCATGCAACTGGCCCTAAAGCAACCCTAAATCAGAGCCACAAGTGATGAGTGAGCTTACATGTTATTTTTCCATCCAGTTTATATTTTCAAGCAGAATCTGAAAATCGTGTGTCCAGCAAAGTCCAACTGCATTAAGGGCTTTTAAAGGCATGAGGATAGGTTTCAGACATCAGCAGTGACACCATCGTGCTGTTAAGCGATGCTTTCCGACAGACCCAGTAATCTCTGCAGCTGTACGCCAGAAAGGCTGCTTCCGTGTACAAACCTGACATCAGTAAAGCATAAAAGATGGAATTGCCAGTAATGACTGCATAGCAAATGACAATTGTAATGCCGTATGGAAAGAAAGCAAAAAAGCCAAGAACAGAAAAAGCCACCATTAGATAATAATAATAATAAAAAAAAAAAAATCCAACAAGCTAGCAGTCTGGCAGCAGTCTTTTTTGAGCTCTATGCTGATTTTCAGTTCACAGCTGCTAAACCCCTGCTGCACGCACCTTATGTGGCAGCCCACATGCTATTCCTGCAGCTTTCCAAAGGCCACACTCGGTGAGCTGACCTTTAAGAGAGATTCTGGGGAAGGAACACGATGTCTCCTGCTTGACCAAGAGGAAGGTAAAACAGTTGAAAATAGTCTAAGGCTTTAATGTATCCCACATAGAAATTACTAGCCAGCAGTCTGCTGGAGAGAACAGATGGTCTGATCACACCACAGGTTAAACGTCGCTAAAGCTGATGAGCTCTCTACTGCTTTGCCCATGGAACTAAGAAATCTACTCTCTGCAGCATTACTGCTCCTTGTGCCAAGGAGCTTTCTACAGGCATTGCTAAAGGAGTGACTTTATTATCAATGTTGCCTTATACCTTGCATTAGGAAATTTTGTTCAACTTGCATGTAGTTTTTCCAAACTAGGTGGTTTTTTTTTCAGGCATATGGCTTGACATATTCCATGCCCAAATACTCAGAATACAGTCTTTAATGAATTCCTAAGACGCTGATGTTTCTCTTTAGGAAACCCCAGCACTTTAGACAAGGATTTTTCATTTGACAGGGAGGTAGTTTTTGTGCTGTTACTTCTGTCATTTTGTCTCAAACTCAGGCAAACTGACTGCCCCAGTGAGTAAAGACTGCTGCTTGTTTTACAGGTTAAAGGTGTAATGAGTCAGGATGCAACAAGCATGACTGAGACTCTCAGAGTACATTCATGCGAAAAAAATTAAACATGCCTGATCTCTGGTACAGAGAGCAGCTGGCCTGGCATGGCCCATGGCACCATTATATTCTCTCTCTCCTTGCAGCAGGGGGGCTCATTGCCACTGCCTGTGGGGCAAGGTCCCTGGCTGTGCTAATTTCTGAATGGTGCCAGTGAATTGTTTGTCGGAGGGCTTGTTGGCCCAGGTCAAAACGGTGTCATCACGTAAGAGAAGAGACAGATGAGTGTCAGTGCCCTGAGACTGTTTAAATTACTAGTACGGCTTTGACCTCAGAGCTCCCGATCCCGGGTGTCATCCTCACAAGCAAACATGCTTCACCCTGCTGCTGTTTCTAAACAAGCTTGAGTTGCGTGACAACATACAGAGCATATATGTTGGCCCAGACTTGCCAGTAGCAAGCCAAACTTCCCTTGAAACAGCTTCTTTTGTCCAACCTTAGGACACCCTTCTCCTCACTTTGAGGTCCTGGCGTTGTGCCACGAGCAGCCTGACCCAACACCCGCTAGGTTTGGTGTGCTGAGCAAGGGGTCAATGGACCAGACAGGGCACAGGAAGACGTTGGAGAACTACCACTTAGGGATGCTGGAGGGACTGGGAGTGCCTGGGCAGAGGAAACAGCACCAGCTGGACACAATTTGTTGAGGTCCTGTGAGCAGCGTTTCTTCTTAAATAGAGACAGCCCATCCCCAGAGTAGTGCTGTGATGCTACTCAGTATAGCTTTGCTGAGACACTGCCTTGGAGGAAATAATCTGGGGCCATGTAGTCAAAGATTATTATAATCCATGTATAAAAAGGGCAAATTAAATTTGAGCAGAAAAGTTTGGTTTTACCACCTTGTAGCTTTTAATCTTTGCCTTTCCAATAATAATAATGTACTTTTAAAACATATTTTCTGGCTTATTTTTCATTTAAGATAAAATACATTCATATGTATTTACCCTTTATCTGTACGGGGACGCCATGATCATCCTGGGTGCTATGGCTAAGCCAAAACACCCTAGGAAATGCGATTTAGAAATCAAAAATTTAGCTAATAATGTGTGCAGTTAAATAGTTTAAGCCCTTTTTCTTGTTTGTTTCAGGTAAAATTGCCATAGACAGTTGCAAGGAGTTGCCTTCAGATGGGTTACTCAAACTCTTGTGCTAGTTTATGTGTCAGCACCTGTGCAAATTCAAACCGAAAAAGTCAGCATAAGCCTTATGCACAAAGGAGACCATCCTCCAAGAGCCTTTCCTGTCAAATTAGTTCAAAACTTCCCAAAGTTTTAGATATGGAAATACAAGTAATGACCTCTAACGTGCTCAGAAAATACAAACGAGATTTGGACCTCTTTTAAATATTAATTGTCAGATGTACTATAAAATAATTAATGTAATCTAGCCTTTGCTTTGCAGTAGCAACATATGAAATATTCTCAGATAATAGGTCAGACAGGGAGACATAAAAGGAGACAACCTTTTAATACACTGCTTACGTTAAATTTTACTTACTCATCAGACCCCATATTCCAGTTATGAGATTTAGAGGCACAATATGTATTCATTCTGTCACGACGGTATAAAACCCCCTTATTGTTTGGCATCAGTTGTAAGTGTATATTAAATAAAAAGCTAACCCAAGATTAAAAATGGGGTCAAAATCAGGATGATTACATTTTTTGTCACATCTGGCATTTGGTAATTATTTCAGTCTCTTGAAATGCAAGCGGCCAGTTCCATAAGAAATGGATTATCCATGCATGTATCATAAGGCAAATCCAGACGGTTCCCTCATCTCCCTTATCTCCCAAGAACATGCTGTGGATTCTCCACAACTCCACGGACTCGGTGGTGTATTTTAGAGTCAGATGCAGTGGTGAAATCGCAGCGCCACTGTGAGGACACAGGTTTTACATTACTAGCAGACACAACCCCCCTCTCCTCACCTTTATTTTCCTTGAACCTTTTGGACATGGCGGTGAGTATGCGATGGAGACAGCCAGCAGGACAGCGTGGGTTTGGCTGGCAGTCAAACAGCATGTGGGGCTTGGGTTCAGACACTGCAAGTACTGGGCTTGTTTTCAGGGATGCAAAAAAATTGCCCCAGTTAAGATGAAAATTCAAAATGAACTGTGACCACATGCTCATTAAGGGAGCAATTAGATAAAGTCTGTGGTTTAGCATGACTCTTTATTTGTGAGAAATGCTCCCAGTAAATATCAGATATTAGTAATACAACTGGTAACTATTCAAACAAATTATAGCAACATTGAAAGGAGATTTTTTTTTTTCAAAGCATCTGTCCCACATTAAAAACAGAGATTATTTTTTTTCTCTGAAGTGTTTGTCCTTTTTTTCAGGAGATTATTGATTTTTCAACTCCACAAGGCCCTTATCCAGACGCTGTTCACCACCTTCCTGCCCCAACTCTCCATGTCCTCTTCAATGCAGCCTGAGCCGTACCTAGCTGTTTATGTCCTTTGCTAAGCACTTCAGTGCCTCTTAAAATCTGGGCCCTAAACTCTTACGTGTCTCTTCTTTTTACCAAAATGAATGTGGAAAGTCTCTGCGGGTGCAGATTGATGGGAGGTCAGAGGGTTAATGCGCGCTGCATGTTCTGGGTTGTACGAGGATGGGGAGAAACTGCATCTCTGATTTCAGGTTGCCTAGAAGGACAAGCTGAGTGTGCACGGTGGCATCTTGGAGACAGTCCGGACTCCAGGCTGTCTTGGGTCCAGATAGCTCAGCTAAACAGACAGTGTGATGGGGTCACACTGAATTCACAGCTTTTATGAAAGGGAATAGATATTCTCAGCAATAGGCCCCATCTGCACCATTGTACAGTATTGCAATATTTTTAAGCCCAAAAGAGAGAATAGTTTTAGGCTCTAGTTTTCTTTGTTTCCACACAAAGAGACAGCAACAAATAAATATCTGGAAATGGAGCGGTTCTAAACATTCTCCTTGGTTGCTTCTGCAGTCGTGTGGGAGGGTCAGTAGCCAACAAGTATTCATGAACAGCTCTGCAGGTCAGCAAATGGGAGACAAAACTGGCTTAAAAAGGTCAAGAAAGGTACCTGCACATAGAACTGAATCCCATGTAATTCAAGGATCTGATGAGGGTTTTTCCAGCTTTTCTTATGAGAGAAGCCTTCTATTAGATTAGTCTTTTGTCCAGCACAACATATTCCCTTTATCTAAGGAGTTGGCAGCGGGAGAAGACAGAACCTCTTCAGGCTGTGAGTTGAATTTAATAGGATTCACGGAAGAGATTTAAGGAGCTAATCATCCTTATAGCTGCTCAAGTCCAATTTTTATCCCCCAAAGCTACTAAATTTTTTAAGTACATATTTTTGGCAGTGCTCTCCAGCAAATATCTCCCCTTGGAGCATATTGAATTGTGTAGGCTGTATTACATAAACGAGCTTCTTTTTCTGTAACCCCTAAATGCTAGTGAGACGTATAACTTATCTCATCAGGCTGACCTAGTCTTAGCCTTCCACTCAACAAAGCCAGAAGAGGACAGACATTCAACACAGGGCTTGGGACACGGTGGCACGCAGCGCTGCAGGGCTTAGATGCCAGGATCCAGAGTCAGAACTGACAGTGCTTCAAAAGTCCTGTCCAAATATGAGGGAGGCTCAGGTGTCTACACCAGGATTCAAAGCAATTGGCACTCTCATCTTCTGCCAGCCAAGGGAAATACAGTAGATGACCATATGTCTGATATTCCATACATATCTATTGCCATATAGAGGAAGAAGGATGGGCAAATGCAAATGAAGCCAAGGATTAATTTGCATACGTTTATTCCTCCCTGGGTTTGCCCTAGTGTTCAATGAGTGGAGTGGGAGGAAAGTTGTCCACGATTTGGAAGGAGATATTTAGGTACTGCTTGGGCAGCCTTTATGTCCCATAGACCCCTCATTCATGTTGGCACAATGCTGTCAAGATGGCTGGCAAGTGCTCGTAACAGGCAGTAAACAGGCAGGAAAGTGAAACAACTGTGGGTTTTGTGGTTTTTATCAGCTCACTACAGATGGGAGAAGTACAGTTTTATTTGCAGCTCTGCTTTCCTGAAGCTTCCAAAATTCCCTTCTTTAAAGAAACACCTATCTCATACAAGTCTACTATCTCCATAGCACATTCTCCTTAGAACACGAGGGCATTATCTTAGCTTGCTAAATGCAAGGACACCTGGTTTGATGACTGTCCTTTCTGAGAAACTGTGAATGTCTCACTTCACAGCCGTTCCCTTCAAAAGAAATGCATGTCTTGGGCCCCCTATGGCAGAAGAGGTTCATTCATCGGCGGCTGGGCTCGCAGCCCCGCACTGGGAGGTGGCCAAGGCCAGTCTGAACCACGCAGCCTTGCTGCTCGGGGAAGGCAGGCTCCCTGAGATTTTCTCATCATTTGACATTTTCTGCAGCGCACTGGAAAGAGATTAGGGCTGAAATCAGGCAGATCTGTAAAGGCTGAGCTGCCACCTCCCTTTTCACCAAGTCCAGCAGAGCTGAGGGCATCCCACACACTAAGGTTAGATTCCTTCCACCTGTTCTGCTTCCATCTCCAGGGCTCCCAGAGGCAAAAACCCCTAGTGGCTGGCTCAGGGGGGCACAGGAGGGTGCAACACACTCTGAAAACACTTGAGAGAAATGTAAGTCCTACTGCTAACCTCAAGTTCCAAACTTAGAAAGCTGCGTAAAAAAATAAATATCAGGGGGTTGACTACTTGAGTTTTCTGAACTAGTGCACAACCCAAGCTACAGGTCTCCCAAAGCGTCATGTTCCTCAAGCCTTCCTATGTGTTCTTACAATTTTCCAGCCACCAAGTGCTTGGCATCACTTTGTCAAACATTTTCTGTATTCCCTGGCTGGAAGCAGTTTGAGTCTTGTAGGGTAAGTGCTGGGTTAAGGCTGTCAAGGTTGATAAGGGCTGTGAAGACACAGCAAGAAAGACCTGGAAGGTATGGAGATGTAATACAAGATTTTGAATTATTAAGAAAAGGACAACATTAAAGAGCCATCTGGAAGGAGAGTTAATGAAGGTGAGGGACTGTAGCTATGAGGGTCTTCCACCTACCCAATACCCTCTGTATGGCAACTGTGGCTGGGCTGAGTCAGGCAGCAAGAGCCATAAATCTCATCAGATGAATAAAAATTGTGAATTAAATACCACTGCAAGTACTTGGATCTTTTTGGATGTATTTCCATCATCTAATTGGTCCCAACACTGAAAAGTGCATAGCCGTACTTCAATTCCTATCTCTTTTCTGCCTAGGTAGAGTAGTCACCCCTTCACCTCACGAAAAGCAGGTCAGTGCCAGCGTATGTCACTCACACTATCTGAAAATAAGATTGTTTCTGGGGAATCTCTCATCCTGAACCCCTTATCCTTACACTTGAAGAGAGAGACACGTAAACTGAGATCGCCAAGGTTGTCTATGGACTTGGATGATAAATTTGTACTCATTGCTATAGAATGTAGGAACTGGGATATTTCATAGCAATTTTGAATGACATTATTTTAAAGGTTTTTGACTTATTTTCTTTGCAGTGCTGTGTTGATAACACGAAAGATATGCAATATCACATACAATAACAACAGAAAAAAATGATTACCCGGGTGGACTACTAAAGCATTATTTCATCACAATTTTCTAAAATTAATGTGCTAGATCACAATATCAGATGTTATTCTGATCACACAGAATATCAGACAATCACACAGTCACTGGGAGCTACTTCTGCACTCCCACAAAAGCTGCACTCATTTACTTTTGAACTTGTGGCTACGAGCCAGTGTAAATGGGCAGCCGAAAATTATTAAACAAGGAACTGCTTCTTCAGTTGTGAGAATCTCTCTGGCTACAGACCTTCGGTAGCTCCTGGTGCCATTAAATAAAAAGCCTGATCCAGTTCCTAGTTTTGTGGGGGAACTTGCTCAGACTCGCTTCGTTTCTATCTTGACCAGGGTTGAGCTTTCAAACCCGCGCAACTTCTACAATATTTGTAAAATGCTGACGGTGCAGAACTGCATCCCTTAAACATTGTTTTGCATTCTGGTGAGAAAATAAATTAGCATCTGTGCATTCCTATAATTGCAGTAGAAAGCATTGCTTTCTCATGATGCTAAAACATATTTTTAATTGGATTCACAAGCTGAATTCATTTTATATAATCACCTCGGATTCTGTAGTTCAGCTGTTAAAAATCGTTACCCCGGCTGGCCCCTAGCAGTCTTTCCCCACATCTGACCAACCAGCCCGGAACACAGACACGCGTGAAAGGCTGTCTCCTGCTCCAGGCAGGGGATGATGGAGATATGGGAAGCTATCAATAGCCAGCTCAGGCTAATGAAAGCACATCTCTGCAGGGGCTGAGCAAGCTGATCATGGGTTGTTAATTATATGGGGCAAGTTCAATTGCGTTTCCCTGCAATAGGTTATGTCTGTTTGACCATGATATCTACTCAGTTTATACACCCATTTAATTACATTGCAGCATTCATACTTGCAAAATGCAGAAGCTTTTATTAAGTTAATCATTCAGAACTATATTGGTTATCTCATTTTTAAATGGTTTTTACCCTTCTTGGCATATAAACTCATAAAGAATTTTCATTGTGTGTTTATGCAATAGAAATAGCAAGGTATAAATACCATTTTGGTATCTAATTTCTCCATTCCAAAAGAGCAGTTCCCAGTCTCCTTCATGTATCTCCCCTTTTTATCCTTACCTTTCTAGTTCTACCAAATGAACCATCTATGGCTGCTGCATGAGCTCCTCTGCCCAGTTCTTTCCTTGCTTCCATTTGGATTTATTCAGCGTCCCTTTTGGAACTTCTCTGCACAGAGCTTTTGCTGCATTTTTGGAGGAAGAAATATTGTGTCATTCAACTCAGTGTCTCTTTTGCTTTCAGCACAGCAGCCGTCATATTTTTCCTTGATATCCCACCCTATGTGAGTCTTTGTCTGACCCCTCTGTAAGATCTCCTTCTCCTTTGTGACTCATCCGCCTTTCTCCTACACCTCAGCTGTTTTATTCCCGTGCCTACTTAGTTTATCTACTTAGTTGGAGACAGTCTGAGCTTTCAGCCTGACACCTTTCAGATCTAACCCTTTGCTTGTTGCCTCTCTGTTCCAACCTGTGCCTCAGCCTGTCCCTCTCCCTTGTCTGGGACACAGTTCCAGATACAGACCTTCCAGTATCTCTGTCATCTTTCTCCCCATGATCTCCTTTCCTTGGCACAATTCAAAACTTTACGCGCCCTAACTTTTCCATTATTTGGCAGTCATATTTGATTTTCCTTCATATTTTTTCTCTGTCCATTCTTCTGTCCATTGTCTTCTGTCAATTCTCTCTGTCTCTTTCTTTCTGTCTCTTGGGGAAGGAAAGTTATCTTTATTGCACTAACAGAACTCTTTGAGGTGTTTTACCCACACATTTTCCACATTTGGTGATGTGGCACTCCTGAAATTGGAAGGGGACTCTTTTGGATCAGTACGGGCATTAAGGGATCCTTTGCCACTGCATGTCACAACCCACTCTCAGTAAAGACAGGGGTAAGTAAGTGACTTCAGATTCATAAATTCTCAATAGTGCGGACTAAGGTGAGATAAATCTCAAGGTCCATATAGAAACATTTATTAGCTTACCAAAATGGTTAGTATAGGTCTTAACAAGTCCACAATAATTGGTTAGGTATATAACAAATTATGGCAAGCAGTGAGGTATGCATTGTGTTACTGAACAACAGGTATAGGACAACTTATNGTGCACAGACGAGTGCCGTAGTCATACATGTTTAGCATGATCTCTAGAATCTTCATTAGCATATGCAGGGATGTGCACTTTCTTATACATTTCGCGGATAATGAAGCAAAGGTCACTCATTGGACACGATGGCCTTGAGAACCGAGAACTAGCAAGCTCACCACACGAGTGGCAGAACTATCCTGTCTTCACAAGACAGTTCTCCCACACTTTCAGGTGCCAGAAACGTTAGCCTTATCAGTTCTTTGAAGGCCAGGCCTGCATTATTTATTTCCTTGCGAGTGTTTGATGCATTCTATTGAAGGCCTGGAGAGCCTTCTGCCCCTTGTCAGGGAATTTACAGTCCGTCCCTTACACTGCGGAGTCCAGATTTGTTTAGTTTCTAAAGCAGAGGAAAAGAGTGCTGGTCATGGAGCAAAGGATGTCTTCGCCAATGTGTACGCTTTGAAGTTAGAGCCACAAGAGACAACTTTGTCCACGAGACACTGTCTAGACCCATAAAGTCCCTAAATAATGATAAATGGTTCAGCTGCGGGTCCGTCTTCCCAGAAATCATTTTATATATTGCTGTGAAAACATTCCAGTTAAGCAGTCAGTCACGTTATCATAGCACCGAGCTCTCACCCCTTGGGGTTATGCAGCATCTGCTCTCAACTAGAGTCTCAATAACAGGTTTTTCTTTCTACTCTTCTAAGACCTTTATACAGCTTCCAAATCTGAATCACAGTAGCTGTATTCAGTGCCTGGAAAAACAGTTTCCATTCATTATCATCCCTCCTCGGCCTCTCCAGTACTCCTTAGGTTGCCAAATTGCCATCAGTGCTTTTACTCTTCGTTTGTATTTATCTTCGTGTCCCACAGGCGCAGTTTCTGCGTTCTATGTTCTTTTAGGAAGGATAATTAAAAAATGCATAATGCATTTGTTTGAAATAATACCTTTTAAAAGTGGGATGTGCAGCTGCAGGTTAGGGTGCTTATTTGCTCATATTCTACAGCCATTTGGCAAAGTACACCACCATGAAACTGTACCACTAATAGCTATGGACCCAGTCTGGGAGAGGGCTGTGGGACCTCACCTCTTAGGGGTGTCGATGCACAACAAAACTGGTCTCTGAGGGAGCCAAAGGGTCAGGATTCAGCTGTTTGTTCCACAGTTGTGTGGGCAAAACTAGAAGTTCTATGAAACGTTATTTGTTGTCCGTAATTCATTGATTTTGGCTGAGACCTAGAGGTTCGAACTTGATACCTAAAATCCTAGGTGATGGAATATCACTATCCATATAATCTTTAAAAATTTTATATTATACCCAGGTGCGTTTGTAGCCATTTTATCTTCTTGGGCATACTGTCAGGCTATTTTTCAGGTGCCTGTCACGATTTCTGCCCTTTCTCTTAGCGTGGAACTTATTTCACTGGAGTAATCATGGTTTTATCAATGACATCAACTCAGTCACCAGCCTGATGCTCCATTATCCCACGGACATCATGTTGTTGTGGTATTACCTTTCCCTGGAGGAGACTGAGTTGCTTTTATTACTTCCTGCTTGAACAACTGCTAATCTCTTTTCTGGAGTTCTTCCAACGGGATGACTCTACTTCTGACATGACTGATGCAAGTTGCCCTTGCCAGGATTTAACAGACCAAAATATCTGTCTCACGTTCTTCAAGGACAGAGGTTTGATTTCCTATAGAATCTGTGGTTTAAAAACAAATATTGGGGGTTTGTGCAGTCTCCCATTTAGCCTCCTGTTTTGAGGAACTTCCCCACATTCTGCGTTCCCTGATGCCAAATTGCTAATTACTGGTACCTACAGCCAGACTCTAATAAGGGCTTGCAACCTGTGAATCCCATTGACTGCTACTCAAAACCCAAACTACATAGAATTTGTTGTGAAATTCCTGTTTTCCTGAACTAATTTTCTGGACTGTGACTTCTTAGTTTGCTAACCTGAGCTGCTAAATCATCTGCTTACTTCTAAATCTAGTGTTCAGTATAGAATTTTTTTTTTTTTAAACCAGTTCCTGAACTTTATTGATGTACAAAGAAGTTGGATCCTCTAGGGCCAAGCCCTTACAGCAGTCGCAGGACAAATACATACTGAACACAGCCCTCACCAACGGTGGCTGTATGCTCAAAATCTACTGAAGGGATACTCCCATTTCTAAACTAACAAATTCCCCTGAGATTAAGTATTAAAACTGCAGCAATGAGCTAATATCAGAAAAGCTTTACCATTGAATACAGTCTCTACAACAGGGCTCGGGACTTCCTGGGGCTGAGGAAGGAGAAGAGGTCTGAGGATGGTGGCAGAAGAAGAAAATGAGAGCCTTTCCCATGACCACCGAAAGCCTCCCACAATTGCCCCTCTCCACCACCCTGCCACAGCCCTCCAGACAGGTCCTGCAGCTTGCTCAGGGGTCTGTAAACAGTATTACTACAGCAAGTCGTGTACCTTAACTTCTGCTTTTAGCTGGAGGTGATTATTTTTTAGATAAAACCGTGGCCCTTGAGCAACCCCTTTCAGTTCTTGGAGAAGTATAGAAAAAAGTCAAGCCGGTTCCTCCTGCTGACAGGGGCTGATGGGAATAAATATCCCAGAGGAGTAAGTGGATAGCTGGAAGTCACCCAGGTCCTGCTGGCTCTCCATTTCCTCTCCCAGACTGTAATATGCCTTTTTACTCCTGGCAGAAGGATTTAAGAGATGGGCCCGAGTCTAATGGTTGGTGCCACTCAAGACAATAGACAAAAATACAGTGAACGGCTTATGGTGTCTCTTGTGGGAGGAAGAAGATAAAGACAACACCTACATTGTTTTTCTTTTAAACAACTTAAATTAGATGGGATGGGCTCTACCTCATTTTTAGTATCAACACATTGGGATCTCCAAGAGCCTCTTTGTGCTGCTGTAACATAAATAACAACAATCACAACAACTGATTCCTTCTGGTGGTGAGTGTGATCTCACGGAAGAAAATCACAGATGTAAAAAGGTAGGAAAAAGAGACATATTTAACTATTTTGAGATCTATTTTCCAAGTCGCCTGATTCTGACAGCCCAGGTTTCTCATTTTAACGAAGTGTTTGCACCTGGCTATTTCAAATCAGTTTAGTCGAACTCAGCTCAGTGGGAGCAGGCTGATACGGACTAGCTTAAGATCAAGCCCGCTCTCTTTCACTACTGGAAGGGTAGAGGCACCACAACAGAAAGCTGAGCCTTCTGGGAAAAAAAAGAATCACCAAAGTGTATATGAAGAATAGTGAAAATCCGATCTTTTGATTAACTTCACTGACACATAAATTTCTGTTTACAGTTAAGGTTATTAATCACAGGAAGTTACTTGCTTTGAAGCTGACAGCATACATGTCCATAGCCTACCACACATAAGTTGACTATCCAAAACATAAGCAGAACTTCCTCATCTCCTTCGGTGCTCGGAGCTGGTTTCAGTGATGTGGGTCCCCAAAGGGACTGTGCTTTTAACTGCGCCTGTGTCTGGATTCAGGGACAAAACTGTGCTCTGAGATATTAGGTCCATTAACAATGACCGCATTTTTAAATGGAGAGTGTGACTTATTTGATTATCCATTTAGTCAGAACATGATTGCTGAATATCCTTCAGAATGAAGTATTTAAATCAACCCAGTTCTCCCCGGATGTCTTATTAACTACTATTCAATAAAAGAGTGGCAATTACTTGGCTCTAAAATTGTTTCTTTTCCTCCAACAAAAACATTTGAAGGCATCACACAAGCGTACATGCGGCAGTGGGCAGGAAGTCTCCTTTTAGGTTTGGGCAATGAGCCACTCATCGCCGCTTTTTGTTTCCTCGAGGTTAATCCTTCTTTCATCATGTTTTAATGGCAGTTAAGTTTTTCTAGATGGGTTTATTCTTGTCTATTCATAGAAAGCCAATGTGAAGATCTTACAGATTCATTTCTTTCAAAGCTGTAGAAGTAAACACATCTGTGTTAGAAAAGCCTTGTCTTGGTCACTTGCACTTGCCCTTATCTCTGCCTTCTTTCTCCGATCTGTTGCTTACCTAATTACCCGTCATCCTTGTTCCTCCTGTGCCGTCTTCTTTGGCACTTACCCCTGAGTTCTGTTGAGGCGTTAGTGGTTGGATGAATGTGTACATGAAAAGTACCTTACATCTGGTACACCTACATGATATATACCAGCTACCCTGTATGCATACGATACGTCCATGTCCTCCAACCTATGCACTTTTTCCTTTTAATTGCTGCTGTTAATTCACATCTTTCAAAATGAAAATATTTTGCTTACCTGGAATATCCATTCTCAGCATCATTGCACAGGTATTCATGGTCTCTCAGAAAAACACACTTTAAATAGGCATAATTAATAGTGGTGATTTCTTGTGTCTTAAGCAAATAAAGGAATTTAATTGCGTGTTGTCTTAAGAAATAGATCATGCCACACAAGAGAGGGAGGAGAAGAAAGTAGTCTCTGACAAGCTAACCTGAGGCAAAACTCATTTGTGATTGCAAACAGAGCAAAAGCTGAGCACAGCAGCAGGACACACCAGCCACATGAGATCAATTAATGTCATTAGGACCTCCCATATCCTGTCTTTAGCTGGGGAGAGTCTTCAGCACCTCTGAGAAAAGTGGGATATTCTCCCTGGTTACCCCTTGTGATTTTGTGTCATGCTGTGGTGGACTCTGGGCTCTCCCATCTCGCTTTCTGGTGGGCATGGTCACCGCTCTGCTTGCAGTAAGAAACATGCGCAGGTGAGTTTTCTAAACAAACTATTTTTTCAGTGTGGTGGGACGCTTTGAAGTAATTGTTGGAGAGGTCCCCTCTGTCTCCTCCACCCTCCCTTTTCAGGGTGGCACAGTTGTCGTGGACAGTCAGTGAGCGGGGGGCACGGCAGTGTGGCTATACGCACGCTTTCAAGTAAAAGATGTTGTAGGACAAGTTGGTGGTCCCAAGGCCAAGGAGCACGGACCCATTTGTGACCTCCCAGTGTGTCTACACAGGGGATGAGCTGCACCCACCGAGGCTCAGCCTGGCCCTTCTTCCTCCCCAGCCCTCAAGCTACAGGGATGGTACAGGACCCTGCTCTTCCTCCAGCATGAACGTGGTGCGTCCTGGCTGTTCCGCCTGTGGAGCGTGCTGGGATGGTGCTGAAGGGAGCCAGAACTCGCACAGTCCTGTCCCCGTTGCCTTTCGGGAGCAGGTACCTCCGAGGCCCTGAAGAGCCCTCGCAGAGCCCTTCAGCACGTCCCGGTAACGAGCTGAGAGCTGCGGGGGCGGTGGGGCTCCAGCGGGGAGCCTGGCCCGGGGCTGCCTCTAATTAGCAGCGGAGACAAACCCGCTGAGGCCAGCGCGGAGTCAGCAGCGCTGCAAATGCCTGTTGGCGTTAGGGCTCAGCTTCAGCTCTTCGCTCAAACGCGGCACGAGGCAAACCAACGCGTTTCAAAGTTACATTGAGCCTTAGGAACCACGGAGAGGCTTCAGCGCCTGTTTGAGCTTTCTGAGAAATTACGGCTGAAAATATCTGGGTATACGCGTATTTCAGCAGAAATATATATACGTTCTGGATGGTGCTTGAGCACACCCCTTGAAAAGGTAGGGGTGTGACTGGTAATTACAATATCACGTTACTATCACTTGGTCGCATGCAGCTAAGCTACGTGCCATTTATTTTAATCAGTTTATATTTCAATTCGATCCGTGGCTTTATTCCAGAACATGGCTCCTCAAATATGATTTGGGCTATCACTCCAAGGTTAGGCGTGTGTACAGCTTATTAGGATCCTAGAAGGTGAAAAAATCAGTAGCGTATAAATTAATGGAATTGATAACCCTTCCTGCAAGGATGATGCATGGACCCATACACAAACTGAAGCAGAATGCCTGGGGCTAGTCAATCTGGACAATAACCTTTCAATGAACATGTTTATCCAGCCAAAACATATAAAAACCGTCTCAGCTTTAGAAGAGTTGCACCAATGCATTTAAGATGATTAGGGGATTGGAACATCTCTCTTATGAAGAAAGGCCGAAGGATTTGGGTCTCTTCAGACGACTGAGGGGGGATCTTATCAACGCTTATAAATACTTAAAGGGTGGGTGTCAGGAGGATGGGGCCAGGCTTTTTTCAGCGGTGCCCGGGGACAGGACAAGAGGTAACAGGCACAGACTTGAACATAGAAAGTTCCACCTAAATATGAGAAGGAACCTCTTTACTTTGAGGGTGGCAGAGCACTGGAACAGGCTGCCCAGAGAGGTGGTGGAGTCTCCGTCTCTGGAGACATTCCAAACCCACCTGGACGCGTTCCTGTGTAACCAGCTCTGGGTGACCCTGCTCTGGCAGGACGATCTCCAGAGGTCCCTTCCAACCCCCAACATTCTGTGATTCAGTTTGTTGCCAGTTGTTCGGAGCAATGAAACACGCAGAGATTCACCGATCGCTCCTGAGCCACCCCGTGGGAATCACAGCACACGGTTGTGGCCAACCTGCAGGACCTCAGGAACAGACTTGTTTTATAAGACACGAGCTTTCTCGGGGCTCAGCTCTGAGTGCTTTATGCAGTTAAGACAAAATAATCCCACGTGCTTTCTTTTTTGTCTCATATAACACAGCGGTGTACTCATTGCTGAAAGGCGTTTTGCAGGTGACAATATACTCTAACGTTAATTTAAGAAAGCCGTGCTGATATCTAAATCACTGCTCCTTCTTACATGTCTCAAGAGTCTCTCTCAGAATTTAAAAAGCCAAAAGTCAGCAGAAGAGTTCTGTTTCAGTGGGCTGTTGACCAGCATGTGAGGTAACAGCAAAACAACGTAACACGCTGTAAAATCATCGTCTGTTTATCACGAGGTCAGTAATGAGTACTAACGGATGGTGGCACAATGTATTCAGGGGTTCATTTTCAGTACTTACTTTGATTGTCTGTCCTACCAAGAGCTGACGTATCAAGCATTTATTACACAGAAAAACGTGAATTAACAGAAAAGCTCCGTATCTAGGGACTTGACTTTTACTTAAGTCAGAGCTTATTGGAGGTGTCAATCACTATGGCAATGCAACAGAGATCCTGAGAATGACACATGGCCCTACCCACCGGAGCATGCCCTGCCCAGGCACCCGTGGGGCCACGGCTGTCCCTGTCACCCTCTCTGTCATTAGCACAGTTCACTTCTGATCAATCATTCCAGGGAAAGAGTAATTCAGCAGGGGTTTAGCTCTAGGTAAGCCCTGCCCTGGCCATGTCCTTTTTTGCCCTGGACCAGAGTGACAGGACGCTTGCTGTGGTGAAAGCTGGATTGCCAGTGCCAGCATCATGCCAGCCCAGAAGGACCTGGACACTGGGTGCCACTGGTTCCTTCTTTTTTCTGATCAGGAAGGCTCTTCCCGCGCTGGCAAAGGAAACACATCAACTAATTAATTGGAAATAAATTCAGCGCTTCGTTTAAGTGTGCGAAAGTGTCTGTGCGGGGCCGTTCCTGGGATGAGGAGCCTCATGGCAGTGGGCAGAGTGGTCTCTCTCAGCCTCGGTACATAGTCATGTCTGTGTTGATGGAAATCTCCGTCCTGTGTAGGGAAAAGGGCTGACTCTGCTGACTAAGGTGGGTGAAGACTTGGGCGTCTTCGCATGTCCTTGGCCTGCTATGGAGTAACGCACTCGTCTACTTGTGTTTGCTGGCCTAAGTAAAAGGTGCGCAGAGCCTTGGTTTATTCTCCGTTCCTTCACCTGTTTGTAGAAATAACTCCAGATGAGTCAGTTCTTTATAAAGGTATCCAGTTATTCAAAACATGTGATGAAACATTTGTTAAGACAAAGTTAAATCAGGTGGCTGCAGTGGCCTTGTTTTTAGGACCCGTTTCCAGAGCGTGCTCAAGAGATTCACCCAGCGCTTTGAAGGGGTGGAAAAACAAATGCCCTTCAAGCGTTAACCTTCCCTTAGTGACCTGTGTGCCTGGTAACTCTCCCTCTGTGGAGAGGTGGTGGGATTCGGCGCTGGGTGAGACCTCACCGCTGCCAAGGGCCCTGCAGGGCCCGGGAGCCTCAGAGCGGGGCTGGTGCCTCAAGGCTGCGCACGGGGAAGAAGAAACGCAACTCTTGATGTGAGACCGAGACATAAAATAATGACAAAACTTCTGTCAAGGCTATCATTTCTGCTCCTATAGATTTTACTTTACATTGTCTTCAATAGAATCCCCCCCCCCCCCCCCCCCGCCCCGAAACTAGAGCAATCCATATGTTTCATACATTAGCTTTTATTTTGACAACTGAAGCAGTTGAACTTTTCAGAGTCGATATCTGTGTATTTTTACGTTGGTTCCAGACTCACACAGAAAGCCTATTTGAAATTAAAATCTCAGTTACAGTGAAAGACTACTGTGAAATGCAGGACTAGGCTGCACTGATTGTCATATCTGATTTTTGACAGATGTAGTCTTACGGTATACAGCAATTTTCCTCTGAACATCTTACTGAAAACCACATCATCCCGTGATGAATGGATGTAAATTACTCTTGGAACCCATCCTACTAGATGCATTAAAAAAAAAAAAATGCCTGTCAGGCAACCAAAACCAGAACCAAACCTGCAGACAAGCTTAGGGTGAGTGACAAGCAAATTCATCTTGTTTCTTCTGTTACCTTTTACATGGAACATCATATTCCAGCCATTAAAAATTTAAAATTTTATCTGCAATTAAGAAGGATGTTGCAATGATTCTCCCCAAGCTTTTGTGTGTGGAATTAAAAGGCATGCTTTGAGGGTGGGCCTCTTAAGAACATGGACTAAGCCTCTGCAATGGTCCTTTCACATTATTTTTATTATTACAAACCTTTAGTGAACCAATGAGTAAAAATCTCACCAAAATTTAGTGTTTTGCTTTTCCAATATTTGTAGTGGAATGTTTTTCGGTTCCAGTCTGAAATACATGATTTGGAAAAAAAAAAAAAAAAAAGACTGTGGTTCTACCACGTGTCTGTCTCCAGCACACGAACTGGCGGTGGCTGCGATGTCCCCGCTGGAGGCTGCTGTCATTAGCGGAGAAACCCTGACACTCTATTAGACAGTTATTCACTAAAATAATATTAATTATACAAACCTCTGCCCAAAGACCTGCCTAAAATGCCACAAGCAGAAGTCTCAGCTGCTGTAAATGAAGGCAGCTTCAATGGCTCTGGCAGTGCCGTGACTGCCTGCCCCATCTGAAACGTCTGTCCTGGGTTCCAGTTTTCCAGCATCTCTGCTCTCACCACCAGCAAAAAGAAACAATTTGCCAGATTTTCCTTGTTGTTAATCATTAAGGTGTGGCTGCATTCCCATCTCTAACTTCCAACATCTTGTACCTACGGCATACAGTCATAGAATGGTTTGGGTTGGAAAGGACCTTAAAGATCATCTAGTTCCACCCCCCTGCCATGGGCAGGGACACCTCCCACTAGACCAGGCTGCTCAAAGCCCCATCCAGCCTGGCCTTGAACACTTCCAGGGATGGGGCATCCACAGCCTCCCTGGACAACCTGTTCCAGTGCCTCACCACCCTCACAGTGAAAAGTTTCTTCCTCATATCTAATTTAAATCTCCCCTCTTGCAGTCTGAAGCCCCTCATCCTATCGCTACGTGCCCCTGTAGAAAGTCCCTCTCCATCTCTCCTGTCGCCCCCTTCAGGTACTGGGAGGCTGCTCTAAGGTCTCCCCGGAGCCTTTTCTTCTCCAGGCTGAACAACCCCAGCTCTCTCAGCCTGTCTTCCCAGGAGAGGTGCTCCGGCCCTCTGATCATCTTTGTGGCCCTCCTCTGGACCTGCTCCAACAGGTCCACGTCCTTCCTGTGCTGAGGATTTGTATGATGCTGATAGATGATGATCTTTTTATAGTGGTGTTTTGAAAACTTTTATTATTTTCCTAACACCTTGGGCTCTTAGTTTATTCTATTTCCCTCAATCCATGCAACAAGTCTCCTGCTACAAAGCCATGCGCACCCTGCGGAAAGTCTTCCCCTTCCACCTTTTTGCCGCAGCAGGGATGATGTGATGCTAATCCCGAAGGGAAGAGCCGCCGTCCTCCTCACATGAGCGGGCCCTGATGTGCTGAGATGGTTCCTGCGGGCAGAGTCCCTCTGAAGATGATGCTCTCTGACAACGCAAATGAATTCAGCATTTCTTAATCTCATTTCAGACCAACGGGGTTTCCGGTGGTGAGATACAGAAAATGTGCTATGTGTTGCCTATCCTGATCAAAAGGGTTAACAGTGGCCACAGGCGCCAGCTGAGCTGCGGTGCCTGCCCCGCCGGAGCGCAATCTGCTGCGCGACAGCGATTCCCAACTTCACGCGTCAAGACCTTATGCCTTTCTTCTTTGACACAGAGATTAAGGGCAATCCTGACAAATTCGAAACCAGATCAAGTGCGGTACTCGGGCGAGATGAACTACTGGCCTGTAAATCACCCGGCGCAGGCTGGGCTCCGGGGCTTCTCAGGGGAACCCGTCCCCTCCAGTTCCCCCCGCTCAGCTGCGGGCACCACATCGCCCTTTTCTGAACCCATTCTGGGCCTTTACGTGAATGGCGGAAGATGAGAGAATTGGCTGCAAACCGTTTTTTAAAACCAACCAACACCATTTTTTAAAAACTTGTAATTTTTTTTTTTTTTTTTTCATATCTGCCAAGCACAGGTACCTACCGACACCCATCTGGGAGCTGACAACCCAGCACGGCATTCGGCTGGTTTCCAAAAAGCTCCAAAAAGCGCTATTTCCGCGCGCCTTTGGGACAGGGCTGGCTGGTGAATTTCAGACCAAGCACCCCTGTCCCATAGTCGTAACCAATTTACTTTTGAAGCTGCAGTTCTGCCCAAAATGACCCTGTAATTTGTGATCACGATGACAAATGGGAGAATGAGAACAAGGTCGTCAATATTATTGCTTCCATAAATAGCATTATTGCTTTTTGCGAAACGAGCAAATTGTTACGAACTTGTGTCTTATTCTTATTAGCCACTACTTTATGTATAATTTTATATATATAAATGCATATAGGGGGTTTTTGTATGTGTATATATATACATGCGTTCACATGGGATGTGAACTGAGACGCGTTTGGGCAGCGGTTTTCCCCAGGTTTCTGCTAACCAACAACTGTGACTTCCCCCTAGTGGTCAATTGTCATTTTTGAACAGTATTAAAGACTTGGCTGCCTCTCACGCTAAAAAAAAAAAAAAAAAAACCACCCAAAAAACCCCCAGTTTGTTTTAGAAAACTATAAACTATCTTCCATTTTGATGAAGTTTATAGTTTGATTAGAGCAGCAGAGGCTGGTTTCTTATTCAAGCAAGAATTTGGAACCACCAAGCATGGGTTGGGAAAAAGCCAAGAAGGAAAAATAATCATCTCGGCTAAATAAAAGTTCTTGCTGGCTAATTGGCTCACCGGTTGTTCAAGTTATATAATGACACCTAAAAACCATGGCTTCTGGACCACTACAAAATTAAAGCTGGCAGGCGGTTTTCTGGTGCTTCCTCATGCGGTGGCTGTGTCTAGAGACCATCCGATGGCCTAGTAAAGGCCACTTTTCCCATCCTTACTGGAAATCAAACTATCTGAGCCCATGTCAGCTTTTTTTCCATTTATCTGTCCTCTGACACGGCCAGAAACTGTCTCAATTAGCTTTTTTTTTTAATTTTTTTTTTTTTTTTCATTTCTGAAGAAGCTCTTCAAAAGCACTGATTTCAGTATTTTCCAGGTTTGGAGTCCTCATTCTATAGGGTTTTGGTTTACTAAACAGTTTGTGTGGGCCCCTTGTATCTTCCTTATCTCAACAGCTTGGAAAATGTCCGCTTCCCTCAAATTATTGGAACAACACTGGTCAAACTCCCAAGCAAAGCGAAAAGGGTCACTTCAGCTGGCCTTGCCCTGTACTTACAGAAAGCAGCTGCTTCCCAGGCGACGGTTTTAACTTGCTTCCAAAAGTAAGGAAATTAAAGCGATTGCCTCGTGTGTTTGTTCTTCCAGCTGTCCCAGTACTTCCCCTACCCCAAACCTGCAAACTTATCGGCAATTTTCAATTAAGTTTGACAGGAGCCTCAAAGATCAGTAAGTCCTTGTAAGCCTCTTGAAACAATAGCTGGATAAATAATTAAAAAAAAATAAAAAAATAAAAACAAGCACAAAACCCCCCCAAAACATAAAATTCCCTGGAAGGAGAATGATGTGCTATGACTCCGCTACATGCTCTTTGTCAACAGCGGAGAGCCTGCTCTGCCCCTGGCGGGTTGCGCTGCCCTGCACTGCCAAGGGCTCCTGCTGCCTCTCCCTGGGGTAAAGCACCTTTGCCTGCTCTCCGCCTCTCCCCTTCAGGCCGGCTACCTTAATTGCCGTTTCCCAAATCTTTAAAGGAAACCTCAAATATTATACCTCTGTTCTTTCATTTCTCTGTCCCAACAGTTTCATTTTCCCTTCCTCTTCTCCTAACAGGGCCGGAGAGGCAAACTTTTCATGCTGGCGTGCCCGTAAGGTCTCCCTCCCTGCAGCACACATCCTGCAGACCATCCACT
This sequence comes from Rynchops niger, assembly GCA_013400035.1. Classification (NCBI taxonomy): domain Eukaryota; kingdom Metazoa; phylum Chordata; class Aves; order Charadriiformes; family Laridae; genus Rynchops; species Rynchops niger. The sequence goes on along the minus strand of VXBH01000410.1, from coordinate 193,102 downwards.
TGGAATGTATTCTGGATACTGCCATGACAGAACTTAATTTGTCCCCGTAGTCCTATTAAGTCTTGAAGCCCTCTAGATCTCTGCAAACACAAGGCAGAGCACTGCATGGCGTGGGCTGCGATCACTGTCAGGGGAAGATGCTGGGTCTCAAGATCAAAGCATCGCTCTTCAGAGGCCCGTGGATGGGGAAACAGGGCAGCATCCTCCAGAAGGCACGTATCAAGTCTAGTTTATTATCAGAGCCAAATGTAGTTCATTCCTTAACGCAACACGAGACCTAGCAATTTTTAAGAAGTTAGGCATCAGAATTAGACTGTCTAAACTTCCCCCATTTCCTGGACACGCGTATTTGTACGACACGGCAGGATGGGGACTGGGGCATTTTTCCTCTTCTTCACTTATATCCAAAATGCAATAGAAAGCCAGGTGGAATTAAATCCAATTCACAGCCGTGGCTTAGATTTTGACATGAGGCCACAGTTGGTTTTTTTTCAGCTGACAGGGGAGCCATGCTATCTTCTAAACTTCTTTATTTTAGCCGAGCGCCTCAGGGTAAGGGAAAGCAGGACGAAAGGCTGGCCGGGTCCCAGTGACAGGAGCCGTCTCCTGCCCTGCCTCACTCTCCAACCTGTAACATATGCAAACCCATTACTCACAAGCTGGCTTCAATTTTATCCCGCGGGACTTTGCCGGGGGAAAAAAGCCAGTGCTGCCAAATTCACAGTCGGACAAACTTCCCCAACCCCAGTTGAAGGATCCATCTTTCAGTCATTAGAAATGATCTGAATTGGTTATCTGCTCACCTACGTGTGAGTACAGGAAGGATTTTTGCGTGTATTTTTATCGCCAAAAGCCGTGAGATCACAAGGATCGCAATGTCCCTCCTTGCTCACCATCACGACGGATCACATCTACTGTCTGTCAAAGTCCTGCTGGCAGGGATTTAACCTGACAGTTTGGTCTGATGTCTTCACTTCATGAGTACAAACAGCAGCAAGAGATCCCTCCAGAATTTAAAAGTGGTGGCCCCCTGGATTTATTTGCGCCCCAGGGGGCATCAGCTGGGGGTAGATTTCGATAAGTGGCACATTCAGTTGTTTCCACCTTCTCGTGATACCGGTCACTGCTTCTGCCGGCCTCTCAAATGGTCTTTCCTAAGGTAGCAGGAGGGGGAAGACTGAGCGAGGGAGGAGGACAGAAACACAACAAAGGACCATTAGTTTTGAGGAATTACTGAAATGTCACCCTCTTCCTGCTTTTCTCCCTAATTCTCCTTTCACAGAAGAAAACACTTCCTCACTGTCTGCTTCTTCATATATTATTTCTATAGGTCCTGTCTTAAAATGGACCATATGAAGAGAATTTGGTTCCCAAATCTTCTGCCACTTTGCTGCATGGAGCCACAAGGAAACTGTATTTTCCTAGGAACAATGCAAGAATAGATTACAAGAAAAATTACTGTTGGGGTATCCTCTTTAATTCTCTCCGGATTTATACAATCACTTCAGTGAGAATAAAAGCAAAAGCAAAGGTATATCACTAAAAGGAAAATGTAGCAACTATACCTATTAATACACTTTGGGAAACATGAACAAAGAACGTACGTGTGTCTCCAAAAATGGTTATCGTATGCAATCTTTTGTCCCAACAAAGCCTAGGGAACTCAGACCCCTCTTTCCAGGAATTATTCTTTAATCAAGACAGAAAACAGCTGTATTTCATATCTCCCAGTCAACACATATTGCTGGAAAAATCAACAGATACCTGTACAGAAAAAAGAGGCAGCCCAGTATCTGAAGGTGCCAGAACTGAGACTATGCGGATGACAGAAGCCGGAATAGCCAGGGGTTTCCAACTACGCAAAGGTGGCTCGGAGGGCTGACAGAATGGCTTCTGATTCAGTGATAAAATCCCTCTTACGAGCATCAAGGCCAAACACCAACTTTCTGATGTATCTCCCGACGCATGCGTGTCTCTTGGCATCCGCGGCTCTCCTGCAGTCTTCTCTGCGGAGCAGCTGCCCTCCTGCCCAGTCTGTTTCCATTCACGCACGGAATAGACAAGATATGAAAAGAGCATTGCAATGGATTTTGTGTACTGTAAAACATGTTGTTTAAAATTCCCTCACTTCATGAAGCGCTTAGAACAAGCGCCCAGAATTTTGTATCTATGTCAGATAATTTATATAGGACACAAAATCCCGATCTGGGATCCTACCTGAGGGCTCTTAACTTTGAATAAACATTCTTATTTCCTCTTACTCACTCTTGCAGGTATGGAACACGACACTTTCATTTTTTTTTCCTTGCAGAAATATGACTAAATAAAGCATCCATGGAAGTAACATGTAAATAGCAGGAGATTTCAACAGGAAATAGTCAGACAAATTCACAGTTTTTCAAACGGTAGCACATAAAGATATCCAACTTCCCCTAAACAATTTGGGGTACATAAAGTCCCGTAACACCATGGGAACTTCTGCCAGAGTTGTTTCATGCTTTTTTCCCACTTTGAATTCTTAATTACACTGTGTGTCTGATGTGATTTTTAGTGCTAGTGTAAACAGAACAAACAGTGAAATTTTAAAACCACATTTATTTTTAATACAAAACCTGTTGCACTATTACAGAAGTGAGCCTGTATGTTTACCCCCACATGCACAGATAATTCAGCATCTACAATTAAATAAGAGTAAAACCATATTTCTCTTTTACCAAAACCATTGGCAAATCTTACTAAGAAAAGTTCTCTTTGTGCTTTGTAGTCAACTTTTCGTAGAATTCATGTCTTATTTCCGTTCCCGTTAAGAAAACCGATCAATGGAAAGCTCAAAGGTGCGAAAGAAGCTTATTACAGCTAGCTTACATTTGTGATTGCTTCCGTTGTGCTTTACCTACAATATATACATGAAAGCTGCGAGGTGTACTACGGTCTAATGCAACGCACTGGCAAAAGCTCTGAATGCTCCAATGAGGAATCCGCAGTAAATAAGCAGAACAGTTCACTACTTTGTCTTCACAGCAAAAAAAAAAAAAAAAAAAAAATTTAAGTAGATGCTTTAAAATACCATGCATACCATTGGCTATAGTACTTCTTACACAGTACAACATAAGCTTTCTTGTTTTATTTGTCTGTAACACCTAGAGGCATATAGCATCTACGCTTTAAGTGTATTTACAAATTCAACAAAATATCTACATATAAAAAGCTTACTTAAAATTAAACTTGATGCAAGTTATGAAAAACCAATTTATTGGCAAATGAAACTGAGCATTCCTTCAACCATAGGTTGTTATAAAAATTTATATTTGGAGGTAAACATTTGATTGATATAGTATGCGAGAAAATAATTTCGTAACCGATAATGGTAATCCTTTACCACTAAACCGTATTAGCACTTGTCAGATCGAATTCTGTGGTTCCGAGCGGTAACCCCCCCACTGCTTCAGGGTGTAGATAATTACGAAGCTGCCACAGCGATCAGGCCGGGACACAGAGGGAAATGCACTCTCGCTGGTGTAGTCGGCTGGTTTGGTTTTTTAACAATTTATTCTACAAGAGCTTATACCTTGCTGTGTTAGTCAATAATTTAATTCTGGTTGTGTTTTGTTTTCGTTTTTTTTAAATCTTCTAAGGCCATGAAAACATGTTGTGCTCTAACTGTCTAGAAAGCATTTATTTTATTTTTAAAGGAAAAAGAAAAATCATACTCGGTGTAATTTAAAATATTTAAAACATTCCATTTTTAGCACAACAGCTTCATAACACGTTTTTTCCCTTCACATTTGCATTTTGTTTGGCAATGACAGTAGTCCGCTAATCACAGTTTACTGCACCAACTGACTGAGTAGTGCAGCGCATTATGGAATGCATATTGTATAAAGGCACTGAATGTATTTTGCCCTGTGTTTTCTGGAATATTTTCTCTTATTTTAGAGTTTTTCTTTCAGTGACTGTACAAATTCCAAAATGCATTGCAATGCGTATCTTTTATGCCCTAAAATCAATCCAATGTGTTTTGATGTAAAAATAGAACACTGTACCGCTGTAATACTTGATAGATTAAAAAGGCTATAAAGTAATAGGAGCAAAGAGCAGATAATAGGGTCTCATTAAGCATCAGCAAATGCAAGTGTCATACTTAAATCATTTAGCAATTATATACTGTACATACTGTTCCTAACTGTCTTGCAAAAAGACATATGATAGCTAGACATTAAGTCACCAATTTCACAACAATGTCCACAAAGACATTGAAGTTCTATATAATACTACTATAACACTCCGACAATGAAAACGGAATTCATACCCAGGGGTTCAGCTGAGGACTGCATAACAAATTGTCAAACCATGTTTTTATAGTGTACACGAGTTTATCTGTGAATTGTGTAGCTTTTTTTTTTTTCCATGCATCATACCGTATTTTCAACAGTAAAACAAAATTATAAGTCGATGTTATTGTTTGTGTCAGTTCCTTCTAAAAAAGTAAAAATACCCAAGTTTTGAACAAGATTTGGATTTTGTATTTTGACTCATACTAACATACCACTTAACGTGTCGTTATGCTGTATAATTGTATTGACCCGCATGTTCTCATAGCATAAACATCTTGTGGTGAGGAGCTCCGTTACCTGCATGTTCATAGTATGAGAAGGAGGATGTACAAGTGCTTTAAACAAACTGAAGATACAAGGGGATCGAGTTCTGTGGTTACACAAATGAATTCATGGCATTTACAGGAGAAGGAGCCTCAGAGCTTTCATTTCCTTCGGCAGGTTCTTTCTCTTTTTTACCACTATATTGTCCAATAAAGGAGCCATCCTCATTGAACTGACCATTTACACCTTCTCCATAGTCAACTAAACTATCGTCACTGTCTTCTTTTTTCACAGTTCTGTCTGAAGGCGTCCGGCTTCCTTTTTTCAGAGGTTTATGGTCTTCTGCATCACTGGAGACACAAACAAACACACACACACGCAATTAACTGATGTATTATACATGAAGACAAAATCAGCCATGCATGCAGAGTTTACAAAAAGCAGGTATGCAGCCCTATAATCCTTTAGTAAACCCACATCACATTGTAGGGACAGATCAATATGATGCAGTTGACATGAATACATGGTGTAGGAATGGTTTAAACAGAGAATGTCTTCTGTGGAGGGAAAGGGGGTTGTGCTTGCTTTTTTTTTTGCTTTTTTTTTTTTTTTTCTTTTTTTCCCCCCATCGTGCATGACTTTTCAATGGTAAGACTTGTGCCCTTCGCTTGGAAGCAATTTAGATGCAACTGCAAGCATTAAAAAGTGGGTTGTAAAGTTATAAAAAAAATAATTTATTTGTTCTCCAAAGTAACAAGCTTATGATGTGCCGTGAAGTTAGTCTGTTAAACTTCTTAATTTCTTTGACTCCTTGAACATGAATGAAGAATGAATCCGGTTAAATGAAATATACTGATTTTCTTTACTAGTATAAAGAAAATAAAAGTGCTGCATTTCAAATAATTTGTTACATAATGCAGGCCAGACTTGCAATTTTCAACCTTACCTTTCAAGAGACCTACATATTCCATTAAAAGGGTGCAGAAGAAACAAATGAAAATAGCCTAAGAAGAAAAGCAAAGTCCATATCCTGATAGTGATCAGTATTTTATCAATAATAATTTGCTCTTAAAATTGCTAAAACATTTACTGTATACAGGTAAAGCAACAATTAATCTTAAGGTAGCTACAGTTGAGCAGTTAAGACCATGATTAGTTTTTTTCATTACTTATCACCTTATCCTAATCCATAACTGTTAAGATGATGATGGTGAGTTGGAGGACAACAGAAAAAGGAAAGGAAAGAGAGGCAGGGAGGAGAGATCCCTCCAGCGGAGTATTGTGGCGTTTCCCTTGTCAGTGGAAAAGCTGCAGCACCGTCAGCATCCCCAAATAAATCTGCAGCTGTGGCAAGCTGGTATTTCATGAAATACATGTAGTTGGGTTCTTTTCAGAATCCTTTACACTGCACTTCAGTTTCAAGATGAAGATTTTGGCAGCAGCTCTAAAGCATTTCCAATTAAAAACTGATTATATATTCAGAAAATTATTTTAACTGTGTAATTCCTAAAAACAAATACCTTAGTTCTTCCAATAATTGTATTTTCTATTTTTTTTTCTAATGAGTATCTTTTAACATCCAGAGAAACCATATATATATAGCACATACAAGGCCACACTGATTCTATTGTTAGCTAAAAAATGCCCTGTTGAGAAATATTTCATTATTGCTAGAAAACATTACACCAGTTTTCCATCAAGCTGCTTCTCCTCATCTCATCACCTTTTTTGGAAGACTCCAAGTTATCACATTCTAAAAGTACACCTCTAATAATTACAGAAAAAGCATGCCGGAAATTTTATTCTTCCGTGCATAGACAAGAAAGAAGTGGTAGGAATAGCTATCTAATTAACATATAAGAAAACCTTCATGTTTAAAATACACAAAGGCGAAAACTCTAAACTTGACTGTATCAGCCTTGACTTTGTTTTTAATTATTGCTGTGTACATGGCATGAGGATAAATATAATTTCGTTGATCTTCCGTGCTTACAGATACTTTAAACTTACAGGGCAGTAACATTTAAAAGAATGCTACTCAAAATGTCAAGCATCAGCAGCAAAAAGCAAAGGTTTGTAACACTGCAAACACAAGCAGATTACAGAGACATTACTGGAAGGAGTTCATTCTGGAAGGACTCTATATTTAAAAGGGTTGAAGATAGAATCGAGTATTTAAAAATCACATGCAGTTTCTCCACTGCCCTCACCAGAAGGCATCAGAGTCACTGGAACAGGCCACACAAACCAAATGAAGACCAGACCCTCTGAAGTAGGACCAGGCCCTCCTCTCAGAGAAGAACGACCTGCAGTGTTTAATGATTTATGGGTAATAGCATTTAGTAAAGAACACCGCACATACGGTTTGCTGTTTAATTTTAGATCAGTAGCTTCATAATTACTTACACTAATAGGTAGGAATGAAAAGAAATGAAAATTGCCTTTGTACCATATTCCAACTGGTCAAGCAACTCTGCGCAGATATTCTGGAGTGTGACCCTATCCAGTGTAATTCACTAGTCTGGAATATACAGTAAATAAATAATACACCATCACTGTATTAAAAATATCCACATTTTTGTGTTTAATCCAATATAAAGCTCTATATTCATTTGTAATGTAGATAAATCTAGGTACGGGAAGTTCTGCTCTTAGGGTTTTCAAGTTTGTATTTTTGAAAACAAAGTTTATTTATAAGCCAAACAGTGAAGAAATACACAACTGGTTGCACTGTGTCTGTGATTTTTCTATATTTTAGTAAGGATGCAGATCCTTCTGTCTGTAAAATTAAAAACAAACAAAACTGCAGATTTACCTAGGAGTGTACTTGCACATAGGTGCGCACTGGTGTAAGGGAACAGTTACACCAGATGCAAAAGTCAAACCTGAATCTGGGGATTCCCTCCTTTTTTCCATTATACAAGTCCAGAAAGAAGTTCTGCCAAGACTCTGGCAGCAGAAAAAGATGTGGGATTACCCAGGGTGCCCTTCCAGTCCTTGTTCAGGAAAAGGAAAAATATTCCGTAGTACCATTTATTCCTTATCAAACTGGATTGTGACTCTTGTATAAGACGAATACAATGTTTTGGGTGGAAGGGAAAGAAACTGAGGAATAAAAACCAAAACAAGCAGGAGAGAGAGCAAAAAAGAGAAGGGACCCTGGTGCTCTGAGGGAATGAATGTATTTTCTGTTTGCCACCAAGAAGCAAACTACAAAGGCCCCTGAACTGCGTTATGAATATGCATGCCCAAAGAACTACAGAACATTTTAGGCTGTAGAATATACACTACTATGCTGTAAAAACATGTTAAAACCATAAATTTTGACACAGTATCTGAAAGATTTGCTCATCCTGCTTACAGTTGTTCACAAAACTATTCAAAAATGCAACTAGGATAGATCATAATTTATTTTAGTTTTTGTTTGTGATTTTGCTCGGTTTCTTACCTACTGTAATACCTTGAAATGAAAAATAAAGTACAAACTAGGTTCACTAAAATGACAGTGGAAAACTGAAGTTTTTGAAACGTGCCATGTATGCAATGCATACAATTAATAGTAAGACACTAAGTACTGGGAGGGAACAAAACAAGAGGTGAAAACGGGTATGAATTTTATATTTAGATCAGACAGCCATGAAAGTTAACTCTAGGGATACTTTTACTATTTATTGTCTTACAAATAAATTCCATACTACTAGTTTTTTAGGGATGAAAGCTGCTCAGTGAAGACTGATACGTACCAGTCATGTTGATAAGTACTGATATATATCACACACATTTCTTGCCCTTTCAGTAAGAACAGTGTTTAATATTAAAGCCTACTCTAAAAGCATGATTTAAATATTTTTCATAAACAATTGCTAATATGTGAATACATGTTTCTTTTTCTTCTTAGTTTAATGAAAAACATAGAGAAGTTGCATTTAATGATTAAAAGATATGAAGAAGTACGCAGGTGACAGAAACATGTAAGTGCAAAGTACAAACTTATTTTTTAAAAGAATCACTTCCATTTCATAAGCTCATCAGTTATTGAAAAAAATATGTACCTTGAAATCTCCTTTCTTCTTTCAACTTTTCAATTTTTCTTCCTTAGATATGGGTACATGCAGCAACCAGTCAGAATGGGGAAGACAGTTTTACGATGCCTCTGCAGTCCAGCAGGCAACTAGTTCCCACTAAACTTTGCCACATTCATGGACATGCAAAAAGACTCAATATATGGTTAGCAATATACTACTTTTCCTTATAACACAACTGTCAGAGGAAAGGCAACACAAAACAAACAAATGGGTAAAGCATTCTGGGCTACTGGATGCAGAAAGAGGATGCAGAAGATGTTGTCAGTAAATTCCTTTTTCTGTGCCCTCAGGTCAACAGCCCAGAAATGTTTAAGTATAAGCCACAGAAATACCTTACGTTATGGCTTCCCTGCATGCTCCAGCAGAACCTCCGCCCCAGTTCCTAACAGGTTTCTGCTCATGTTCCTAAATTTATAAGACTGTGCAGATGAAAACTGCTTTCCCTACACACTTATGCACCTGTATCAAACCAGGCTTCAAAACATTTTACTATTCCTAATCTGGCTAAGACGTAAGCACATGTGTATTAGTTTTTTGAGTGGTTTTTCTTTAGCATCTCTCTAACACTCAACCTTCGATCCTGGCAGAAGCAGAAAAACGGGGAGATTAAGCTGTGGCTTTAAATGGCAATGGGTCGAAAAAACTGCTGTTAGTCAAAGAACCTGACTTCCTCCTTGTGAAAATTTTAAAGAAAAATCTGCTTGCAAGAAATTCAACCAACTTTCCACCTTTGCTATTTCTGGTGGAAAATTATACAAAGGGAAATCAAGGCACTGATTTAAAAAGTAGTGACACAGATGTTCAAGAATAAAAATAAGAACCACCAAAGAAAGCACGTGTGCGTAAATGAGGATATGATAAGATGACTGCCAAATCCAATTGGATTATTCAGAGACAAGAATTCTGCAGGCAGTCCATTGACATAATTTCTTGCACTAGAAGCGACCAAGCTTAGAATTACGGTGCTGAGGCACAAATCATTGCCAGGTCCCCTTGGAAACACCCTAAGCTGCTATAAAACTCGAGTAACTACAGAAGAAAAAAAAAAAAACTGTAATTACAAACTATATTCTCATTGCTAATCAACCCAGAACAAGAAGGAAAAGTCACATATTATCTAGCAATCTCAGAACTCTCCACCAACCATTTCTGGAAAGTCTCTCATAGCACATCCAAAAATGTCTAGAAAAATATCGTGTGTGTCAAAATGTTGAAGAAAAGAGGTAAAATAATTCAACAAAACGTGCAAACATCCTGTGTTACCACACTAGCAGTCCTACTACTGTAGTTGCCTTGTCTTGTGTGATCTTCCTAAGAACATTTTGCAGACTGCAATGAGATGCTCCACTTTCCTACTTCCTGTGAAATTAACTAAGAAACCCCTGAACCCACAGGTCTGTAGATGCCATAACTTCTTAATTTCTCTTTATTTAGGGCCCAGGATGGAAATTTAGACTGATTTATACCCCTATACTGACTTGAACAGGAGCTCTAGGTAGTCTTTAGTTTGAATTTAAATAAACATACATTTGTGGTACTTCTTGTATTTCTTGTCGTTTCTTGATGTAAGCATTGACTGTCCACAATTTACTATCTCAGTCTTCTATGACTGAGGAAACCACTGCGATTGTAGCACAATCGGTTTGCTCCAGAGGCACTGTTTTCCCTTATTACGTAAAGGTGCAGGTATGCCTCTGGTCACAGGAACATAGCGTACCCGGTCATTCTGTGGTTCCTGCAACCCCTCTGCTTCCTAAGGCATATACTTCATTCGTTAGATAGATACAGCAGGAAAATGTGGTGTTGCCAGGTTCTGCAAAAAGTATGCTCTTAGAGGAAGTTGAAAAGTGCAAAACTTCAAACAAGTCCAAGCCATCCCAAGAATACTGGGAAGCCTAGAAATTGAATGTGACAAAAAACTCCCCTAAAATTGAGAGCTGTAACTTCTCTAGAAGATTTTAATTAGTCATTAAGATTTAAGTAATTTAATAATTAAAATCTTCTTTTTAAACAACTAATTTTCTAAGCATTGGGCTTACTTGTCCAGAAATACTGAAGTCTATTCAGTATAAATGTCCAAGTCTTTCACTCTTCCCAGTTCCTGAGAAAGGAGGAAGCAAGTCTGTGTTCTTAGAAAGTTCCTCTTGATGGTCTGGTCTCTTTCTGAAAGTGAGATGTCCTTTCGTACTTGGCATGAAATGATTGTGAGACCTTATACTTTCCCTTCCCTCCTTTAAACTTTGGAGGCGAACGGAAGGAGCTCAGGCACTTGTGAGGATAGGAAAATGAAGAGCTTCCAACAGAACTCTTTTTTTTCAGCTGACGTAAGGAGTGTTTGTGTTCTGAGAAATCCTTCATGATCTGAACCAAAGATTCACCAAATAGCTTGCCACCTGCGTATGGTAAAGACAGCAGTTTACATGTTAGATCTAGTGATGAGGTCCAAGGACGTAGCCATATAGCTCTCCAGGCTACAGTGAGGCATGCCATGTTTTTAACTGTGAGTCTCAGAGAATCCTCAGCTGCATCATGGATAAAATTAGCTGCAATTTTACATAGCCTGCGTTTCCTCTGCATGGCACCAGATGGGACCCATTGCTTTCTGAATCTGGCTCGCTCCTCCTGCAACCATATTAGTAATGCTCTAGAAGCATAAGTGCAGTAGATAGATACTCCAAGCTGGGCTGCAACTAGCTTGAAAGATCTTTTGATTGCTTCCTCAACCTTTCTATCAGTAAGATCTTTAGGGAGAGCATCCATATTAGCAGGCACTGAGAGTACAGAATCACCACTAACCAATGCCTTGTCTACCTGAGGCAAGGTTCCCCACAAAGCAGCTTTATCCACTGGAAGAGGATAGAGCTTATGTAGGACTGACGGGGCTTCATGCTTTGCCCCAGGATTACCCCAAATCCTACAGATAAGATCTTCCACTGCTGAATGGATAGGAAGTGCATTATCTACCTTGCCTTCTTCAGAAGGGATAGGCAGTTCTTCTGAAGCACATTCAGATTTTGAAGACTTTAGCATCAAAACTCTCTTTATGTGCTTGAACAGATACTTCTGATTCTCCATGTCAAACTTACGCAGAAGATCTGGTCCTTCTTGGTCTTCTGTAGGGGACTCAGATGACACCTCCCCATCTTCAGGGGTTGACTCAATCTCCAAAGCCTTGTCAGCCTCAGATTTCTCCTTCCCAGGAGTTGTTTGATCTTTTAAACTGTCCATGTGGTCAGACTCAAAATATTGGGAACTGCTCCCAGTTGCTTCTAGAGGAAACACTGGAACTTCTGTAATTGGTACCCTGGGATGCTTTACTGAATGGGGCCTCGCCTGTGCCACAGAAGTTATACTTTGTCTGGCTGCTGTCAAAGCATCCTTTAAGACAGTAGCTAGCTCAGGCAAAATTACAGATTTCATTAATGAATTCTTTTCAGATTCAGAAAAGTGAGTAGTAGTAGAAGGTCTTACCTTCCTGTGGTAGGAACTCTGAGTGTCTTCTGAATCTGAGCTGTAGTCTGGGGTCTGGCTGAACCAGTGCTGGAGAGAAGAATGCTGCTTTGCCAGTGAGCCATGAATTGAGCTGGAGCTGAGGGGTTGCTGGAAAAGGGATGGCTGTCCTGCCTGAGAATCTGAGCCCTCCTCCGACCCCATTATCTGTTGCTCAGAAGCATGATGTCTAGAGCCATGCCTGTACTTCCATTCGCCTGACCTCTTCTCCTCTTGGGAGAGGGAAGCAGAGACAGAACTAACCCTTGTAAGCTCTGAAGACTGCCTAGCCCTCCTCCTGGTGTAGGAGGTCTGGGATCTGGTGCTGGAGTATTGATCCCCTGACCTTCTGAAGAAGTTGGATCTGTCAGATCTCACAGACTTTGCCTTGGGAAAGACAGGGTCTGCTTCAGGAGAATTGGCACAGCTACCTTTTCTTTTCTTTTCCTTGTCCAGTTTCTTTCCTGTCCAAGCAGACATGGACCTGAAGTGATGAAAAAAGTTCAAAATACTCGAATTCCTAGACCTTTCAAAAATTTTTTTTTTTTTTTTTTTTTTTTTTTCCCCAAAGGAAACCCTATACCCTTTTTCCTCAAAGAAGCACTGCATCATGACCAGTGCCACGTGAGGCAGACAAACTGGGAAGTGAGTGACTGCAGTGATGCTGGGCTGCAGAGAGGGTGCCAAGATATCTTCTGTAATCTGACTGGTTGCTGCTGCTGCCCTGTCTCTAAGGAAAAAAGAGGAAAGCCCAATATTGACCAATTACACAGAAATACATTTTAGAAAGGAGTTTTTCCATGGTAAATAGGATGAGCTCTTTCATGTGAACACGTCTGAAAGCTTGACATGCATCTGTCCATATTCACCAGACATGAGGTGGATAAATGCGTTCTAAAATAATTTAATAAAGCACTAGATGATTCCATAGATTGACTCAAGCCACTTCAATATGGAGACATAAATCCAAATCTTCCTACAGATCACACATGAAAGCAGACTTGAATAGCCTTATTCTAGGCCTGAGAAAACATGTATTGAGGTCATATCATTTGTACAATTCTGTATGAAGGTCAGTTTCTGCTGCTGAAAGTTCCAAGTACTGAAAAACAGAGGAGCAGTAAAGAAGAATGCAAACTGGACTGCTTGGAAAACTTACACAGTACTTATTTACCTCTGCTTCCAAACACTGCTTCACACTTCCCTTTTTATCAGCTGAATTTAATTAATCCATAGGCACTTAATACTGTAAGAAAATACTATTCTGAGCTCATTAACCTTTTTAAAATCCTTTCCTTGATTTCAAAACCAAGACAGAATAAAAAGAAGCTGCTCTTCGGTATTCAGAACTGTAAATCTATTCCAGTCAGATCAAGATGCACGTTTTCCTCACATGAAGAAGCTATGGCAGCAAAGTAGATCCTTCTTAAAAAAACTGATTTTTCTATGTACATTTGTAAATGTCACATCTTCAAAACAATAAAGGGCTTTTACAATGCTTTTGACACAGGAATGCACTATAAAATCTGTTACAAAACCTATGTAAAATATAATGGTTTTGACATATTTAGAAAATAATAATATTATTTCCTGTACTGATCAAAACCCAACAGATTAAATGTTGCTTATTTACTATGCTATGCTCATAACTGTTATAGGACGAGACTTGCCATGGCATGCTTTTTATGATGCCAGGAGATTCAGCAAGTCATTTACAATAAAGGAAAAGAGTCCGGAATAAGTGCTATGCTGCATGCTTTGAAGCTGCTTGTTATGTATCTTGTACTGAAATACATGAAAGGGAGATTTGTTTTTTCTTGTAGGACATTCCTTCCCCTCTGTGTATAACATACTTCCTTGTTATTGGATTAGGTGTTAGTACTGGCAGCCATTTTAAATGCAGTTATTTTCCAGTCAATGTAACACAAGATTGCCTTCATCAGGTTTCAATTTTCTTTCAAAAACCAAAATGCTAAATGTTCCTTAACTGAAAGGACACTGTATCTGGTATTTTATCTACCTGAAAGACAGGTTTGTAAATGCAAATTCCTCACTTTGAGACAACTGTGTTTGGATCTGGATTTCACCTTGCATTAGCGAATGGCTTATTCTAAGCTTGGATGTTTAATTTCTTTTTCTAATGGTGCAGTTGAAATGCTATCTATAGTTCTATACAACACTGGATACAGAATCTTTGTCAACATGGAAAAAAAAAGTTAGTTTTGAATTAATAAGTGTGATATTATATACATTACATGTGTGATATGAACAGCGAACGTGACAAACCACATCAGTTGCTCACCTGTATTCACCAAATGTTCCATCATCTTCCTTCATAGGTTGTATTTCTGGATCAGCATGTGCGTCCTCCTTTTCCTTCACTAAAATATTTGAAATAGTAATTTTTATCATGAAACTGCAAGACAAGAAACCTTAAGACCTTAATTTCTCAAACTGATCACGTTTGGCAGGAACGTGGTTTGAATAAAAAGAATTTTTTTAACTGGAGCCTCAGGCTGTTACATTTTTGCTTCTGAAGGAAAATTCTATTAATTAGTTATAGAATTTTATTTTCATTCAAGTGCAAAATACTGTATGTCATTCTGCATTAGTAAAACTTTTCTTCCTTTCATTTCTAGCACTAAGGAGAAAGTTTCGTTAAAAATCTTACAAAATGCTTTCTTTACTTATGTTATTAATAGAGCTATTGTTTATTGAAATCTGAGTAATTTAGTCTTACTTATACATGCTCCATATTCCCTCTTGATATTCCTGTCCTACTGATTGATAAAACTGAATCAGATTCACTTGTGTTCACTGTCATTTTGTACACTTTGTGCTTTCTTGTCATGCACTAAGACTCCAGAGAATTTCAAATAGTATTTTAAGAATTATTAATATTGGAAAAAATAGGCATGGTCTGTTACTTTCTTCTTTTCTATACCACGATCGAAAGCAAAGCAAAACCACCTACACTGGCACCTAAATTTAACACAATTGTATCTCTTGCACATCCTTGTTATAGGTTTAGTCATCATTCACTGGTGGGAATAAATCCATGCATGTAACTTTCCCCTATTAAAATAATAGCACTGTGTCCTTTGACACAGAAACCCACTAATACTTAAGATGACAGATGTTTATAGAAGACATATATTACTTTAAGATCGTTGACAGAGTAAAATAGTATACTGACTTCAAGAATTATCGTTAAGGTTCTTCCCTTTGCTTTTTCCTTTCTGTTTTTCTGGCTACTACTCAAATCTTTCCCTTGTTTAGCAAATGCAGTTATATAATTTAATATTCAATCTCTTATCTTTTACTCTGGTAATTTCCACATTTAATTTGTAAATCATTAGTTTATGTGCTGTTATTTAAAATGATATGAATCATTCCTGACTGCATTTTCTAAGTCTATAATTACAACAATGCTTAACACCTTGAAATGTATCTGGCAGCTATAATTTCATACTGAAAAAATTTATTACTTTTTTTCAAACCATAGGCAATCTCAAGACGACTTGCTAAAATTACCACGAAAAAGAGTTAATAACTTTGTGCTTTGCATTTGTCACTATCTGTGGAACAGTACATTTGCGATGACACAAGAAATACAATTAGGTCTAGAGTTGCTGCTATAAACAAGAGTACATACCGCGTCTGAAAATCTTGCATACAGTCAAGGTCTACCTTTACATATGTGTGTGCATAAATAAATTAATACCTTACATCTAGTAATTCTGCAGAAGCAGAGGAAAAAAGGGCATAGGAGAGATTCTCCACAAAGTAACGACAATCTTGGCATCAAACTGCCTTCTATGCTTTTCCTCTTCTAGATGGTGGCTCACTCCAAGTCCTCCCTAGTCTTTTCAGCTTCATCACTTTACTTGTTTCATCCTCCTAATTTTCCTTCTCTTTTCTCCACTAAGAGTCGCTTTTCTATATCCTCTGTAATCTCATTTTCTCTTCAAAAAAACCCAAACATTAGGAAAAAATCTAAGCTGATGTCTCAGCTTGTCATTCAACTTGTATGTAACACTGTATTCCCTGATCATCTGTCTTTTCTCCATGGGCATAGGCGGTTGGGACAGGAGCTTCTTTTAAATAATTTTTGCTGTCACTACAAATCTTTGCTCTGTCCATAAAAGAATTAAACCATTATATTGAGCAGAGTAGGATCCCTGTACTTAACAAGGTGATTTTTATCTTCTTATAAAAACAATTTGCTATGGTAAATTTAGGTATAAAAGATTTGCCTATGAAGAGGAAACGTTTTAAGTGTTCACTGACACTAGTTTTCAGAGGTGCACTGGTCAAAACAAGGAGAAGAAAGTGAAGCAGAGTATGTATTGGGTTTTTTTTGTACTTTTGTAAGTGCAGCCATCTTTTTCATGTCCAAATCAACAATACGAACTTCAAGAAGTTTGAGTTGACTTTACCTAAGCATTCCACAGACTGGATATTTATACCATTTCCAAACCTTTTAAGTCTGTAATACAGACCAGAATTTTTTCTTGAAATCAATATTTTACTTGAAACTTAGCAATTGTACTTTCTATTGTAGGTAGGAGAGGAAAAAGAAAAGTAAATTATCCTTTGATGCCCAGTTGAAGTCCATGCATATGCACTCATACTTCACGGCTGCTCTGAGATCCCATCGGCAGTACTACTATTCTATGCAAACTGGTTGTCACTATCCTTTTCAAGAGAGCTTCAGTCTATGGATCTACTCCATAAACACAAATGTAAGACTGGGGAAAGACAGAATATAAGACACATATATGTATATATACATACACACATACATGCCTTTTATAATATGTACCCCTACAGGAATCAGAGTTTTGATAGAAGATGTATGTTGTATAGTTCCAATTGTAATTACAAATTATATACTTGGCTGTTCCTAGGCATAATGATAAAAAATACTCAAAAAAGAAAAACTCTGATAAAGAAAAACTAACAGAAGAAAAAACAGCCTAACTGAAGGATGGTAACTGCAAATTCGGCTGCAAAAATGCAGAGGCTGAAGACAACACAGCTTCTGAGGAGGGTATTATATTTGAAACAAAATGTATGAAGGGATTTGTACCACGAAATGCATTCCCAGTACATTAACGTAACATGGCAGCTATGATCTCGTATATATTTCCACACTTTCTCACCAATTAAATTCTAACTCAGCTCATTTTAGTGGGTTAAAACCATCTGGACTACACTTCAGAAAGTGGTGGGGGGAGGACCAAGTATCTCAATCAAAGCTCCAACCTCTCTGGAGAGGCAATGTAGTAATATGACCCTCCAGGAATGAAGGAGATACTTTTCTTATGCTTAAATGGATTGAGGTCTTCTACCAATAGGTACATTGCTCAAGACAAGCCTACCAAATGATAAGACCGATTTACCATATGCACAACATAAATGGAAATCAGCAGGTAAATGTAAATTCTCCAGAAAACCAGAGATCTCTCTTAATCAATTACCAGTAGATGATTTTTACTCTGTTATATATCATACCTGGATATTTGCCACCCTTATTCCTCCTTATGAAGCAAACAATCAGTAAAATCAAGATCAGAAGAGCAACAGCACACATAAGACCAATGAACCACCCTTGAGTAGCAATGTCCACCTGCCGACTTGCCATTGCTAGAGAATAAAAGAAGAAAAATGAGATGTTTCGCTGCGTTTAAGTGCTATGCTAATTCAAATAAATAATAACCAGTATACATTGATCATTAATTAAGGAACAACATCCACTGTGAAAATTAGTATTAAAAAAAAACAGTGACACTGTATTTTGCGAATATTTTCATTATTTAAAATGTTTCGAAGTACATGTGCATAGAGCTTACTTTTAAGCATATAAGAATTCTTGCAACATTTAAGCTTAACAACTAGTTCACAAAACCTGTGCACATACTACATTGCTTTCCACAAACCTCAAAACTGTTCTCAATCATTTTACATTAATTAAATTACTGAAATGAAATTGCAAATTACAATTCACACAAACACATTGACTGCATTCTCAAAATGGATAAAAAGCCAATAGTCATTAGCTAATGCATTCCCATTAGTCTGAAATGGGGAAACAGATGGGTCATTCAAGACCCTAACATTCAATTTCAACTAAAAATCAACAACGGAGCATCCTTTAAAGCCTTATTAAGCATTGTGTTTTCTTCCTCTCCTCAAACCTGTACCTCATCCTACAGTTTATCATGATTGCCATTATTTAGCATTAGTGAGGACTTAACATAATGCAATTGTGAAGCCTTTCCTTGGCACTATTTTTCTCCAAATGCTGACTCTAGCTGGAAGACATAAACGATAAACAAACTACACAGGGAACACTACAGCCACTAATAAGGACAGGAATTATCTGTGTGGTCGGGGGGGCTGGATCTCTCCTGCTGGTCTCCAACACAGTTAGGAGGACTTTCCTGGTGAAGCTTATTTTCTGCTCCCCTGCGTGGAAACACACTACAGGCAACTGGCCTTAGGATTTACTGTTGAGACAAAGTGGGAAGGATGAGAGGAGTTAGGGATGCATGCTACAGACAGAAGACATGAAGTGGAGAAGATGGACGTGCATCCAAACCTATCGTGTTCGTTCTTCACTTTCTCCTCCACCCCCAAAACCAAAGAGTTTGAAACTCTGTGAAGAGTTTCCCAATAGACCTCTCTCTATTTGGGAAATACAGACAAAGATCACCCTCCCACATGAACAAGGAATGCAAAACACTTCCTATGCATAACTCATATGGCGTTTTGGTTTAGCATTTGTTGCTTTTTCTGGCATTATGAGCTAAACTATGGGATTATTCACAGCCAGTAAATTACCCTGATTTTAGTAAAGATCACTAGTACTTCAGATCTCAGCTTAGTAGACACTTCACACTAGGACCAGATTATACTTGAGACCTTCAGTCAGTCTCTTTGGATGCCGTGAGTACCTCAGCTCTCATGGCACAACGTGTTTCACCTAGGGAAGGTCTGTAGACTTACTTCCACTGAAGTGGAGGGCACAACACATTTATAGCTCTACACACAGAAATGTGAAAGTCCCAGAGCCCCACAAAGACTTCCACCTCTCCTGAGGGAACATATGTCTATACGGGAAGGCTCATAAAAGCACATCAGAGAGAATCTGTTTTCAACCGAGCATTGACGTTTCTAGCCACAATTCCAGGTGATACAGCATAAACTCTTCCCCTTACAAAACACGTTGGATGACAACTGTCCTGTGCTGGTGCTGTCCTTTGAACAATACCTGCGCTGCGCTGGGCAGACAGCGAGCTGACAAGAGACTGCACTGGGCTGGCAAGCACACCAACAGTAAAATGTAACAATATTCAGTTACAGGCCAGAATTCAAGCCCATGTCTCAATGGTATTTATCAGTTAAGACAAAGGCTGGGACAGCTAGCTTGGAAGCATCAGCTGAAGACAGTATCTACCCTCCATTCCATATGGAAGACCAACGTGCATTCCACTTTGCGATTACTAGGCTAAAATTAGCTCTTTATTTTGCTGCCTCTTTCTCGTCTTACTGGGCAAAGTTATGACTTGATTTTCATTTAAGTAGATCAATGAATGAATGTGACTGGTTACTGTGTAGTTATGATTAGGAGATTTCTCAGCTATTGCTTAAGATTATGCTTTCTGATATTTTAGAAGCTGACTGTTTCTTATATGCGCACCAATTTAAACTATTTTTGCATAAAAATGTCTACATGTTATATATATACATAACTTTCATATATATTATTTTTATACTTGATACACCATATAAAAATATAAATATATACGTGGCAGTCTTAAAAAAATCACAAAGGTAATCTTCATATGAATTATAAATCAAATTAAAATAAATTTTTGTTTCCACATTAAGGTTAAAATTATTTTGAGTTTTGTGTATATGCATTTATAATAAGGCATTAAAGGTTGTATAATACATACTGTGATAAAATGCAGAAGCACATTTAACATTCAAATGTAGTAAGAAAGAGAGCATCAAGCAAAACAACTCATGCATAAAAATATTCAAGATAGATGGGAGAGACTAAAGATGAAAACTTACTTATGCAGCTTCTTGTATTCTTTAACTTATTGCATATCCAATAGGAAAGGGTTTCTAGATCTCAGTGCAACTTTAAAACTGGCACAACATTTCCTGCTTACGCTAAGCAAGTTATCTGCGTCAGGCAGAAAGATATTTCCTCTTGGTGAACTGCTGATGCAGGAGCGAATGCCATACACTGTACTGGTACGCTCAAAAAAACGAACCCGCACACTATGAAGATGGTCTACAGGAATGCTTGTCAAAGAAATAAATGTGGCAAAAGCCTCCTACATGAAATATTCTAGTTTCATTCCTAACTAATTCCTAATTAACTGTAATATTACATATTCCAATATTTTCCCCTTTGTCCACTTTATTTTTTGCAGCATTTAAAAACTTTGATCTAGGCTGAAGGCGGTGTGACACATTTTTCTGTAAGAAATATACTGTGTATATAATTTAATGCTGGACACTAAACCTTTCCATCATCAAGAAGCAGAAAAGACTGTCTTTAAATTCCCTTCTTCCTCAACTACTCAAGGACATGCGCCAAGGGGACTGAGTACGTACAGGATTCCTTATCTACTGGCTCAGTACTTTTTGTGCAGAAAGATGCTTTTGGGAAGGTTTCCATTCAGCTTGTTTTGAACTATACTGTAGTCCTGATCCTCGCTTTACTGCTGCTTTAGGCTTTGCATTTATATTTGCATAAATCTTGACATATCTGCTTTTATACCACTAGCTGTCTCTGGCATATATAACCTCTGTGTTTAACCCCTACATATTTGTTTGGCACTGTTATTCAGCACCATGTTTTCAAAGCTTTCCTGCAACACGATAAACTGTGAACAGAAATGGAACAAAACACAGCAAAAAATTATGATTTTAGAAAGTGCTCACTTTCAAACTAGCATATTCATTATTTACTTTGTTGTCTGATAATTATTACATATCGTTCAAGCATATTTTAATATTTAAACTACTTTCTTAAATCATAACATTCTGGAGTTGGTGAGGGTACCACTAAATAATTATGCACTGACCAAAATGCTTGGAATGAGCAAAAGTGGCTAGAAAATACACAACAAATAATAACAGCTGAGCAAGAACATGCTGTGATGGCAATGACATATTCAGCATAACATCAAAAAACTTCCAATAAAGCCCTTTCTCTGAGCTAAATGAACACGCATTACTCATTTGCTTATGAAGAAATATGACTGAAATATGTACGGAAGGAACCTAAACAGCCTTACTGATTCACAGCATGTAGTTGTGACATCAAAAACTATACAAACCCAGTATATGACAGGAAAAGAAACATTTACAAGTAGGAATCTCTTAACATTGGTATAAACAGATTACATGAGACATCAAATTGAATCTGCACTTCTGATTATGCAAACATTTTAGCTCAGATTTTTTTTTCTATTAAAACTGATCATATAGAGATTGTTAGATTTAAAAATATATGCTTGGCTCTATGAAAGCACGTTATTTAAATATAGCCATCTAATGATATTAATTAGAAATAAATGAAATTGGTCATCTTCGGTGCACAGCACACAAATGGAGTGTGAGCAGTGAGTATCTTGCCCCAGCAGAAAAGTAGAGTGAACTGAAAGGATGAAAACATTCATAATCTACGTAACAAATGCATGGGCATTATTTAGGAGCTTATAAAATAATTCAACATTGCTCTAAAAGTAAGAACATGCAAAGACGCTAGCTACAACATCTCTTAGCTAGAAGCAGTTCAACGTTTCAGCGCTTGGTCTACTGCAATTCTGACTAGGATACAGAATCGGTACAGCGTGCCTCACCTGGACCTGTCTCAAACACATCCTCTGAACTCCTAAAACCAGACAGGCCCTCAGCACCAACCCGGACTTTATATGCTGTTCCTGGTGTTAAACCCTTTAAGACAAAGAAGCTTCGAGAACCATTTACAATTTCTTTTTTCCAATCTTCTTTGCCTACAAAAATTTTAGGAAAACAACATATTGGAATTTTAATATTCTCTGTATTACTGAAAGTTTCTAGACAGAATACTATCAACAGTTACTTGACTAAGCTATGGATTGGCTGAAAAAAAATAACTATTCTCTCAAAAAATAATAAAATCATATAAAATTATGACTTCAAATAATATATTGCATGCAATATATTGAAGATATTGTACATGAATTATGAAACTATTTTAAACATTTGTTCCATTGTACTAGAGAAACACTATTTTCATTTATTTTTCTAAAAGGGTTATTGAACTTGCAATTATAAAATACATTTTTAACGATTTTTTATCATTTAATTAAATTACATTTCTGTAGCTTCAGTCAATATTTACTTTAGTCAAGAACTTCTGCTTCGAAGTCTGAAACGATCATATATCCTGATCATTCTCTTATATCTAATATGGTCTCAGCTGCTTATTTGACCAATATCCAGAAAAATGCATTTATAGTCCAATTTTCAGGTTGGTTTTCTTTAGTCATAACTTTAGAAGGATAGAGTATTTCAATCGAAGTATCTTGCTTTTACTAGCTAACTGCGTTTTAATTATTACTGGTATTATCAAAGATTAAAACCTGTTTTCAATGCCAATAAAAGTGCGTAAGTTGGTTGATACCTTATTTTAAGATTTGATTTAACAGAGAATACTGTTTTTATTGGCTCACTTATTTAATTCTTTTTTTTCCCTGAATTGGACATGATTTAGGAAAACTTTTATATCCTATTTTAATGCAAGTGATCATAATTTTACACATGTAATCACTGCATGATAAACAACTTAATGCAAACCACAGTTTTAGAAGTTGGTGTTCAGAAGAATTTATAAAATAACACAAAGGAACAAAGGCTGATATTCTAACTAAGCATCAAATACCTGCTACACATTCATGTTCATTAAAATGAAAATTATTTGATCTTCCCGATCAAAGTAAAAAATAATTCTTCTAGACATTTAAGAGCTATCATTAACACTGGGTCGATTTAGGACCACATTTGCTACAGAAATCTTTGAAAATATATCTGAACGCGTTAGCAAAATTTAATTAAATGACTTCTTACTGCCTGCTACACCATATTCAACATAAAAGTTCACATGATCTGGTCCCTCATACTCCCAACTGATATTGGCATAGGTCTCAGCGGCAGCTGTTGTAACATTTCTGATCCTTGGATAAAGTGGTTGCACTGAATACACAATAGAAAAACAAAGCAGAATACAAAATTGTGACTTCATACATTAAAAAAAAATATTTTAAGTAGTTACTATGTTAATTTAGAGTACATACAGGGAAAAGTATAGTACATTTGTCATTATTTCCATTACTGGAAATTAGTGACTAACGTAGCATATTTGGTAACTGAATCCTAGGCTGTTACTACACTATGAAATTATAAAGTAAAATCTATTTACACTACTGAGCATGCCCTGTATCACAAAACCTGCCAAATGCTTAAAAATACCTATTTGCCAAAATTCTGGAAAACATTATTTCTATTCAGCTAGAATTAAAATGCAGACAGCTGGAAAGTGAGAACATTGTCAGGGTAACGGGAAATGGTAGGAGAGAACGGAGTTATGAAGGTGGTACACACCTCCCTCCACGCCATGTGTCACTGAATGAACTGCAAATGCCTCAACTGCAAGCCCTAATAGGATTTTGTCTCTATTGCAATGATAATGATAAAAAAGGAAGACAATACCCTTATAGAATGTTGGACGGACAGTGTGCATGACTGGGGAGGTTGCAAAAAGGATTTCTGAGTATCCTTCACCATCAGAGATAGTAGGAAAGAAAAAATAAAGAGTAAAACCACTTTGCATCAAGAAGTAACATTTAAGTAATACAGTAAAACCTTACCTGTTAAATGAATAACACATGCACACTCTAAGTTCATGCAGGATTCAATTAGTTTTACTTGTTAAAATAAGAAACAGCTACGTGATACACATATATTTGAAAACAAACTGAAGTATGTGTGTACGGACACCTTTACTTTCACAGAACGTTTCTGAAATCAGCTTTGTTAATGTTATGAATTCACGGCACCTTTAGACATTGGAACATTAGACATCAGATATTGGAAAGCCAATATCAAAATGCTCTGGTGTGAAGGACACAGATCACTGGAATGCAAGAAGCTGTTCATTTTAAGGTACTGTTGGCATTCTCGTTAGACAACAGTACTTTTCACAGATACGCCCAATGCCCACATCTATGAAAAGCAGCACTTTTCAGCATCCCGTATTTAGCCACTTCTTTGCTCATACCTTAATTCTTTGTTCTCCAGTTATACTTATTATAAATGGACAAATATTTCAATTTTTTTTTTGCCTAATAGTAATGAAAAATAGATTTTAATAGTGCAGATAGAAAGAGGATGCTCGTCAAAGGCATGAAATTAGTTTTCAATGAAAATGCTTCACTCAGTTTGCCACTGACTTTTTGTATCCTGCTAAAAATATCTTCTTTTTAGGAAACAACATCAAAAGTACTTCCCAAAGGACCATGAAACATCAGAGGTAAAAACCTAGTCTCAGTAAAGACAAACGGCAGGACTCCAATGGCCTCACCTGCACCAGAAAATAAAATGGGCAAAAGCCTGTTCTGAAGGCAAGAGGTGCTACACAGATTTTATCTATGTACTTAATTATTTTCTCCTCAAACTGCATGGCTTTCTCCACATGGCTGACTGGAAGAAGCTCCAAATTAGATTCAAAGAGAAAATGGCTTGCTTTGCCATAGTAAAATAAATAAACAAACCTGTATACAAGCCCCTCGCACAAACATGAGCACCATGTCTAGAAAACTAAGTATTTTTAAAACATACCTAAATTATGATAATTCCACTATTCCTCCTGAAAATGTATTCTCACAATCACAAATTTTCACAACATCAGGCTTTTTATCCACATACTTGCATCAAATTTTTAACTCTATTCCAGTAGTGCTCATTCAGCTCCTCAATCTGTATTAAACTAATTACTCCCACATTTGATGTCCTTGTAGGCAATTTGCGCTTATGTATTTTATACATGATTTCTTTCACCAACCAGAAATAATAAGGAATATATTATTTAAATAATAAAGAATCTGTTTATTTCTTGACTAAAACTACATTAACAAAATCAAATTGTTTTAAAAAAAGCCATCTAGGTTACTAAGCCAACAACAAAACCCCTAAGAAATACCAGAGCCAGAGTTGTCTATGGGAAATCTAGCATGTAACCATATACACTACGGTAATGCAAAGGGATTAGATTCCGCTTCTCTGTGCTTCTTGAAGGTAGCAAGAGGAAAGAATAGCAAGCTCTAAATTTAGAGATCGCAGGCAGGATATATAAACTTCCTTCCTCATTTGCACACAGGAACAGGTGCCTGTTACAATCAGCATCTAAGCATTTGTTCTGTACCAAGAAAACAACTGGTTTGTATTCTAAATACGACTTTGTTTTGTTTCATTAAATCATATTTTCTCAAACCCACATTTTCCTGGATTTTGCTCTTGCACAGATGTCCAATTAGCAGCACAACTGTGACTGATATCTGTCACCAATATTAAAGACAGAAGAAACTCTTAGTAATTACCTGAGTCAAACTCTTGCAAAGAGATGCCACGGAATGATACCTAACATCTCCCTCCTCATGCCCGAGAACTTGGGGACAAAGGAAACTGCCTCATCTTGCCTGAGACTCCAGATGACATACAGCTTCTGTGCCACTAAGCAAATTTGATAATCACCTTCCCTGTAAAATCGCCATCTTATCTTGTGGTTCGTTTTGTTTTGTTTTGTTCTTTTTTTCCATCTCCAATTTCCGGTTTCTGCTCTGACTAAAGAGTTGCCTGCTAGATTAAAGACTTGGTATCTGGTAAACGTCTTTCTGTGCTATGATTGCATATAACAACTAAGTTGGCTCTGAAAATTACCTTCATTCTCTTGGTGTCTTAGTTTCTAAATCCTCTCGACCTACTTATGCTTGCATTCATCAGATGTACTCTTATCTGATTCTTAACAATAGCTGTTTGTATAGATTTATCCATGTTTAGCATTTGGACAGATTTAAGTTCTGTTTTTTTCCTACTGAACACAGTTCACCAAAAAATTTGTTCAGTAGCACACTTATTTTCAAAAGCATTATTTTTATATGTCTTCCTCTTTTTCACTAGTGCTTGATCTAATTTTCCATCAGGCTAGAAAAATTTTATTTAAGTCTGTTAAACGTGCCATATTTGCAACATGAATACACACATAAGAAGATAAAAGATGGCTGATGGATCCCAAGGTGATGAAAGCCTGGAGTCAAAGTAGTTACAACGTTCAAAGCTCGTCTCCAATCTACCCAGTCTCTTGTCTTCTCAATCAGCACACCTCTAACTATAATTAACCTCTGAGTTCTTCAATGTGTTTCCCAGCACTGCTCACAAATGTAAAACGTGTAATTGTCAGTTGGCAGAAACCCTCAGCGTGTGCGAGCGCCAGTTGGTAAAAAGCGGGGGCAGAAAGCTTTGTCTGGGGGAGCGGGGCCCTTTCAGCAGCGGGGCAGGGTGCTCTCTTGATCTGTGACCATGCACGATGCTGTGCAGCAGCGCTGACAAAAGCATCGCTTTAAAACTGATGGGAATGGATCGTTAATAAGTTACAGTTTTTATACAGACCGACTCTTATTCGGTTACCTCCAGTAAATTAAGCTCTTTTAACCACGCTATGATACAATGCAAATTTTAGCTGGCAGCATTGAGTATGGTTCCATTCCTGCAGTGAGTTACGGTACACAAGCATTTCCCAGCTGTTGAGAAAGCGGCCTAGGCTCAAAGTAAAATTTTCCTTTCTTTTCAAATTAATTCCAGTGTAGTCTTTTGTAGGGTTGTATTTAATCTTCCAGCTTTGCAGGAAGACAGTTCCTCCAAATAACACAGTTACACTTGGGCTGCAGATTCAATAGTATTTAATAAGACGTGACATGACATATGAATGGATTTTAAAAACAGAATAGGTACTCTTTCTCAAGATTTACTTCAGTAGAACAGTAAATGAAATAATCCCCCAAAGTGACTAAACTTTTGCAATTTTCATGGGTTTCACTTGATCTCCAGGAAAAAATGGCAGGTAAGTGACAAGCACACATTTGAAGATGGTGTCAAATGGAAAAAAAAAAATGCAAAGCAATATATCACAGAAAATTAGTTAAAATGCATATATAAAGAGAAAAACAAATTCAAAGGAAAAAAAGCCCACACCCCCACACAGGAAAAGATGAAGGAAAAAGGTGATGGATTCTGCCAGAGGCTGTAAGATACAGAGAAGCATTTTGCTTTTGTTTGCTTTTTAATCTACAACTTTTACAGTATGAAATTCAAGCCTTGGTGTTAACAGTAAGAGTGAATTCCATTTCCAGCAGCGAGAGATGGGCATTATTCACTTCTAAGATTATTTAGGCATTGCAAGAGCATTCCTGTAGTGCAAGACGTACAGAAGACAAAGAAGAAATGCAAGAAATAATTTCACTGGTAAGCACTTAGCGTGGCATGGATTTTGCGTGATGTCTACGAAGCGAAAATTATTTGCAGGAATTTTTGCATTGCAATGATCATCATTTTCTCTAGTCTAGCATCATCATTTTCCCGGTGGACTTAAAAGAGGAAAAAACAGCAGTTCTGCGTAGCAGGCTGTACCGAAGAAATCACATAGTTATATCATGGAGAAGTCCACAGGGAGAGAGCAGCTGAAGGAGCAGTACAAAAATACTACCATCAACTTGAAAAGAAAAAGCAGCTTGAACTTGCTAGCAAAAAATATGGAGACATTATGTGAAATGATTCAAAGAGGGAGGGAAAACAGATGGCAGGCAGGGAAAATGATTTAAAGAACAGCATTTTGTATGGAACAAAGAAAATTGAGATGATCCTATCTTCTATGAAGAGATCAGAGATACAAACTCAGCTGAGAATGATTTCTAGCCTGTAGTGAAGAGCTACGTACTGGAGATTCAGTCAGAAACAAAGAATAGTTTCAAACCCAGAGGCTAGACTACTTGTTTTTTTCCCTTGCAACAAAAGTATTTCTGTCAATAATAGTTGAGATGTGAAGTTCACATGAAGAAGCAGACAGACTGAGTACCACACTGATGGGAAGCGTTAGCTTCAATATAAGGCAACTGTGATCTCACAACCTTATTTTAATTGGAGTTTAGGACCGCCAGTTACCAGTGTCTGCATGCAAGGAGATTACAAGACCTTGCTTTCAAGTAAAAACGTTGACTAAATCAAAAAGAAACTGAAAAATGAAACAGGAAGGATTGTGAAAAGTACAGACTGGCACATCATGCCACGACTCCCTACATTTCAGCATAAAACAAACACAATAATGAGCCCCTGTGACTGTTTATTTTAATGAGCAACTTTCATTTCTGCCACTGGTCAAATTTGTATTCCCTTCCTTCCTCTATAGTCCAGTTATTTAAAATTTCTAATGAATGGAAAAAGGTAGGAAAGACTTGACTCCAGTGATGGCCTGAGTCACCTTCCAGCTGCTACTATAATTATTTATATGTAATCAGGTTCTTCTTCCCCAATTTTTCTCACAGCTCTATTACCTCATGCCTGTCGTTAGATGCCAATACATAACTGGAACATCAGTGCATACTACTTATCTAATACTGACTATAGTACATGATGTTTTACATATGCAGTTTTCAGTCACATTTAGAATACAGGTTGCTAAGAAGAAAACCAGTTACTTTTTCTTTGTAGTACCATAATTTGATGAAATTTAAGTCATTTATAAAGGAAAAAAGAATGCAAGTCAAATAGGAGTATCAACAGGACGGCTTGCCCATCTAGTAAAATAACGTGTCTCACGATTTACTTATGTGGGCTTGTGAGAGAACGACACAGATCTCCTCTGTTAAGTTTCACTTAGAGAAGGAAAAAAACCTCAATTCTTGTAATGTGCTAAGATCAAATACATTTCTGCTATTTGATGCAATGGCACTGTTTGTCCAAAGAACTTTTTTATTAGGATGGTGCCCATACTACAGGGAGACAATAATTTCCTCCTCCTATTGCACACACACACCCACACACACCCCGCCCTGCCCCATTTGAATAGAGCTTCTAAAATGATACCTTTATCTAAATCCCTTAGCCTTGACCTCTATTTTATGTTTTCATCTCAAATCTTTGTTTTACCTTATGGGAAAAATGCATAAAACTTGCTTCTCTACTTATTGGTCTAGAATATACTGGATATCTTTACTTAATACCAGTATAGTCATTATAATCAGACAAATTCAGTTAGGATAAAAATTAAAAGTGTCAAGTGCAGCAGTAAGCACACTGGTTACTTTCATTGTTTTTAAAGTAATAAAAGACAATGAAGGGCCCACGCCTGCCTGAAAAGATGGCAAAAGACACATGGTGTCAAGAGACAGGGAATGTATTTTGGAACTACAATGAAAATATTGAGACACTCTAAGATCCTTAGATTTACCGTAGCAATATCTCCCTCTGCACTGTAATATGGAGTTGTACTCTGAGAAGTGAAATATGTCCCAAGTCGCGCAGCTTGCCCAGGTTTAGATGATTTGAATTCCCCCAGGACCTTGTGTCTAATGTTTTTGACTGGCCAAGCTGTAGGTCTTCAGGGGCAGCGAGCCAGTAGAAAACACCAAGTACAGAAATTTCAGTGCAATTTAGGCTGGCTGAACATGGGACCTATTGTCTTCTTCCAAGATGAATGTGCTCAAATTAAAAGTGAAAGGATAATTATATTTTTCCTGGTAAGTCCTGCCCTTCAAAACGAAAAACGGAGATGTTTTTGATAGATCACAAAAAAGTTGAGAGTAACTAAATTTCAGCTTCCCCTTGGTTTGGCTTTGAGTCCACATCAGTAAAAACTGCATATACGTGTATATACTTAATGGAGTAAAAATTCACTGCTGGGTACGGCTTCTTCTTGAGTGGGCTGAGTATTTCTGCCTTCCAAATCCACCCACTCATGAGATCAAATAATTTGGCATTTGATCTTGATAACACGATCCTCCTTTTCCTTGCTCATAGTCCTTGATCAGTAGCGAAACAGTTAATCACGTTAATGTAAGTAACCACTGAGAACATTCATCTCAGACCTGCAGCAACTCAGATGTCCTAACAGATGTCACGGCTTTAGTTCCATCCTGTTTGCAGTTCCAAAGTTTTCTTTGCAATTGTAAGAGCTAGATGCTACAGGAATATGAGAAAACTTTGAAACCATAAACGGCATGGAACCAAATGAAGACATCTGCTTAGTTTTCAGAGAATCTGAGATGACAGCTCTGAAACGTGAGCTGCTCCAGCTGATCTTACAAATAAGATGCTTTCTGCTAGCCACAGACTGTGATACGGCTATAATTAGACCTCAGTTTCACACAGAGAATCCATTTTTCCTTGCATGAGTTTTTCTAGTCAGCTATAAAATAATGAGAACTTAATTTACATTTCTGCTGTTAGTGTCCAGGACTACAAGCCAGTTTGATTGTTCCAATCTGTGCTAACTGCTCAGCTACCACTAGTCTAAAAAACAGTAAGAAAGACTTGTCATTAAAATAAAGCCACAACTCTATACATTTACCAGAAATGCAACTGATATTAGAATATACTTTTATATATATACATGTATATATAATATATGCACAAATGCATGCACACATAAGTATAGAGAGGGAGTCTGATTTACACCGAATTGAGTGAACAAAGTTCTTTTTTATGGCTATTCTCATGCAAAACACCTGACCATCAAGTGGAAAGAAAATATACGTAAAACAATATATGCTTCTTGTAAAAAAGTGTTGGGTATTTCATGTACAGAGTTTGATTTGAGATGTTTATGGTCTGAGAATCTGAAGCACGGATGTTCATTAGTGTTAATAACACCTCTGTGATAAAATGACACACACGTATAGAGACACCTTTCGGACTTTCAGCTACCTAACAGTCCTTAGGACAATCTTTGCTTCTGACAGAAAAAGTATCAAAATTCGTAAAAAATGTGTGCAAAAATGTGAAGAACACCTTGTTTGACAGAAGAACTGCATCGTAAAGAACTAAATATTACTGAATTCAAGAATAAGGAAGACAATATGTTCCCCTCACTGAAATATCCTCGAGGGCTCACTCACAAGATCTGTGAAACTAAGACAGCAGGAAGCCATTTGTCTGTATATTCAACCTGATACTCGAACTGAGAAGTATACAGAGGGTATTGTCAGTCATCTGTCTCCTATGCACAGCTGGCTTGCAAATTAAATAAATGTGATCAAATGGGTAGCATTAATCAGCAGCGGGAACAAGAACACACCCATTTTTTTAAACAAAAAAAAAGGACATGGCATAGGCAGTAAAAAAAATCTCCTTTGCAAAAGTGCTGTTTTTTTCTACTCCAGCTAATCAGTGCTAGTGCACCTGGATCCTGAATATTTATGACAGTGACATACATCTGTTAAATGTTCAGAAATAATTAGACTTTGCTGAAGAAAAGCTAATGAATTCCCCTGGAACTCTGGGGCAAAATAAATAGATGAAAGGTATTAATAAGCATTCTGGATCCCTTTTAAAAAAAAACCAAAACAAAACAAACCCATAAATGTTTTTTTCCAGCACTGATTAATACTTTGTATAGTAATGTGTACTCCAAGATTTTCTGTCCTTACCACTGCAATTTCCCCATTTGCAACACTGCAAAATCCACACATTAACAAATCATGCAGTTTCATTTTACCTTTGCCTGCACCTACAGCAGGACGGAGAAAACCAGCTTTAATGGAGGAAAACAAGAACAGGAACACTATATAGTTAGATACAACACCAAAGGGAACATACATATATAATTTCATTATAAACCAGAAAAGCATGCAGACTAGATAAAATGTATCCATTCAAATAAACTAGAAATCATACACTTCTGTTGAACACTGACAGACGGTTACAAGACAATAATTAATATACATGCACTTACAAAATTTTATTGCTCATGCTTGTTAAGATTCATGATTTAAAATAAATGTCATTCATATGCAACCTTAATACACTGTTAGAGAAATTGCATTGCATACCAACTCATCTACGACTATTCCAACAAACTATAATTTTACTAAGCATAAAAATACATTAAAAGATCCCATCACGATGGACTTTTAATATTAAGATGTGCCAAATCATAAAAGGCTTTCCCCCCAAATATCCCCTTTGCTTTAATTACTCTTATTTTATTAAGCTTTCACATTTAAATAAATAACACCTTCAACAAAAGAAATGCCAAAATCAGAGATCTAGAATGGCTATAAATGTAAACATCAATAGTGACAGAATCGAGCAGTATACTTAAGAGTATTTAAATATCATACAATGTCACCAGTTACCTGGGGGCATAGATGATAAATTCATTTCTGGAGCTTTTTTGAAGTTACAGTTTTTGCTAGCTCTATGAAAAAAAGTTTAGACCTCACAGAAGCTGTTACACACTTCAAAAGAGAAATAATTTCCTCTAGCCATAAAGCTGCACCATTTCAGTATTGTTCTGCGACAATGAAGCAGAATAGGTGAATGAAGGACCATTTAACATGTAAAGTTACATGAAACTTTGAAGCACAAAAAGCCAAAGTCTTTGATCTTCTAAGTTAATATCAAAAGGAGGGGCTTTACATCTCTCTGGGGCTTCCACTACAGTAGAAACCCTTTGCACATCTTTTCTTAAAAGCTGTTTAAAATCTTTTATTAGTGTATAATACAGTTAAGAAAGCTCGAGAGAAAATTTTACTAGGGGCTATTTCCTTAATGGAAGGAAGTAGTAGTAATATTTTGAATAAAATTTGTAGTGTTTTTTAAACTCAATGGGTTTTCTTTATACATACCCATCTTACCTTCATCCATAATTGTTACTGCTTCCTCAGTTATCTGACTTCCTGATCCAACTGAAGTTTGTGCATTAAAATAAAACTTGTACCGTGTGCTGTAATTTAAATTTTTTAATATCAAGCTGCTCTCGTTGGCAGGAATTCTTATCTCTACCAAGGGACCTAATTCATGTGTGTTGTTAACTGTTGTTAAAAGAAAAAAAAAAAAAAGAGTTAGTTAGGAAAACAGCCTACATTACCACTGTGTTAGAAAAGGATTTTTTGTTTGTGTTTGTTTTCTTTGTCTGCTGCATTGCTTATTTCAGGTTATATGAATGATAATCTAGAAAAATTTCAAAATAAAGTCACATTTGTGTAAAAAGGATCTATACAAGGAGGCGAAATTCAACAGGGAGACAGGAAACAGCCTCAAGTTTTTTACGTTCAAGTTCCATTCTCGTAAATATCTGAATCCAAATCAAATCATCTGAACACATTTGAAACACTGATCATTAAAAAATTCTGAAACTCTAAACTAGCTACCTCATATTAAGTTCAGTATGCTTAGGAAAAAAAACATACTGAAGTGACTTGCACCTAAAGCCAAGGAACAGCAGAAGTTGGTAAGCGTAAGAAAAACTTAACCTGTTCCATGCACATCTCTTAATTTCCAGTGTCACTGCTGACAAATTTCTGGGCAAGTAAGCAGTGGCATGGAGATCCTAATGAAATGATTTATAGCTCTGAGTAAATGGCACATTTATGAATTTTTCATTTAAAAATTAAAATACCATAAAAATTGAAGAAGCAGACAACAATACAATTCGATGTATTTTGATCTACTTGTAATTATATTTTCACTGCAGTTAGAATACAGGATTTCTAAGTGGTAGCATCTTACTTCTAACTTGGCTGTCAATTGTATGTAGGACTTCACCTCCACTTTTCTGTGAAGCATGGTTTGAAGAAATAAAGTAATGGGAAAATCGTAATATTGCACTTAAGCAAGTGAAGTTTTCCAAATAGAGTCATCTATATTGTCACAAATACATTAATCTTTTCCAAACTTGACATCTACAATGCAATCATATCTTTTGTACATTATAAATTTAACATAATTTTTTTCTTAATAAATGGATTGCTATTTGGTAGGCATATTGTCTAAGTTAAGAGTTATATAGTTGTAATTGACTTACTTGGCTGAAACTTCAGTATATATGATGTCAAAACACCGTTTGGATGGGTAGGGGAACCCCACTCCAGAGTCAGAGAATCCAACGTTGGGTTAGTAATCTTCAAAAAGGAGGGTGAGCTAGGAACTTTTAAGAAGAGCACACAGTAAATACAAAGTAGATTAACTTAAAACAGCTCATGAATTATTAATTCTTAAAATTATTACTGTATTGAGACAGATTATTATTTTCTAATGTCCAAGATGCAAATTCAGCAATTGCACCCTTAGTGTTCTATTTCTGAATAAACCACATTTAAGTTTATGCTCTATCTTTCTCATTTCATACCTCCTTCAGGGGTCTTAAATACTTTGTCTGGGCTTGCTGGTCCTTCTCCTTTACCATTAACAACTCTAACATTCAGCTTGTAAGAACTATAGGGCTCCAGCCCTGGCAACA
Organism: Rynchops niger; assembly: GCA_013400035.1. NCBI lineage: Eukaryota > Metazoa > Chordata > Aves > Charadriiformes > Laridae > Rynchops > Rynchops niger. The sequence goes on along the minus strand of VXBH01000410.1, from coordinate 158,351 downwards.
TTCCAAAAGTCTTGTTTCCCCTGAAAGTCAGGATCTTTTTTTCTACATGCCGCCTTCTCCTTCTGGATAGACTCTGCACTTTCCAGTAGTAAACCTAAAGACAAAAGAAAATCTACAGTGAGTGTTTAGGTGTTCTGATTTTACAAACTCTAAGCTTTTCCATGAGTATCCGTGAAGTATAGGTATGAATAACTGCAATTTAATAAGTTCAGGTGAGAAATTGCATAGAAGCTTTCCTGCTCCAGAAACAGACCCTGTCCAGAACTAGTCATGTCTACACAACTGGGTGAAGGTGAAGACTATCACCTGACAGTTCTACTAATGCTCAAAGCCAGTTTGACACAAGTTCTGGTTTGGAACTGCATTAGTATGTGATGGTTCTCATGTTAGGAAGTCCATCTGAGAGGCTGGCCTCGTTCACGCCATCCATTCTTGCACTAAGATGTCTACACAGCTTCTAAACCAGACCTGCACTTTGCCACCTAGTTATGTCACACACCTGACCGTGGTATTCCCTGAAATGTGTAAGCTAAGTAGATATTTTTAAGTGGGAAAGAAACCAAAAGATTTGTCTGGGCTGGAAAAATACACAAGTTCTGACAGGACTCTGAGGTTACAGTCATGGAATGATCTCCACCTAGGGACAGAAGACTGTTCCTCCATTTATGTGACAACTAGATCAGACCACAAAGCTGATTCTGGTGTCCAATTTGCTGATCAAATTTCTAAGAAACTACAGATGAGCCTCAGAGGTAACTACCTTGACTGCACTCTCGTTACTACACAGTCTCTCAACCATGATATCTAGAAAGATATTAACAGTTGCCCCTACAAAGACTTGTGTTACTCCTAGGATTGTCACCTTCAAATACATCATAGTTCATTTTTCACAGCATTTTTTCATGCATGTATAATCAATCACACACTGAAACTGATAAAAGCAATATAAACTGGTAAAATTCTGGTTTCATTTAAGCCAACTGCAAAACACTTCTTTAATTAAGGAAGCTAGGATTTCACGCATGAATTCAAAAAAGGAAGTTGTTAAGACTTACAAAGCCCAACTAGGTAGCTTATAAAGCAACATTACACTAACACCAGCTTTCTATTGCTAACAACGTATCATTTCACTCTAATCGCTGTTAAGTGATTAAAATACATGCACTGTTATTTTGCATGGCTTGAGTTAATGTTTTTCAACGCTGCCAGCTGTTGTTCTGGAGCTCTCATCCTACCAACTACTGTAGAAAGCCATTTACAAGCTATTAAAAGCTTTAAGTGTTGGTACCACTAGTATTGAAACTCATCAGGTACGGTTCATGATATTTGAAGAATTGTTAGGCAGTAACTTCTCACAAAGCACATTATTATAGCTGGGTCATCACTTTTCACTAGCCAGGCTGAAATTAAAAGACAGCTTTAATAATCTGGGTTTGATAAACAGTGATTTGGAAGAGGAATATAACAGTAAAAGAGACTGCATCACATTTTCACATACTGTATTGAATAAACACTGAATTCATAAGAATAACAGGAAAAAATGGCAGCAGTAACAGTGAAAAGTCTGTTTAGTCTTTTCATTTTTCAAGTATTTCTTTTTCTTCCTTTCATTTCAACAGAAGTAGTTCAAATTTTTCTTACCAAGTAATCTATTTTGGGCTGTGTAACTAGTCTGCTTTGTTAGAACATACTTATTAGTATACTTGCAGAGGAGCAAGGAGGTATTTAATTTTCTTCTTGTTGCATAGGAAGTGGGTATACCCTCTCATTCCACTCTTCCCTCCACAACCAGCCTGCCATACATACTTCTACAGTTTCTACTCTTGATTTTCTTCTGATGGACTTCTAGTGCAACCTCTGAAGCATATTTTGCCATCAGATTTTCCCTGTCCTTCAGGGACACCAGTTCCCACAGTTTCTAACCTTGAAGTCCTCCTGTCTCCATTCTCTACTCATTGCAGTCTTTTGTCTCCAACACAGCCTTCTCAGTTATCATCAAACCCAGCACATTATCTTACACTGAGCTTCCTTCAATTATGTGTACACTCCGAATCTTCTGCCATTTCCTATCTCCTAAATTGAGTTTAAAAAACTGAGCTTTTTCCTGGCCTCCCAAAAGACACAGCACCCAGCATAAGCTAGCAAGTGGTCAGTCACTCAGAATTAAAGATATGATTAATCATATTATGGCAGAAGATGAGTAACCTTAGTATTAGACATAGAAGAGACTCCTACAGAAACTATTTCTCCTCATCCTTTAAATATCCTTTTGGAATAAGATCTGTAAAAGTATTATAATTTTTTAAATCTATGTAATACCTGCAAATTTAATTGCAAACATCCCATTTTTCTTCAAGGACAATGTCAAAGGAAGCTACTACTACAAGGCTGGAACAGTGCTGAACTCTAAATGAATTGTGTCAATGCTGTTCTTTTCAGCAAAATTTCTGAGCTCACTGAAAAGCAAGAGCCCTCTTATACGTCAGTTACTTCAATCTGGATACAGTCTCATATAGGAAGAGTGATCTGTTTTAATAAACGAGGAACAGAAAGCTTTTGACAGTACTTACTTTGTACCCTTGAAGGTGTCCTCGGACAGTTTTTAGTGGAACTGTGTCCCAATGCACCTTTGCTAACGTGCTGTTAATAACGTGAACCTGCACATTGCCTGGAGCAACCATTGGCACTGCGTGGAAAGGATGCAACAAGTATCTTGTTAGAATGAGACATTACACGAATATTGCACTCAAGGAGAAGGTTAATATTTTCCTATGTTGAAAAAATCTGACCTCAGGAGTATTACTAAAGAGTATTATGAAGCCTAATTACCTCGAAATTACTTCATTTTAATTAAAAAAATAACTACTACCCTCCTATTTCAATATTTTAGCATTTTAAATACCCATTTAAGGTTACACATTTAGTTGCTTTTAATTAACACAATTGAGTCAAACTACAAAACTTACAGTCTTCCCCAGAATGTCCAATCACCTCTGATGGCTCTGGTGCATATCCCAGGTCATTTAAAGCTTGTACTTTTATTTCATAGGGAACAAAGGTTGGTGTACCAGACACAATATATTTGGATACATTTGCAACTATAACAGAGGTCCATTCATCATCAACATCTTTCTGGCGCCAGCTGACTTTGTACTGAAGCCCTGGTCCATTAGACTGAAAACCTGTTAAAGACTAAAATGAAAGGAGTAAATTAAATTATTTTTAAAATATTCTGAAGCATCTGAAACATCCAAAGTCACAAGGGAAGTATACCAATTCTTCTTTAGAATTTTACTGAAAATTTACCACTGTGTTCTGTGACAGAGAAGTACTGCTGAAATTTCCAAACTGTGCAATTTAGCTTTTACAGGAGGCCAGTTCAGTCGCTTTTCATTCATTAGTAAAAATCACACTGAATAGTGATTCTGGCTAATTCGCATGCAACTACAGATTGTGATTTCTGTATACATATTTTGTTTTCAAATATTTCTTAAAAAGTGGAAAAGGGAAAAACAGACTTAGACCAACTCCCTATAAACAGCGTTTCCTAGACAATGCTTCTTGCCTGGGATGGGAAATTGGTTCTACGTGGCTTTCCTCGAGCTCCTGTCACGATGGTAAGGGCACAATAGATAAAACTTTTCCACAAAAGTTTTTTAGTGGAAAAGTCCACAGTAATCTAGTTTATCATAAAAGTTGAGGGTAGAATTAGGATTCACATTAGAATTTATTCTAAAAATAAAACCCTACTTGAGATAAACCACAATTTACATATTTAAGTTCTCTCAAATTGGCAGCAAAACATCCTGTATTACCAAATTAATGGCTTATCTTGAGAAATCACTCAAGGAAAAAATGGCATCTTAAATTATTATATTTTTTTTCCAAAATGCATGTAGCTTTTCCCTGAAAATGAAGACAGGAAATGCCTGTATTTTGCTCTATTTCAAGAATGTTTTAAGCAACCAACTCACTAGGTATCGTCATAGCGTGTTCACAGTTAGATCATTATTATTTCTCTAAAATAATGCTACTCACAGACCTGAAAACAAACAAATGAAACCTCGAAAAAACCAAACTTACCTCCCATGTTATTACCAAATTATCAGGTTCTGAGCCTATCCCTTGTACGTTAGAAGGATTTTCATCAGGGTCTAAAAATAAAATGTTTACACGTGAACAAGAATGACTGCTGTTTGCATTCCAAGCAAATTCAACGCCATTCATAGTACAAATCAATCACTGGTGAGCAGGAATAGTTATTTACTTGCAGATTTTGTCAGGTACTGCTCAGATGGTTCACTCGGCTGACTTCTGCCAATCTCATTGACAGCTATCACACGGAATGAGTAGTTGACGTACGGAGACAACTTCAACTGTACTGTTGTCTGAGTTCCAGGAACTTCCGTCTGCTGATGCCATACCCCTGGTTCATGAAGCCCATCTTCATATTCAATCACAAAGTCTGTAAACAGAAATTGAATCCAACTCTATGTCAAAACTTGCAACACCTTCCTCAATTAGTGTAGGCATTTCTGAATGAGCTACTCAGAAGGCAGTGATCTAATCAACGTTTTTAAAAATCATGGAAATCGAAATGTACATACATAAACCAGAACACAGATCTATAATATGTATCTTAAAAATACTGCCTATGTGGAAATGTAATAGAAATACTCTTATTATTTGGTATTCTCACTGATGCAGCTAGCTGTCAGTTAACACATTATTACAAGAGCTCTCTCTCAGGTACTGGATTTTAATGTGACAGGAACCCTTGAACTATCACAGCAAGAAAGTGGGACAAGATTGGAATTTTGATGTGAAAGTAATATTTGACTGACAAATACATTGGTCTTGTTTGTATCAAGCTGACAGTGAGCAGTACCTGTACAACATTAAAACTCTCTGAGTACTCCATTCTCCCCAGTGAGACTGCCTTATTGAAGAACTATCTAAAGCCAAGAACCAGTACTTGAGGAAGGTTTTTGAAAGCACTTCTCAATGCCTTCAAATTAAGTCAAGGAATGTATGTTCAGAAGCTAAATTTCTTGAGTTCTCTGTGTCAACATTACGATGATTACTGTTAAGACCCTGCAGAGTATATAACCTTAGGGATAAACAGGTTTGTAGAACTTCAAAAAGAAAATCATATTCAGTATCAAAGACAAAAAGGACATTTTTTTCAGCAGTGAAACAGCTAAAAATCTTGTGCTCTTAGGTATGAGATAGAAATTCTGAAACACTTACGAGGAATTGTTAGGATACAGTACATAAATGGGAAAAGAACACATAGTCTGAGTATATTCCATGGAACCTTAAGTTTAGATATATGAAATTTACATGAGCATCAAATGTTTGTGTGTTGTGTGACAAAAATTTTCCCCTATCTCATGTATGGATGGGGACAAGAAGCCAGAATATGCCTCAGAATACGTCCTGTTTGCACTACAAAAGAAATTCTGAGGAACATCTAGAAAATGCTTTTGGAAGAACACTTACAGTACCACCTCGAAATGACCAACAGAGTTTGAGGAGCCAACATGTCCAAGAAGTAAAACAGATTAACAAGTACTAATTGTAGCCTTCTGGACTTAAGGTTTGCAGAGTTCATCCTGATCTGAGTAGTAAGAAAGAAGGAGTACTGGCCCAAAATTACTGCCAGAGTTACAGTTGGTGCTGTGTGCTCAGAGATAAAGGCCTTAAGATGGGATGTTTTCTGGGCCAAAGTCTTTGTTCAAAAGGTGAGACTATTACATGCTCGGAAAAAAAAAAAAGGCACCAACAGAGTTTTTACTACTGCATTTTGTTTCCCTAGTAACTAGCATTCTGCCTGCAAGTCTAGGAGAACAATTTATAGGACACTTCAAGGAAAAACACTCTATTTGAGATTTCAGAGAGATTCTAGCATTCTAGTCCTATTACTTGTGTAAAGCGATCACTCATAATGAAGTGCTATCTTTGAGGCTCGATCTGTATTTTGAAGTGATAGTAGCAGCAGCACCAGCAGTAATAGGCTTACTTACGAAGCAAATGCCTTATTTTCCAGGTTCTTGGGACCACACAACAATATAAATTGTATCATAATTAAAACCAGCATTATTTAGTCAGACGGATTCAATTTCCAGTATCAGAGTGCACGCACTATCTTGCTTCCAGAAAAGCTCTGACATAAGCCAACACCACCTAGTATCATCTCTTTTGAAACAGTGTAATGTCACTCTTACAGAAAGGTAAGACCTCTGTCTTCTGGTTAGAAAAAAATGAGTATGTTGATACAAAAGTATATGAATAAACCATAACTTAAATACAATTCAACTCTTTGCATTAAAGGTCTATATATTATATTTTTAAACCCATATTACTAGTTGATATACATTAGACAAGTCTGAAAGCATAAAACTTCAGCAAAATCCCTTGGTGTTTCATTAAAATGCAATCAAAGCCTTTGCTGTGTTTTTACAAATCTTCCTTTCCATATGCCTGATCCTTATGGTTTGTGTTCAGTCTTGATACTGACCAGCATCAGACCCCAGAGAGCAACATTCAGTAAGTTAGTCTAACTCATTCATTCCAAATATAATGTGTACAGTGGCCGTGGGAACTTGGGGCAGTTATTAACTAAAAATACACTGCATAAAAGATTAAATTATTACACTAAGTTGCTTATAATGAAAAAGTTGCCACAACGAATCTTTCTGATCCTATTATTTTTTGGAAAACAAACAGTAAGATCCTTCTTCCTTCCCCTTAATTTCCCCCTCCATTCTTTCTGTTCAATGTAAGTAAGAGCATCTTTCATCATGTTCTACTGGGAGGAGTAACAGCATATAACTTCCTGTCTCAAAAGTTTACAGATGCTTATTTTCTCTGTCTTAGGGACCTTCTTTATTCCTTCAACGGTCTGAACAAGAAAAAAAAAAAAAAAAACAGAAAAGCTATCTGTCTTACATTTTTACAAAGAATAAGCTTCTTTATCACTAGTGATGGATAATCCCTAAAGATATTGGTACTGATGCTATTTCAAACTCATAGGAATTACAAAAGAGTTAATGCAAGATGTTAGTAGCTCGCTCCTTCAAAAGCATACAACAAATGAACAAGTCTGTTCTCTACATATTCATAAGACTGGACCTTGTCAGACGGAGCTCACATCAGTATCAACTTCTATGTTAACTAGCACAGGTTTTTGGATCAAAAGCCCAGCTCTTCAGGGCAGTAAATAAGTCTTTCTGCTTGGCTGTACAATAGAGGACATTCAGTTATGCAAATAAATAGCAACTGCAGCAAATAAGTTTACCATTCTTCAATGCCACACACAAAATTTATCTCAGAACTCTTCAGATATGAAAACAGTAAACGTAATGCTGTTAAAGTAATGCAATAGATATAAACCAACATACTTGTAATGGGGCTGTTATTTTCGTCTCCTGGTACCCATGAGAGTTCAACGCTTCTTTCCAGCTGACCTGTCAATTCCAAGTCAAAGGGTGGATTTGGCCGAGCTGTAAATCAAATGAACATAAAGTAAGCAATCACAGCAGAATATGTAGTTTCATCATTGAAAAAATCCTTACATTCCAATCAAAAGAATTCCACAAATACAGCAGAGCAGATCTACTCACGTAAGCACGATGTAATGATTGTTAGCATGCGATTGTTACAAAACAGAGATAAAATGGAGAACCGATGTCTCTGGAAACGTCTACACATTAACAAGAATCTATATTTGATTTTTTCTACGTCTGATTGCACTGTGCTACAAAAAATGTAATGAGATGCAATGAATTATTAAATCCATATTCAGTTTATCTTTGAATGATTATGGGTGGTTATTTAATGTAACTAGAAATATGTATAAAACATGGAAAATAAAGAAGCATTCACATCAAAGAAGCTTTTCTAGAATCACTACAAATATTTTGAATGTGCATTCAAAACAAATATAGTTCAAATATAAACTAATTGAAGGTTACTAAGTGATTTTTCTTTTGCTGAACTTTAAAAAAAATCCTGAAATACCATGCAAGCTGTTAATATACATCCTTATAATGCATAAAGATGTCATTGTCTGTTCCAAATTGCTAAAAATAATTCATTATGTGATTTGTTACACAAAAATCAAGACTAATGAGTAGGCTCATTTAAGAATACATAAGCATTTTCACTGAATGTGATAGGATTTACATAGAAGTGCTTAAGACACTCATACTTAAAAGTGTTTTTAGGCATATTATCTTGCATTTTAAAACCTAAATTCAGAAAAAATTGCTACCAAATTATAGGCTGTATACTGTCATTCTTAGCAAATTTAAGACTGTACCTGCCTGCCGGTTGGGGGAGGGGGGAATTTCAGCTTTAATTTTAAAATCCTTATTAGCAATAACTCAGTATGGTCCTATCCATTTTATGAGTGAAGTAAAATGAAGACAAAAAACGAAATAAAGTACACCAGGCCTACAGAGCTGTCCCCCAAAGCAAATAATTTGGTTGGTGCAAGTTCTTTGATAGTGAATTAGTTTTCAACAAACAGCTGGATTTATCTTTTAGATTTTTCTTTTACTATACAACTAATCTGCGTTACAGTGCTCTCTCTATGAGAAAAAAATTATCACACTGTAACCAATCTTATTTTAAAATAAATTATCTGAAAATCATTTATTACCTAAAATACAAATCAGCCTGCACTGTAAAATTCTAAAGTCCAGTACTCCAGTAATGAAGCAGTTGGTAAAATGGGATGAAACCACACACACACACACACAAAAACACAAGGAAAAGGGGAAAAAAAGAAGAGATGCTGCATTTTGTAACAGGCAAATAAGAAATACATCTGGCAGATGATGTAGAAAGAGAATTTCATATTAGTTTACCGTAAATGATAGCTGGAGTTGGGGGAGCAGCTGAAAAGAACATTAATATAAAGGATTTAATCAGTTAGTAGCCAAAGAAACAGAATACTGTAGGTAGTTAAGTACTATAATTATTAGAGACAAAGAAAAGTTATCTTATTTAGAGTAAACGGTTGATGTCAAATAATACATTGATAGTTTTTCACTGAAAAGTTATCAAAGTATTTTTGAATATTTTAGCCATTTTTTAAATAAGGATAGATCAAGAAAATAAATAAAGCAAGGAATCTTATAAAAACTTTTAAATAAGTACAAGATGTTTGGTGTATGTCATTCCTGGATAGGCGTAAGATTACTACACAATTTTAAAACACAAGCATACTTGACTTTGAATCTCGGCTTGAACTCAGGTAAGGATCATTCAGGACATTTACTCAAAACTTTCTTACAAATTGGGAGAAGGGGCAAAGTAACATATTTTACAACAATCTGCAATCACAGAAACTTAAGAGAGAGAACTACTTTAAAAAGAAAATCCTTGAAAATACATACAACCAAGCACGTTCAGTCTTTCTGAAGCATTATTTAGCTGTGAAAGAGATTCCTGAGATAACGTGTTTATGTTCAAATACTCTGCAGTATGTAATCTACTGTATTAGCTCAGATGTGATCCAAAGAAAAACCTATACAGCATGAAACCGAATGCGTCCTGTAGCTATGGGACCCTTTTTTAAGTAGCTGATTCAAAGGCAAACTTTAGGGTAAGACTCTATTTTTAAAAAACTGAAGCACACGTACAAATAGGGACATTTCCTTTGTCCTGTCCTAGAAAACAAATCTATGTTTGTGCTTTTCATTTTAAATCTAATGCTGTTTTCATACTTAACAGTACTTAAACACAGTTCTGCTATCATAAAGTTTGAGAGTATTCTTACCAACAACAGTAAGCACAGCACTTGCTGAAACACTGTCCAGAGTAGTATTAACTATGCAAGTGTATGTTCCATCATCTTTATCAGTTACATTCATAATGGTCAAGTTGTCTTTACCAACTAGAAACCTGCAAATACAATAGATTCAGCCACTGATTTTTCAATAACTGGTACTGTTATAAGAAACTTGCATAAGACATTATCAAATCCCATATACTCGTGTATTTCAGCAAATACTCAGACTGCAATGTAAACTATGGGATGATGCCAGCCTTTTCTACATTGCTCTTGACCATCTTCCCACAGTAACTATCCTAATGTGCTTTTACTTCCAAATATACTCAGACAACTTTTAATTATCTGTGATCTAGAGCAAAATAGTTGTCCATTATCCTTTTGGCTTCTGATGCCAATTATTTTCTTACAATTGATATACATGGTCAATGTGCACCATTAAGAAGTTTTACATCTCAATTTAATTTGATTTCTATCTTAATATTTTCACCACACTAGGTGAGTCCTTCAGTCACCAAACATGGGATAGTGATGATATTTATCAGTCATCTTTGGAAAAAGACAATAGGTCAATATGTTCCTTTCAAAGATCAGGAAAAGGAGCAGACAAAAGAAACTTGAAAATTAAAAATAAAGGAAAAGTACGTTGTCCATACCTTTCATCATCTGGCAGTTCACCATTGTCCTTCAACCATATAACTGTTGGTAATAAGGTAGAATCATGTTTTATTATACACTCAAATGAAACTTGGCCGTATCTCTGAATCACTTTGTATTCTGGCTGTTTAATTATCATTGTTGGATCTGAAATTTAAAATTGCTATTAGATATTTAGGAAGTCTGAAATTCTGTACTAACCTGTGATGAAAGAGTGATTCATCGCTTACCTTTAACTTCCAATTGTACCTCATTTTGTATCTTTCCTAATTCATTCCTTGCTACACATGTGTATGTACCGGAACTATCCTTTTGAGCCACGGGAATTTCCAAGGTTCCATTGTCATGGAAAACGTATTCATTTCCACGCAGGATGCTGCCTTTCACTCCCTTAAACCTTTATATAAAAAGTAGTATCATTATCCAACATCATAGTTAAATTCTGTTGTATTTCATTATCAGAAAACGCGAACTTTGGATTGCCACATTAGAAAATACAGACAGAATCCCATAATGAAATTTAAACTTGACTCTGTAGGGATAACTAAACTGTTGTTACGTTAAGTATGTTTCGTATTGTATTTGTGTTTTGTGATCAGCATATATTTAAAAATACACTATTTTAAAACTGTAGAAAGAGTAAAAATCATTTAAAGTTTTAAATGTTTGTTTCCATAGATACAATTGGCTCTTTTTACATAACTCAAGCACAACAACACTATGGCTTACCATTCAATTCCAGGCTTAGGTGAACCAAAATAAGCACAGTCTAGCAATGCGGGACTATCTGCGATGACTTGATACAGTTTATTAGCAGCAGTTAGAATTCTTGGTGGCTCAGCTGAAAAGACAAAGGTATCTGGATATAGATACGAAGATGCAGGTAGAAAATACTAAGATATCAAGAATGGCCTAAGGAATTATACATTAACATTCTTCTCTGAAGTGATTTCTGGTCTCAGTCTAGGTCCAAATACGTTCTACTGCCAGTAGCCTGAGGAAACGTTAATGTAGGAGAGTTATCTTATGAAAAACAAATGCATCTTCCCTGTTTACAAGTAATAGGCATGGGCACCAAAGGCAACGATTTCATTTGGAAAATTTAAATCAGAATATACTTCAAGAAGAAAAACTCCTGGGAACAGACTGAACTACATAATTCGGAATAAACCTGCAGGCAGAAAGAACCTAAGATGCATTGTTGGTGAAACACCTACATATTTTAAAGGAACTACAGTGTTGCTCAATCAAAAGATCTGCCTGTTCCTACAGGGAAGTCTTTAGAGGCCATTCCGCCTAGAATTTTGCTACTAGGTTTGTTAAATTCAGCTAGAAGAATTAGAGAGATCACAATATCTCATAACTAGAAACACATTCTTGGCAGGCCTTCAAGACAAATGGATAATCATGTGCCCTTGCAACAGCAATTTAGAGATCATCTATTTAACTGATCCAAAACACCCACAATCAATAAAAGAGTACTGAAATACACTAACTTAAAGAATATTAATTCCTGCCTTATTTATTATGCTTCTGTTTGCTTGATTTACGTAAACAAACAAACGAACAAGAGAGAAAACTTCTTCCAAGTTTCCCCCAGCTTTCATAACTATTATTCTTGCTTACGAATAGTGAAAGTGAAATTCAGGAATATCCTACAAAAAACACAGTATGTATACCCTTGCCTTTTACAGGGCTCAGGAAATAACGTCCATTCCCACTGAAGACCTCAAGCAAGGCTTGAGCATGCAACCCGTGTAGTAGCAGGAGACAACTGAATATATAAAAAACCTGAAAAATATAAAAACTGTTTCTTACCCAGAACATTCACAAATGCGTTTGCTAGCAAGTATCCATATTCATTAGAAGCATTGCACTGATAGACAGCACTTGACCTTTCTTGCACCTGTGAGAAAATAATGGTGTCGCCATCTACCTTTCTGCTCGGATCTTCTGGGGCAACTGTTGGTGTAAAGAAAAAAAAATTGTTTTTCTTAAACTGCTGTTAGATGATATGTTTCATACTTCTGAAAAGCAGCAGCAATTTGAAAGGTCAATATGCCCTTTCTTCTGTTTTCCTGCGTGACTATTCACTGGGTAGATGTGAATTTCAATATGATTAAGCAAGTTATCCCAGTTCTACAAATATCTAACTCAGGATGGTAGATTTCCCATTTCTTAGGGGTTTTTGTTGTTGTTATTTTTTCAAAGAAGTAAAGCTGAGATCACATTTTGCATAGACTACAGAGGAAAAATACTAATATGACAAGATTCAGGCAAATACACACAGTATCTACAAAAAATAAGGAAGTATTTCTGAGTGTCCGAAGAAAATTATGTTAGAGGCTCATTGGAACTTTAAAGGTCTCTGTGACTTGAAGGTTTCAGCTTTTCAAATCAGTTATTATACCATAAATAATTATCCAAACACAAAAATAGCCTTACTCCGTCGAAAACCCTCAGAGTAAAAGATTAGCAATTCTTTCAGACAAAATCAAGTCTTCATAAGAGTAGTCATAGTAATTCAGTAGGTGGCACTCTTTCCCTTTTATAAGAAATATAGAATGCTATTTCCTGAACTGTTCTGTAGTAGCTTGAGCTGTCAAACAGCTCTTGCACCCCAGAAAAATTGAGAATATGACTGAAAATAGAATTCTGAGATATTAGTGAAGAATCATAACTGTCATTTGTGATACAACTGGATAGTTAGAGAGGTACAACAGGGAAAAAAACTTCGCTTGTGACACTGCACTACATAAAAATGCACAAACTACAGTTTAATATTAAGTATATTATATATAGTATATATAGTATATTAATAAGTAAATATTAAATCAAAACACACCATTGCATTATTAATATTGAAACTTAATGGTGAAATTATTTAATATTAATATTAAAAGTAAACGCATATAGGCATAAATAAATACATCATCGTTTGGTTGTATCATCAAGATCGATACCTGTATATATTATTGGAGCCTGAGAAAATAAGTATATTTGTGAAAGACGTTTTATATTAAAATCTTTTCTTATTTCTTTGGATTCATAGAAAAGATTCCGTTACTGAATTCTTTAAGAGAGAAGAATGAAAGTGGACAGATTAATGGGACCACAGTTCTCTGCTCCTGCTTAAGGGCATTTCCATCTCGGGTAAACTTTTAAGACCATTTTGTGTTACACCAATTTCTAAACAGATGCCTCTAGAACGCTTTTTGACTCCGTTTTTAACCCGTATCTTCCATCACTTTGAGTTTAAATCAGTATCACAAATTCAAAACTTTCAGAAAGGAATGAAAAGGTACTACTGGAATTTTAAATGCTTATTCTCCGGGCTTCTGGATTGCTGCAGTTATTTTTCTCCTCTTTTCCTTTACTTCCTATTGTGTTCCATGTTCCCCATTGCTTCCTATTCTATGTAAATGCCATTTTCATTAAAAGATTCATGGGCTGAAAACAGACGGAGCAGGTGAGTAGCCCAGCAGGCAGGCCAGTCAGCTGTGAGAAGTGTTCTGTTTCTGCATACAAATCACTGTTAAATGGAAAATACGCACACCCACCCTCCCAGGAGGTAGGAGATCTGCCCGTGGCTGTTCCAATCACAGCTACTTCCTGCCCCAGGCTCTGGGCTTCCCTCCTCTCATGCCCTCTGAATCTTGCAGTGTTTTCTGCACACAGACAGATCTTTAATGGGTGCGCAGACCTCCCCCCTTCACAGACACTCCCGTACATACTATCTTACAAGTTGATGGTAGGGACCCTTCCTACCAGACGGAAGAGATGGAAATCACTAGTCCAATCCCCTATGACTGAAGAAGGAACTGAATCTTAAAAGAATGATCTAACCATTAAATTGTCTTATTAAAAAAAAAGGGGAGCATCTTCACTTTGCACTGATGTATTTAAGGAAAAAAAAAAGTTCTCCTTCTTTTCCTTCTCTTTTAGCGACATGGTTTAGTGATGGTTTTTGTCAGTTGATGGTTGGACTCAGTGATCTGAAAGGTCTCTTCTAACCTAGACAATTGTATGATTCCATGATTCTGTGACCTGGTTATTTGAAGGAAAGGAGGTAGGTCCCTGTTCTCAGAAAAGGCCTTCAAGCTATGGGTCCCACGAGGAAAAAAAGAACAAACTAAGGAAAGTATCAGTTTAGTCAGTGCTTCCTTTTGACTGATCTAGCCACTTGCATGCCGAAGGGCACTGATTTTAGAAAGCTCTCTGTTAGGACCTGTGTTCATTCAACAGTCTGTCTTCTGACATGCTGCATCTTCCCATGCCACACCAACATATCCTACATGTCTTTGTCCATGTACTACACTGTGTTTTGCAGGGCCAGGCCCTAAAAGTTGGATGCTGTATCATCCAGCTGCTAATGATCTTAAGCGTGCACTGCTGCACTCACACACACAGGATGGTTGAGGTTGGAAGGGACCTCTGGACGTCATCTGGTCCAAGGGCCTGCTCAACAAGGGCCACCTAGAGCCAGTTACCCAGGACTGTGCCCAGACAGGGGAAGGATCACTTCTGTTGACCTGCTGTCAATACTTTTGTCTAATGCAGCCCAGGATAACATTAGCCTCTTTACCACAAGGGCAGATCGCTGGCTCATGGTCAACTTGGTGTCCACCAGGATGCCCAAGTCCTTTTTTGCTAAGCTGCTTTCCAGTTGAGTGGCCCCAGCATGTACTGCTGCTGCCTGGGGTTGTTCCTCCCCAGGTGCAGACTTTGCTCTTCTCCTGGTTGTACTTCATGAGGTTCTTGTCATCCCCATTTCTCCAGCCTGTCAAGATGCCTCTGGATGGTGGCATGACCATCATGTATATGAGCCACTCCTCCCTGCTTTGTGTCATCAGCAAACTTGCTGAGGGTACAGTCTGCCCCATCATCCAGACCATTAATGAAGATATTAAACAGGACTGACGCCTGGGGTACACTGCTAGCTACTGGCCTCCAACTAGGCTATGTGCCACCGACCATCACTCTCTGGGCCTGGCCGTTCAGCCATTTTTCTATACACATCACTGTCTGCTCATCCAGCCCACACATCAACAGCTTGTCTACAAGAATCTTATGGGAGACAGTGTAAAAGGCCTTACTGAAGTCCGGGTAGACAATATCTGCTACTCTCCCCTCATCTACCAGGCCAGTCATTTATTTCATAACAGAAATTTATCAAGTTCATCAAGCATGGCTTCCCCTTGGTGAAGCTACACTAACTACTCCTGATAGTGTTCCTGTCCTTAATGTGCCTGGAAATGGCTTCCAGGATCAGCTGCTCCATTACTTTCCCAGGGAACAAGGTGAGGCTGACCAGCTTGTAGTTCCTTGGGTTCTCCCTCTTGCTCTTCTTGAAGAAAGGAGTAACATTTGCTTTCCTCCAGTCTTTGGGCACTTCTCCCAGTTACCATGATGGATCAAAGACTATAGAGAGTGGTGTTGCAATGACATCTGCCAGCTCCCTCACTTGTAGGTGCATCCCACTGGGGCCTACAGACTTCAGTACGTCCAGTTTGCTTAAATATACCCTGACCTGATCTTCTTCCACCAAGGGTGCAGCTTGCTCCAACCTTTCCCCCAGACTCTGGGGGACTAGTTGATCAGACACGTGAGAACCTACAGGGTCAAACCAAGAGTGAACCTAGGCAATAAAAACAAGAAACTGAAGTAATCCAGTTTTGCCTTACTCTACCCCTTACAGCGAACTGACAAAGATTTAATTTTGGAAGGGATATGACATGGAAGAAGATGCCCTTTTCCTTTTCTTACTAATCTCACTTGCTCCTCAGAAAATATTTTCTTATGATCACTGAAATTCTTGTTTCCAAGTTTCTGATTCTGATAGTCTTATTACCTCCAAAGGGACAGCACGTTATTACCTGACCGGTTATAGCCATGTCCATCTTTTGACAGTCATCTTTTGTGCAGAATAAAAAAACCTGATTATCAAAGGTTTTCATATCTGCTGCAGTTCCTAAGCCAGATGCACAGTTCCAACACAATGGCAGCAGAAGCAGCAGATAAATGTCTGCCCTGTCAGTCCTGTCCTGTCCTCTTCTCTCCAAGACTGAAATCCTTGGGGCATCTGAGTCCAGCAGATTTCTCCCTACCCTCCCATGGCCGTGGTGAACAGCTTGTGTGTGTACTCACAGAAAACACAACGGATGATGAATCTCTGAGTCAGGGATTATCAAGGCCTTTCAAAAAGGAAATCTAAGGGATAATGTTTCCCCCTTAAATTCAACGTGATTACTAATGGAGACTAACTAAAACCTAAGGTTCAATTTGAAATGTGATATAAACAAGTGAAGAACATGTTGAAAGAAGATAAACAGCGCCTTTCAGTGCACTACTTTGTATAAATCTAAGTGTGCGTATTTAATATTTAATAGCTCATCATGAACTCTAAACCACTGAACCAATAAATTAGTCTTTTGTGCAGTATTTGCAATGCCTTTCTGAAGTCCAATTATGAAAGTGCTTCCCCTTCCCAATTAATCTGGGTTGTTACTTTCTTAAAAGTTGAGACAGTTTATGCATGGTTTCCCTTTTGTAAAGCCACACTGAACATCTAAGCAGTAAAACACAACAGATTATGCAGCAGTATAAATAATGCAGATCTTGAGTGTTAATTGAAGCACAAGGCAAGGCAGAGTCACGGCCTGGACTTTCAATTGCTACTTGCCAAACTAATTCTAATTGACCTCAATGGGACTGTGCGTGTGAGTTCAAATTATTCCTGTGAGTAAATATTAGGAGGTTAGGTCCTTATCACCCCAGCATGTCGGAAGCAGCTTTCTTTTCAGACACGCTGGAGTTTTTCTATTAAGCATTGAAGAAAATTTATTAAAATATTTCAAAGAAACCTACTATGTTCCTTTAAAAATATCTTTTTACTCTGATTAATAAGATCTGGAGCAAAATTTACACCACAGCAATTTTTTTTCATAGGTGCTTAAGACAGTACAGTTTGCTTTATTCTTCCCTTTTCCCTTTTGGTTTTTAAGCTTCACCCTTTGACTGAGATATAGACGAGCGCTTCTTTCCTCAACATTCCCCATTCCTTGTCTGACTCTATTATGGCAAAACAAAACCGGAAGAATTAAGCATCTCCCAGTTGTGCTTTCCAATAGAAAATTAAAGTATTGCAAACAGATTACTGGGCCGCAGGAGGCACATTGTGGGATATAAGATGACAGCAGGGCTTTGAAATTCAAATGTAGCTGTTTTTCTTTGAAATCCTGCCATGGGTGTAACTCTCTCAGCACTGCCCTCAAGCTGAAACAGCTGCTTTAGTTTCCTTCTACAGTGATTCACTAATCATTTAGTTGGAAGAGAGGGGCTCAATTCTATAATTTAGTAACAAGTGAACAAAAAAGCGCACTGTACTTGGGAGTCTCCAGACCAGCTTTTGATAACTCAGAACAACAGAAAATCACAAGAATCTTAAGAACTGCACTTTCTGTGATCACGATGCTTCTCTTTCTTAGATGGTCCGACAGACTCAGCGTACTGGAGCATCCAATCAACTTGCACTTAAATATTTAAGGTGGATAAAACTTCAGCTTTTCTCAACAGTAAAAGTGACTTTTAATGTAAGGCTGAGCTACTCAGTTACTTATTTCCTGTGTTCTTTTCTTTTTTTTTTCTTTCTTTCTTTTTTTTCCCTACTGAGGTTGAGTGGGTAATTGAATTAAAGACTCTTAATTTTTACTGCGTTCCCATCAATAAGACTCTGTACTGATTCCTCAACGCCAGCCAGCCAATATTTGTTGCCCTCCTATTTGGGAAATTCGGTGACATCCTACAGCTGCTTCTGAAAACTCTCTGTTTCTTGATGTTTTACTGCTGTCCTGCAAGAATGCAGAACACATCATTGCTTCTCTGGAAAATATACTTGTCTGTCATTGGAACAGCATGTCCTACAGCTTTGACAAGGAAGCAGCACGAGGCAAAGGTGAATTTCATAGCCAGGTGAAAAGCATTTTACTAGTCAGGAGTCCTGAAAGGAAGAGTTAAACTATCAGGACAGCGGGATAAAAATCTCCTAAAAACAAACAAAAAAAGTTAATGGTAACTACATAGAAAATAGTAAGGAAGATGAGACTACCCAAAACACAGAAAGGAAAGAGCAGGACAGGTACCAAAGTTGGATTATAAGGCGTGCATTATGATATATTTACCTACAATATATACAATACAAAATTACATTGATGTTTTCCTGTAACACTATTGTTTGAGGAGGTGGTTAATGCCAGCTTAAATGCCTTATTTAACCAATGGAAACGTCTCACTTTAAATCTCAGGCTAAAGACCTCAACTTACATTTAATTAGGATTCCTGAAATACGTTCTTTGCTAAGTATTTTTATTTGTTTCAATATATACCCTTGATTTTCCCCCCAAAGTTGCATATCTTTCCCTCCAGTTTAGTTTAATCTCTCTTATATCCCAAATATTTTGAATATATCTAATGAGGGTTCTCATTTACCTATTGCTATTTCCTAGTTTCTCACTGTAGAGAATCCTTGTCCATGTCCCAAACTCTGTGACATTTACTTCATCAACAGACTTAAATATCTCCTAAAACTCCTGAAAGTTACCCTGTCATAAGGCAGAACAATTTTAGAGCATATTATCTCTCATGAGTCAACAGTGTACGTTGTCTATTTTATGGTACAGGGTATGACGAGTGCAAATCCAACTGAGAAACACCCTGCAGTGTCCTCCAGCAAGTTCTTCCCAAGTAAAGTTGTGCTATATATAGCAGCTATCTCGTGTCTGTCATACAGCATCGCCAGTCGTAACACTGCAACAATTAAGTGACTGAATCACCAATTCAGGGTTGCTTTTCTTACCCATGCACACAGAAACAGCTGTTTCCCTGCCTTACGGGTTCCTTTTCTTTGACACCTGCTTGGCACAAGCTGTTTGCCAGGCACTTGCTGACGCATTCAGTCAGTTTTGCTGCTGCTGCTTTACAGAGCTGAGGCCTGGAAGGCTCAAACATACTCAAAGCTGCAAATCCTGCAAAAGTGCTCTGTATATCCACAGACATGAGGACTTGACTTTTTATGTCATCTTTATGACTCCTAGGCAAAATTAGTGTTGCCGTGGGGCGGCAAAGGAGAGATCTGGCAAACACGACTGCCACAGCAACACAATGGTAAAAATTACACCCCAGCAAAATCCCTGTCAAAGAGGCATGGCGCAGCTTTGTTAGTTTGGCCCCACCTCCACAAAGATACTACCAGCAGAACAACAGACAGAATAACCAGGAGTACAGTCACAAATTTTAGTGCTCTCAAGCACATTAGAGGCGTATTTTGCTGTTTCACTTTTATGAACCAGAGTATTTTTATCACCTCATTTATAACTTAGTATTACCCATCAGGCAAAATCTATTCAAACACATGCTCTTCATTTATATTTGAAAAAAAAACACCCTGATATTCCTCATATTCTCTTACTCATCCTCCCGTAAGGTAATTAAGACTCTTACTTGCTATGGGAACACCATTTGCTAACCAGCTTATATCAGGCTTTGGGTTCCCGTTAGCTCTGCAGATCAACGTCCCATCTTCTCCAGGAGACAAGACCAAGTTTCTGGGTGCTGTTATCCAGTATGGGGCAGCTGGGGTTAGGAAAAGAAACACAGCAATTGTTTTCCAAAATTATGTACAGAAAATTATAAGACACAGTCATGGTAACCAAAAGATAATTCAAACAAGATATGTGTAAGATATAAACTTACACTGTTAATTTTTAAAATATATATTAAAATATATATATCATACTCAATGATTAATTGGCAGATTATACTTTGGCTAAACTGAGCTACTGGCTACCAACTGCATTAAAATTCTGAGATAAGCAACAGGAGGGTCTTTGTTTCATTTAAGGTTGCCTGCTTGAATCTCATTTTCCTTTCCTAACGAAAGCAAAATTTATCTGAGTATGGCATCTGCAGAGGCTAGAGTAATCTTTTGATTAATTTCAGAGATACCCATGTTCACGGTAGTTAGGCTGTTAGAAATGAATTTATGTTTGATTACACAAGAATATTTCTTCTCACAAGTGAAATTTAGAAATGGCAAAATCCTTGGTCTTGCGGAATTCAATGGGGGATTGCAATGGGGCAAGATGTTTACCTGAGACAGCTGAAAACACACAGAGATCAAAATGGATGGAAGACTGTCCTTAACAAAACATATTCATCCGTGTCTCCATCTCTTTTACAATAAATAACCACAAATAGCATATGTTATCACATCTTGCAATTAAATTTCACATTTTGGATTGATGGACAGATGCAAACAAAAAATTAAACTTCTGCTGTTAAAAAGGAGGTTGATTGTGATCATAAAATGATGCTGGTCTACAATAAAATAGATGGCTATTTAACATGCAAAATAAGCACTGCAGTTGATTATTTCAATGACTAATTAGCTGTCATTCCAGTTTTTTTGTTTCATGGTATTCAAAACAAACTTACAATTCCTATTTGGACAAAGAGATTGCAAGTGTTTTTTAGAATTAGTAAGACATCATCTTGGATAAAACACATAAAGATGACAGAAAACCAGAAATGTCAATTAAGAGAGAAAAAGGAAGAAGAATATAAGACCATAAGACAATAGTAAAATAGAGAAGAGAAAGAATTTGGGATGTATGAATGGAGAGCAGAAAAGATGGAGAAAATAAGAAGGAGATGAAGAAGAGAGAAACAAGGGAAAGAAGCAGTCTAATGACAGATAATCAAAGGACCTAAAATAAATGTAGCACTGGCACAGGCTAAGAAAGAATTTTACTACTGTTGCAGTACAATCTCAATTTAGCCTGATGCTTTACAAAACAACATATTAAAAAAATAAAGAGAGATTAAAGACAGTTAAGTCCTTCCAGTGGTAGAATTCAGTCGGTTTAATGATCATTTCCCTCAGTTGTTTGTTTGGTTTTTTTTTTTTCCATTATCATTTATCCTTTCAGCTACATTTTATCCTAGAAAGCTTACTTCAATCTTCATCCTGAACACTGAGAATATTACATTAAGGATTATTTTAGTATTACCTTTTACAGTTACTGAAATGACATGATGAGCAGAACCTAATGTATTTCTTGCTATACATTTGTAGTTCCCAGAGTCAGCTTCAGAAACATCTACAATCTTGAGAGTTTTCTTAAAGTTTTCAAAAAATGTTCTGTTGGCTGGCAGTTCCCCACCCTCTTTAATCCAGCGGATTACTGGTGTGGGTCTGGAGAAGCAAAAGCAGAGATCGGATTTAGGGACTGGAGAACAGGAAGAGGAGACTTCACAATACATTCATTTTTTGACCATGTATTTCACAAATAATTATTTTAAGAGCCTTTACCCAGATTCTGGGGCATATCCAGCAAATGTGCAAAATATGCCAGCATTTTTGTCTAAGAAATGACAAGCCTCACTAACACTGTCAATTGCCATCTGTTCATAGGCTTAATAATTATGGAATACATTTGTCTGCTGATTAATCTAAAACCCCTGATGGTTAATAAATGAATACAAGTGTATTTCAAATCTTATTGCACTTATACTATTAAATTGATGCTCACGGTGCTTTAAAAGGCAGCTTCTAGATAATGACAAGTTTATAACTGTCCTTCACACGAGCAATACCCTAATTCTCCACGAACATCATAAATGTTACAGCAGAGCTGTAAGGAGACAGAAACATTTCCTATGAGAAATCAATAAAAAACGTCAGTGCTGAGTCAAGTACTTGTCACTGCACCGTGTCTAAATCTTGCTATGCCACATGTTGTCCACTGAAGCTGAATATTGTCCAAATGCATGGAGATATACTTTTAAAATTACAAGAAATTACAAGGTGTTGCTGAGTAGAATGTCCTCTCTCAAAAAGACAAATATTCCCTTAGCATTCTAATATCACGTATTTTATAACAGACACTTAGCAAAGCTGACTTTTAATTATGGTATCAGTAATTAGGAATAGTTGTTTTAAACAAAATCTGAATCTGTCCCTTTGTGGACAACTACGTAAGCGTCCCTCATTAATTACTTATTTAAAAGGTTACATGATGGCTTAAGACACAAAGTCATATAATGTATAATATTCTATCTTTTTTGCTCATTTTTATCCAGCTGTTTTACTGGAGCTTGGATCACTGAATACTTTTATTGCAGGGTTATCAACAAAAGGCATGTAACTATATTGCACATGAAGATCCCTGGAGCTGATGCTACTCCCGCTCATCGGTGTGGTTTTGCTACTGGTGGTGATGCAGACACCCAAGCAGACGACAGCTGAGACAGAAACACTGCACTTACGCTTGTATCGATCTGTGTCAAACTGAGCGTGAGTGTGCCCTGTGGAGCTTCTGCAAGTGAACACATGTGCACGATGCTGTGCTGCATCATTTGTAGTTATTGGCTTTCCTCACGGTTACCTCAGAGCACTCTGCATTATATGCTTTTGTGCTCTGTAAACATGTTTACAGTTCCTGAAACTGGTACTAAAGTTTTTCCACTTCTGCACTAACCAATCTATTCTAAGATTTCTTCCTGATAATGAAATTGATTTAAGATCAAACTAGTTCATGAAGTTAAATTGCTCTTTAGTCATTTTCTACTTGCACAATAACCAGCAGAAGCAAACGTGGATTACACCGAAGAACCAAGCACCAATTAAACTCAATTACAATGAGAAATTGGGTGTAAGGAGCTGAAGGTACGTTGTAACAACTCCCACACAGCCGACCGACTAAGTAAGTATTAGCATATGTGAGCAGCTTTTTCAGATTAGACCAGCAGATTCTTATCTATTTTTATATAATTCAAAAGCCTGATCATAAATTTAGGAAAAAAAACAGAGGCTTGATTCCTGAGTGCAATTCTGCAGATGTGTGTCCAAGTTTACCCTATGGCATTTCTTGCTTCTGTCCTTTAAAAACAGCAATGGTACAACCTGAATCCTGTGTGTAGGGTGTGGGGATATGAGAAGGCAGAGGCTGTATTTATTTATGTTCATAATCAGTTTTAAAATCTGCTGATGCCCAAGTAAATTGTAGACTTCTGTAAAAGAGCTCTTTCTCTTTTACATTTGTTTCTTTGAAATACCTAAGCTTATACAGTGGTAACATTTTAAGCATCTTGAAATGTTCCCTCTGTTTCTGTATTTTTATTTAGAAAAACACTCTCTAAAAAGTAACTCACAATCCTGCTGCAATGCACTCCAACAAAAGCACATTTCCTCTGAGTTCCACTTTGGTACTTGTGCTACCTGTTGGTGTTAGGAGAACTGGCTGCCTCTCTGTAACTGGCTTCGCTGGAACAAGAAAAAATAAAATAATTCATTTCTAAATTTTACTTTAATGCTGATCAAATGCATACATCCATTCTCACAGTTTGGACAGAGATTTTGCTCCGCATTGGCCATTTCATTAAAAATCATTGTGTTACACAACTACACAGCTCAACAAATTAGGTTTTGGACAGACAAAACGTATCTCAACTTGTTAAATGCTGTAATTTTGAACACATACACGAAAATTGTTATTAATAAAGACGGGAGCAATTGATACATAGTTTTTATATAGGCAACTATCCAGCCGGATCGATGGATGCTGAGCCTTAATCCTAAACCGCTCCTATTCGCTTTCAGCAGAACTATTACGGGGAGTAAGAGGCCACTTACGTGAGTCATACTGCAAGACTGAGTTACCAAAAATTTCTGGGCTTCCATCAAAACACAAATAAAACAGTTATTGTATTCAGATATATAAACCCAGGGGGAAAAAGGCTCACTCCACTTTGCAATATGCTTTGTTCAATATTTTCTAGACAATGTGAGGCGTCTTTTCAGAAGTTAAGCCTTGTATTCTTCTCTTACTATATATTTAATTCAAGCTGTTTTCCAGTCTGGCAATAAAGAACCATTGATTAACCCACAAGAAATAACCACAGTAAACAGACAGCTATAAGCGTAAGACCCATTTCTGATATTATACTCTGCTGGCTTTTGAAGTATTATGGTATTTCATGTGCCTTCACGGAAGTCAGAATGAGTGCTTTCTGTAATAATAGAGTCCTTTCTGTAAATACTCTTATAGCAATTTTAAAATATAGGATTGAATTGCTCTAAAGTGCAGTAGCAGTCTGAATCAGTACAGTAAATTATTGTATTTTTTTAAAAAATGTGAGCAGAAACATAATAAACTCTTTTTTATTAGGGTACAGGATTTACCGATAGATTAACATAAATAGAACACTTAATTTTAATACAATATGTGCTATGAATTCCTTAAAAAACTAGTACACGGAAGTTGGGAAAAAAGGGCGGTCTAGGGTGAAGAATGCAGCTGATAGTCACAGGCAATAACTAATCTACCAAGTTTTGGCGCTGCTAAGGACTGCTGACTCATTTTGCAAGACTATGAAAATTCAGAAGAATTACCTCTGGTATTTTTGAGTTGTGAGCCAACCAAATGGTCTTTTTGTCACTAACTGTAGCTAACACATCCTTCTGTGTTCACATACATACTTCTCGTTTGTTTCTGAATGTCATCTTATTTTTATGCAGAGAATTAAAATATTCTTTGCTCTTATTTTAGATTCCCATAAGTTATGGTTTAATATGTACAAAGCCTCATTTGATGAGGAAAAAGACAAAAATAGAAGAAATATTGTATATTTTCTACCTCACACAATATCAAGTGGAGAGTCTAGAACCTCAAGTGTTACAGTATCAGTGTCGCTCCAAAGTCATCCTTGCTAAATACACATATACCTGTTCAGGAGGATTAATTCACAATATACAAAAGACCACTCAACACAGATTAATGTAAAGACCAGCTTAAGCACCAGACAAACAAAACTCATCTTTCCCCTACAAAGTTATTTATACAGATAGTATTAAAGTGTTTAGATTTTAATTAATTCCAGTTTTACACTTATTAAATATGTTAAAAATGAATGGTACATTGAAGAAACTATTAAATGTGAAGTGCATCTGTTAAATGCCTAATTGTTGTTACTTATTATGCAGCATGTGATACTGAATAGTCCTAGTGATAAACCATCAACACAGTATAGAAGAAATCAAACAGATGATTTTTAAAATCTGCCCCAGTGTGAAAGGACTCATTTATTTTAAGAGTCTGTATTTTTTATGAGCCATATGTTACAATAACATTGAAACATTAAATATTTGAAAGGATCACACTGTGCATTGTTTTTAAAGCATGTATTATCACCAGCACTAATAGATACCTTTATTAGAAACTGAGAAGGGAGCAAAAGGTTAAGTAGTCATGGAGGTGAAGTTAGTTAACTAAATGCTACTGTGCAACAGGGAGTATCAGTGAGGACCAGTGTAACTCACCACCATAAATATCAGTGTCACTCAAATTAGCAGCTATAGTGTCATTCAATGAATCCACTGAAATAAACAGAATATCATGAAGAACGCATACAAGAGGGATAAATCAAAGTACTGGGAATCAAAAGGTGATGATATGGCCGCGGCGAGTTAATCAAATGATTGATTAATTTGTTTCAATAGTTACAATAATCATAACAACTCGATATTCTTGGACATGATAACCATTTGAAAACTGTTATTTTTTACACTGTATTTTTTCAATATTTCAAATCTTCACAAAGTTTTTTCAAAAGACAAAGCCTGATAAAGGGAAAAAAATGACAGCTTTTAAAATGAATTATATGTCAGAAATACCAGAGATGACATTTTAAGTTTGTACAGTACTGACATTTCTTATTCAGGATTAAAAGGACAAAATTCTCTAGTGTAACTCTACTTTGGCAAATAATTTGAGAATTCTGGATAAATACTATGTAAGTATGTAATTAGGTAATACAATACCCACTTGAAAAGACTTTTACAGAAATGGGTTGCTTCTGCTGTATAGTTTGCGTATGATTAAATCTTGCATAGCAGATATAGTCCTCCCGGGTATCTTCTGGTTGTACATTAGAAAAATAAAGGTCTCCATTTAGACCTTGGGAAACTCTTTCACTTTGAGGCAGCCTTTGGAAAGCTAAGGGAAAACCAGAAAACATTTAACTCAGTTATAATACACACTCTATTATTGTGATCTGCAGACACAACATTCATTTGATTACACTGTTTGTGGATTTGTAAATATATAGACCTTTTTAAGTTTCCTCTCTAGCTCCCTTGTCTTCCCATTCTTCCCCAGTGTGTTAATCTAGAACTTACATTAAGATCTCCATCTGCTTTTGCCTTCGTGCTTTTCGGCTGCATGTCTGCTTTTTCTTTGTTTCTACAGAAATGGAAATTCTCTGAATTTTAACACAGAGGGAAACTCCACCATCTGAGGTCTTGGTAAGCAGCGGTCAACTACGTAGGAAAGCGGCAAAAAGAAAACTGATTCTGCATAAAAAACAAACTCACCATTATCCATCCAAAATATTATAGGTGGTGGTAAGCCAACAGGAGGTCTGCAGTGTAGTACTAGTGAATCACCTTCTCGAACCTGATTTGGTTCTAGTTTTTCTTTTGTCCACAAAGGGGATCCTATAGAAAGTAATTTTAACACACATATAAATTATGGATTGACAAAAATTGTAGAATTTAAGGAAGAAGTGCACATAATATTCCAGAAAACCAGAAGAAATACATGCATCAGAATGTTAGTCCCTATCACTACAGATTCAATTTTTGTTGGTTTTTATGTTTTCTTGGGAGAAAAGCAGCTTTTCTTTAAAACTATTTTTACAGCAATGATTTGCTGAAAGTGTAATCAACTGATTCAAATTATTTTGTCTCCTCACTAAAGGTTCTATAACAGTACCTTGGAAAGTTTTAATGAAGATAATGCAAAAAAAAAAAAAAAAAAGGGATGCACTAAATTAGGAAAAAAGGCAGACCTTCCTCTAACAGTATTATACACACACAGTTTTATTACAACATGTGATGACAGAACATTTTAAGCTGAGAAGCTTGAAAAACTGATCTGAGATAAAAATCACATAAAAAGCCATATAAACAGTCTACTGTTAATCAAAATTTTTTAGCTTTATCTTCTTTTTTTTTGTTCTGTGTTAACTCTTTTATAAAAACTACGGAATACCTGCATCAGAAAGAGAGTAAAAATTGTCCCCAACAATGATGCGCGTTAAGGATTTAAACATTTTATTCTAATTGTAACGTTATATATACAACTCAATTTTAAACACGATACATCATTGATATGTACCAAAAAAAAAAAAAATCAGGAAAGCATTTTGGTTAATAAATTTTCTAATGAATACTGGAAAGAACATGCAACACTATTAAAGCTGAAGATCAGACACTACACAATACCCTCTAACATGATCACTTTGATGATTAAATTTTTATGACAGGAAAAAAAAAGCAAAACATTCATAAGAAAATAAGCAAACTCAAGTGTTTCACATTTTATGACCATTAAGAGCTTCACTTACTAGAAGGCCTTATAACAATATTGTTGGAAATGGCTGCTCCTCGTTCATTCCTTGCTGTACACTGGTATACACCTTCATATGCTTCTGCCTTCCCACCGTTCATAATATTTATGACAAGGGTCCCTGAATTTGGTTTCATTGTTACCTGTGCATCTTTATCTATATCAAAATGAGTTCCATTGCGTGTCCAGGAGAAGCTAAAGTAATAAAAACAAAAAGAAAAGTTTCTTCTTCAGTTGCCTTTTGTAGATTGTATGGAGAAAAAAAAAAAAAGAAAAAAGTAATTTTCAATGATACATGGTATTTTTTTCTTTAGCAGATAAGTAACACTTGTTCCCAAACTAAATTAATAAAGAAATAGAGCACCTTTTAATATAAGTAATCTGGCAATACTTTAAGATAAAAGGCTTGGCTGAACTTGTTAACAGGAGCCATTTCGAAGTGAATATTTAAAAAAAAAAATTACATTAAAAGATTCTGAAGTTAATCATGTATGGAAAAGAACTGATTTTCTTTCTACTGAAAATGATACAGTAACATCTGCAAGAACTGATATTGCTAAAGCTGCATTAGCATTTCCATTATAAAACCTATTGTTGAAAGGGTTTATAAACCTGCCTTTAAAAACTTGCTCTGGGCTGAAATGTGTC
Source organism: Rynchops niger (assembly GCA_013400035.1). Lineage (NCBI taxonomy): Eukaryota > Metazoa > Chordata > Aves > Charadriiformes > Laridae > Rynchops > Rynchops niger. The sequence goes on along the minus strand of VXBH01000410.1, from coordinate 129,782 downwards.
ATCTCAGGTCCCAGCAGGAGACCATATATTTTAATTGGTTTGGCCATTTTAAAGTTATGCAAGCAAATTAAAGACTGTGTGGTGAGTTTGATCTCTTTTCGCTACTTTAACGCAAACAACCATGATTCCTTTAAATGAAATTTTGCAGACTGATAGCCCATAATTAGTCGAGTAAATTTGTACTGGTGTTACTCAAAGCAAGAGATGTTTTGAAAAGTAGTCACTAAAACCCAAGACTATTAGAACTCATTAAAAATAAGCAAAAAAGCAGAGATTCACAGTCTGCCACTTATACCGACGTAAACACCAATTTCTTATGCTTTGTTAATGGCCGAAATATAGTTACAGAGAGCTAGACCATCGCCTGTGAAGTGCTGAGGACTCACAGGTTCAAATGTTGTGAACACCAGTTTTCCTACTTGTTACATTCCAGCTTCATATTCTTAAGCACAAACACCATATATACTTACTGTTTAGAATGCTTCCTCAAAGTATAAGCATATACGGTACTAGAAAAGCTCAAATTTGGAGTGACCAAAATTGAGTGCTGACCTTCTGCAGTCAAGTAGGGGTCAATTGTGTGCTGACCTTCTGCAGGCAAGACTGGATGCGCTACTTGCACTTTGTGGTGTGGAAGAACAGAAGAAGTGGACCCAACCAGCAGCTCTCCACCTCACTGCAGTGGTTTTGGGAGGACTAGTGTGCATGGTAAACCGAGAGTGAACCTCTTTCTTAATGACCTTGTGGGTGAAGCTGGAGAACATGGGGTTCCTGTAATCCTGTGGTACCAATAACACTGAAGGATATGGGGAACTGTAATGTAGCTTGAAATGAGGGGTGACAAATGTGGCACAAAACCCTGAATTTGAGATACACTAAAGTCAGGATCTTTGCTGCTCAAGCTACAGGTAGCAGCACATCCATAAAACTTTATGCCAGCTGCTCTCACCAATAAAAAGTTACCCTGTTGTAACAAACAATTCACACTCTGGGTTGAGAAAGTTCATCTTCAACTTCAGAGCTCTGAAGTAGCTCAAATTCCAATAGGCATTTGCCTATTGGAATTGCCATCCTATCAAGACTGATGGACCAGATTAATTATTGAAATAAATTATTTGGACTTTGTATCTTTAAAAATAAGCAAAACTAAGCACAAGCTTATAAAACTCATTAGAAAATACTGCACTTAAATCCTGTCACTTTTTCCATAGCAGGGGAACAAAATGAGACAATGGTTTGATTGGAAAGGTGGAGGCCATACAGCAGAGCCCTGGCACATGACTCAGATATGTTGGTCTCACAGACAGGGCTCCTAGTCTCTCAGGTAAATCCAACCCAACAAAGGCCTTCAAGGGAAACATCTGCAGAAGCAGTACAGTTGTCCCAAAGCGCACAATAATCATCTGATCCTCCAGGTCAACACCCAGACACTCGAGAATGGCATGTGCCTGCTAAATTAAAACACTAGTAAACACAGCAGCTTTCTGGCACTCCTACCATTAACAGAACACTAGAAACAGTGACATTATCACAGATAATCTCCATCTTCTCCATTCTGCTGCCCAGCATGATAATGACCATGATCCCAAGGCAACCAGAAGGAATAATGTAGAAAAACCCCTAATTATTCAGAAGTACATTTAATGAGCTCTGTGTGTGTCTGAATGAGCAATTATAGACTGACCTTGCAGTAAGTTGTAGCATAACACTACTGAGAACAGAGATGCACATTTCTCTCTATAGTCTCTGAAATCAGAAGCAGTTACCAGCAATGCCAGAATGCATCACTGCTGTTTCCAGCATAGGTCATTCAGCATCTTGAAATTAGTAGTTTTCAAATATTTCAAGATACTTAAACAGGGCCTTAAAATGGAAGATGATCAGGAATCTGATCTATACACAGTGTTATCATTTCTGCCAAAACCAAAACTTAAGGCTATTAACTACATTTGGTAAATCAAGGCTACTGATCATTAAAACTGATACACATTACAGAACTTCAACAACAAAATGCTTATGTATTTCAAGATAAACTTCATAAAATGGAATGATTTACAAAACATTTGAAATTATTAGTCTTGCTCTGAATTTATTCAATATCCATTCTTCTTAGACATTATGCCTAAATTTGGAATGTGCTGCAGTTCATATTATGATGTACATTAAATGCTTTCCATGGGCATTTACCTATCTGGTCCTGTAATAATTGAGTAGTATTTTATTGTTAGAGCTTTGAGAAGAAAAAATATGCTAGTTACTTGATGACTATAGAGAAGTTTAAATGCCAAGGATGAGAAGAGTCAAATTTATCCCACTATCGTAGCTGTTTAAATTACACGGGCAGGAGTGCGTGCATGTTTCTGTGTGTGTAAGCACACACATATACATATAACTTGTTAGTTTACAAAAGTTACATTATTTTCTCCTAGTTTTCCGATGTTGTTAGGCCAACAAAAGCAAACCAAAATGCTACTAACCTAGGAGGTGGCTTTCCTTTTGCTTCACACTGTATTACAATATTCTCTCGAGGGTCAACAATATAATCTTTTGGAGATTGCTGAGTTATCGTAGGAGGTTGCGACACTTCATTATGGAATATAAGAAACAGAGAGTAATTTAACAATGTTTTCAAAGCATCAGTGAGACAGTTTTGCAAGCAGAGAAAACAGAACTGCAATTAGCAATCAAATCATTGTTAGAAGAGTGAGATTAAAGTATCCTTTGTATTAGGAGGATGAAGCCCTCTATTCTTGTAAATCAGTGTAGCTATACTAACTTCCAACCGAGCTATGCCGATTTACAGTAGATGAAGATCTTGGCCAAAAAGTTTAATGGATATCATTTCTATACATCAGATTTCAACACATTTTCACAAAACCAAAGGACACTTGAATTCTAAGTCCAACATACCCTGAATGAATGGTTGTGAGACACAGACCCACACAAAATGTTTTTCATCACACAGAAGGAAAAAAATACATTGCTTTGTATTTTTAAACATCTATGTACTTCCAATCTCTCTATGGGTATAGACTTTTCACACATTTATTGTGCTCAACATACTGAATTAATCTACAAAGCATGCTTTTAGGAGCTACCTTTCAGGAGTAAAAAAATGTGTTAGAAGCAAAAGGTCGTACAAAACGACAAAAATAGTAATTAGTTTCCAAATAGAGTAAACATGTAGGAAAAGTCTAGTACTGAGTCTCCTTAAAACGAACAAAAATACAGTCAGTCAATCTTATGACTTGCCCCAGAAGAAACAAACACTTAACGTTTATGATTTGTCAAGTGCTCTAGAATGAGTAGCACAAACCAGAACTTAAGTAGTTGGTGCCTACCTATTTAAAGTAATTTATTATAATAATTATAATCATAATAATATAATAATTACCATTATCTATGCCCATTTTTGCATTCAAAAATCCTGTTTATGATATTAAGATAGTGAGAAAGGTGTCTTCCTTAACATTGCTCATCTGTTTATAGTTTAGTGTCACCTAAAGGAACCAGTTTAATAACATGCTGAGGAACGTCCCTTTCTAAATGTAAATTGTCTGTCCAGCAATTTACTTTGCTGGCACTTTGGTGTCATTTCTAGCCACTTTAGCAAAATATTTCAATCATTAGTTAGCTGTGTTTTCATGCCTCACTCCAGCCAGTTAAAATTATAAAACTGTGACTTTTATTTTAAGTCTTCCCTACATGAAGTTTGCTTGCACAGAAAGAGGTAGCCATCTGTAAAGCCCTACCCACAAGAAATAGCAGGAAAAAAGACCAGATCATGGCATCATAATGAGATATAGCAGCTAAGCAGAACAGAACAGGCCATACAGAGCTGGGTTTTCTCCTCTTCCTCACTGCAGAGAGGAGAGTGTTTAAAAGAGGAAGGCGACATTTTTCCATGATATTGACTTTTTGTGTATTTCTTTAGAGTGACACTTTGAAGACAGCTCACTTCCCTCTCAGAGGCAGTTCTCGGGGTCAGTAAACGTCAGAGGCATACTTGGGAAAAGCAAGCACACTCTGAAAAGGGACATTGCCCAACATATGGAATATTCCATCTGATGCACATCAAAAACCTGAAGTCTTCACTCCTGTGTTTTGCACTGCACGTGGAACTTATTAAATTAACCATGACACTACAGCTGACTTAGGAGATCCCACAAAAAATTAAGTCTACTTAAATAACTATCTACTGTTTTTTATGGACACAGAAGTATCTCCAACTCGCACATGTAAAATAGTATATAAGTACATATATACCAATGATTTTTTTTTTTTTAATCACATATATTTACTCCTGAAGTAGTAGTAAAACATTGCTCATGCCGATATTGAGTAAGGATTTTAATGTTCAGGTAGCACAAAATCAAAAATCACACAATTAATTTGTTCAAAGTATCAGAACAGTGATTTACATACAGTAATATTTTCTGAACACTGCATGCACAAAACATCTAGCTACAGCAAACCAAATTATCAACAAAATGTCATAATCACACATTTTTTGACTTCAAATTCAATTAGCAACATAATCAGTATTAATTTTCAGCAGCACACAGCCTAATTTTTGTGGACAGGAACTTACATTCTTCTAGAAGTTTTGCTTTTATTCCCCCATCAGAATCAGCAGTTGAATGGACAAATGAAGATTAAAGAGAAACATTTGTTAGTAAAAAGAAAATTAGAATTTTTGAGAGGGAAAATACGTATCTCTGACAAGTACAATGGTCGGCATTAAAAAGAAAATATTTAAAACATGTAGCACTGTAACCCATGCAGTGATGCCTGAAATTCCAGCTACCACTTCCATTGTGTCAGATATTATTACATTTATCTCAAAGTTAATGGTACGAGAAACTTTTCTGAAGTGTTGGCTTTTTAAGCCAACCATGGTATGTGATTTTGGCCTTGCAAGGACACAAACCACTGATACAGAGGAGACAGCAACTCAGAATTAATGGAGTGCACTGCTCTCACGCTGCAGTCAAAATCAATCCACCCATACGATCACATGGAAGAATAAAGAGAATGCTCCAGGCTAAAATTACTCTTACAAAGACGAAAGCACCTAATTCTACTCAACAAACATGCAATCCCTTTTGGTTTGAAAAATAACTAAACCAAAAAAATCATCTTAGATGTCACATCTTTATTGCTTGCTTCAAATATTTTGCATACGTTTCTCCTCATCAATAATGTTTTAGAGCAAGTCAAACTGCTTTTGGTCAGCTACATTATCATTCATCCCCTACCTACAGCCTTGAGGCACTGATGAGCATAGGAATTGCTAACCTGGATGAAACTTAAAAGGTTCAACTAATCAAGTATGTTCTCACCACCAGCTCTCTGTGGCGCGTATGTAGGGAAGACCCACAGAAAATGTCTTTCCCTTTGTAGTGCTCTGCCAGAGCCCATTCTAATCATTATTTATGAAAGCAATAACATCATTATAGATGTAATTTTGGTTAATATGATTTGTGGCTAAAACTTCAAGTATGTGACTATATCAGACCTAACAATGTTATCAAACATTATGTAATAGGGAACATAATAATTGAGTTAATGGGATACACCTAAAAGGGCTATTAATTTTTGTCTATTGATGCATTTCTGGTTAATTTAACCTAAAGTTTTGCTCTATACAAAAAATATTAGAGTGGTGCACAATCTACATTCGTTTCTAAACTACAAGGCTGGGTTAAAACACTATTTCTAGCCTGCTAAAATATTTAGGGAGAAAAATCAAGTTTAGAAAATAAAGACATTCATTCATCAAACTCACAAAGCCCTCTTTAAACCACAGTTTATTGCTCTAAAGGCGTTCACGGCACGAAAAGTCTGATGTGATTCAGATGTATTGATCTTGTTACAGAAATACAGGTCATTGGTTTGAGAGGCTTGTAAATATGCATGGGGTAAAAACCATCGAAGCAGTTGCAATTTACGTCAATAATTATTAAAGAAAAACATGCATTTACGGAAGGTAGGAAGGTATCAAAAACATGTGGTTAAAGAAAGCCATGCAGATTAGAATAATAAGCAAATTTACTGATGTATTAAACCATCAATTTAACATCAGCCCTAATGTTCTCTTCTCTGGCAATTAGTTGAACAAATGAATAGTCACTGTGAGGTGCAACATGGTTCACTGAATTCTGAAAATGTGATCATGCTTATCTTAAGACGAAAATAACAACCTGAAGCATGAATAAATTCATAAAATTAAGTATTAGGGCTATAAAATGCAGTAGTTATCACTGCTTTCTTTTCAGCATGGAGTGCTACCTTCAAGGTTCCGCATTAACACAGTCTTACATTAGACAAGAATTTCAGATCTTGGGATTTCCCCTCTTCTAGATGCTTCCTCACTGGTTAATGCTAGAGTTCCCTGCTAGGCACATGGGCTTTTAACTTAAAGTTAAATACTTAACTGTTTTCAAGCACTGTTTAGAAAATCTAAGGGCCTAACTTACTCTTCTGGACCAAAAAGTAATATGCCACCAGCATCTGAATTTTAGATATATGCATCTTTTACTAGGTCTTATATCAGCTCCTGGAAACCTCTTATATGAAGGTCAGGGTGATTGTTTACAGCAAGTAGGGACTGTCTTGGGGTTTTCAGCATATTGTCAATATGATCTCAATTAACATCTAACTGGGCTTCTCTGCCCTTCTTCATTTTCATTAAGTGTTTAATAAAGTCACACTGAAGGGTGAGTATTTGTGAGAATCCTATGCTAACCCTTCTCAAGTGAACAATGTAAGTCATTTTATATGCAGAGTTTTTGAAAATCTTCACTAAATTAGTGTACATATTCATAATCACAACATCCTGACTCAAGTGATTAAACACAATCCATGTTTAGCTCCATGTTAGAGTTATCTTCATTTTATTATATAGACTAATCTTCCATTATTCTGCACTTATTTAGTAGGTTAATACTTACAGTCAAGAGGTACATCCAGTGCAGAAACCATTTGGCACAGCAAGAGGACCAAGGAAGCTTTGCTTGCAGATATGATCTTTTTTTTCATCATGATTTTAGGCTGTATTGAGTAAATCACAGTTGAAGAATGAAGTTCAACTTCATCAGACTAGGTAGCTTGGAATAGTTATGTAGATAGAGACAAGAAACCTGGTAAATAAAAATAAGAGAATAACAGTATGGATACCATGTAGAGTTGAATGATCACATCTTAATAATATCCATTATCCATGGATAATAGTTACGCAATGTGCTCTAATGAAATCCAAACAGAGATCCTGAAGTTCTTAGGACACCTAAATCATAACACTTTCCTAAGGAAGCTAGTGAACCACTCCAATAACTTTGTTGAATGGAAATACAAATGACTCTCCTAAGAAGGATAAAGCATCATCCCAGCTAGTTAAAAAACAGTATATACTAAAGATAATAGTCCTCTGAAGTAGATTTTGGAAGTTAAACCTCTGAATGTGCACCTAGTCTCCCTCAAACACCTTGCACTATTCTTAGAAAGAGTTATTTTAGGCACCTACCCCAATGAAAACATGTCTGGCCACAAATTTGCTAAGTAACCTGTGGGATCTTCCTGTAGCTTTGAGTTAGATATCTTAGCTTCTCCCCACTTCGGAACTCTTTCTAATAGACAGCTGTAGACTGAATACAGAAGACTTCATGCATTGCCATGCTTAGGTGCCAGTTTATATACTGTATAGGAACCTAGGCTCATATTCCTGGATTTCTTTTTTCACCCAAAATACTTAACATCAAAATACTTTGTCATTTCTAGCCTGAACGCCCAAAATTTAATTAACTGGCAGCACACTATCAAACTCTCTTCTCCTTTCCTTTGTGAAGAGGTGGCAGAAATTAAACTTAAGGAATATCTGTTCTTTGAAATGTGCTAGATTTTCCCCCTCAAGCAAACGCGAGAGATCATATTAACCATGGCAGAATGATTCTGGCTTCCTCCTTATTTTTACTGCATTCAGGACCAAGCTCTAATTTACAAGAATGTTGGAGGAGTAGAAACTAGCTGCCTGCAAGCCCCATCATCATCACCAGTGACCTACAAAGAGCTGTAAGGATACAGCCTTAGAAATACAAATAGTGCTTACACAACGCATTCTCAGTAAACGGACATCAGCTGAGAATGTACCTCCCAGATGCCAGACGGACCAAACTGTTCACAGCGATCAGCATTAAATTACCTTGAAAAGAGCACTGCCTCAGCTATGCCTACCAATGTGAAACACAATGTTATCAAGTCCACAGTGACTTAAAGTTGCAAAGAAGAAGTTGCCTTACAAATGCTTCCTGAGGTTACCTAAACCAGTCTATGCTAAGAACTTCCCTCAGTCTTCAGGTTACAGAAGAAATGCCTTTGCATAATTATTTATACAAACTGGAACTGCCAAAGCAGACAAGGTGTCAAGCTTAACTCCGAAATACCCAGGCATACAGCAGGGGAGCATGATAAGTACTCAGACTTTCTTAGAAAAATAGAGCTTTACTACATTTTAAATGAGCGCCTTAGGCACTGGGGGTTTAGCTGGGGAAGGGGAGAAATGTTTCTTCCATCCCACTTTTGACACATACAGTTTCCTATGAGTAAGGGGAAGGAGAAAGGCTTCTCTGGAGAGTGCCTGAGAGCACTCCAGTGCATTTCCTGCCATGAAGTGCTCTCCAGAAGAGCTGATTTTGTTGCATTGACTACAGCTGTCTACTCTTCTCCAGTTAAACTAGGTTCTCACATCCTGGTCTCCCGATCTTTATGTCATCTACTCATCACAGCATTACTGCAATTAACAAGGTGCCCCCTCTGTACAATGTGTTTGACCTGGGATTTACAGGACACTCTTTGAAGTATTGTACAAATGAACCTCGACTTTTATTGTTTCTTCTCCAAGCAAAATCTCAGTTTTCCTTACGAAACTCTGAGAACCTGATTATCCACTTTATTGTTGTCTTCTTTCGCTGTGTAAAATGAGTATTGCAGTGATTTGAGAGTGTTTTAAAATTAAATTGCATTCCCTTTGAACAAGTACAAATGAATACACAAGGAGTGGTGAATCAGGCATGTGCAATTAAAATGATTGTGAAAGTAATACCCTTGAGAAAACATTCCCTACCTCTGCTAACTGCAACGTTCCTGTAAGATACCAATCGAGCCCACTGCTGGGATGTTTGGATACAATATGGGAATTCAACAGGCAGCAAGAATTGTAAAGCTGATCTTGCACGCTTTGTGATTCTTCAGAGAGGCAACATGCCCACATGATTTGTGATAGAACATATTTAACTGATTTTAGGTTTGTCAGCACAACTGGGTGCTCTTGTTGAATATATTCAAGATTAAATCTGACATAATTTAGTATGAATGCAACAGCTGTTGAGTAGAACTAAACATTGCTTTGATATAATATTATCTACTACAAAATAAGGCCAGGCCTTTAAGTACAGATCAATGTAAATGCTTCATTTTCAAAACTTGAAATATTTATACAGCAGATTGCCTTTTCCTCCAGATAATTTATTTAAGGTCTCTTGTAACTCAGACATTTTGTCCCACCCTTTTCATAGAAAAACATACATATTTTGACAGCTCATTCAGGAGTCTGTTCACTGATTTGTACAAAATAAGATTTTCTATACCTACATAACTCTTATGTACATAACAAAATAGCACTTTTATATTTTCTGTGCTTCTTGCTGAGATGATGATTGTGAGTAAAAACATGGACTAAAGGTTGAACCTATGGTGTAGCAAACAGGAGTCAAGGTAAATATGAATGCATGAGCAAAGTATAACAATATTTGCCACATAGTATAGTATCATATTTCAAAGGGAGGACTTTTATGTATGACAAAAGAACAACGATGAAGTGAGAGGCATCCACTTTTTTTGTTTTTTAAATATTTTTTTTTTAAAAGATATTATTAATTCTTACAGATGAGTTACAGAAAGACAGAACTGGAAGAATGAAAGCACCAGTGAGCCTGAGGCAGAATATGTGTCAGCAGCACAAAACATAGTTTGGTGCCAGTGACCTCTTTGCTGTGACTCGTGTCTGGATGCTTTTGGTCATAAACAACAAAAACAGACACTTTGAAAACACTGAAGGAGCTAGCAAAAACAGCATGCATACGGAAGGGACCAGTTGGGAGGCAGAATCCAAGACTCCACACTATAAATCAAATGGGACAGGGACCTTCTTGATTTTAAGAGCTTAAGAGCAAATGAACCATAGAATCACTTAGGTTGGAAAAGACCCTTAAGATCATCAAGTCCAACTGTAAACACTGCCAAGTCCACCACTAAACCATGTCCCTCAGCACCACATCTACCCGTCTTTTAAATACCTCCACGGATGGTGATTCCACCACTTCCCTGAGCGGCCTGTTCCAACACTTGACAATCCTTTTGGTGAAAATTTTTTTCCTAATATCCAATCTAAACATCCCCGGCACAACTTGGGGCCATTTCCTCTCATCCTATCATGTGCTACTTGGGAAAAGGCATCATCACATCATGGTTTACATGCTTTCCCTCTGAAGGAAGTCTCCACACTACCTATGCACCGTGCTATTCCCTGAATCATGTCCAGGCATTATCTGGGAGGTTTATGGTTGGCTCAGGTCAAAAACAGCCAGGGAGAGTATTAACAATTGAACAGTATACAAGACTGTGGAACACAGAGTATGGTATATTTTACTATATACTATATCTATAGTAGTATAGAGTATTAACCAATTCCTACTTGTGACATTAATACAGACAGACACACTCTCAATGGACATTTCCAGGTTTAATCAATTAAGGCTCCAGTTGACAAAGGGAAGACACTTTTCCTCTAGCTATCTCCAACATAAGCACAGGGCATCTTTGATTTCCTTTTAAATGCAGCTGCAATATTTCTTTAGTAGGATGTAAGAGGTGTAAGAGAGTGTATTTACTGAAATTCAGCCTGGTGCGAAGTAGAAGAATGTATTTTCTAAGCATAATATTGTTCCACAGAATTTTAACTGATCATGCATTTCTACTGAATTACATTATTTTAAGACAAGAAGGTCTCTGTGAACATGAATTAAAATCAAGGTGAATGTTAGAAATGTGAAAGGGTTATAAAACTGCAAGAAAGAACAACTGGAATACTTCATGCACATTAGGTAAAAAAAAAAGCATTCTCTTATATATAGTCATGATTAAATTAATGGGGAACAAGTTTGACACTGCAAGTGAGAGGAAAATTACCACTGAGCGAAAAACTTGCTCTGCTTAATTTCTCGGAGCAGAAGACAGCTGTACTTCTGTACAGCTGTACAGGAAAAATAAACAGTTCTCAAGGAAATTTTTTTCAAAACAACCTTATCTAGAGCTCCACAGAAACACAAAAAGTAGCTTCAAATTAGGTAAATTGTTTTAATGACTTGTACATTAAAAAGTGCTGATAACACAGACATTTTATTTTATATTTTTAACATATAAAATGCACAAAATTCTTGCTTTTGAGGACAACTGCAACACCCTTATGACTTAATGACAAATCTTTACAGGGCTTATGTATTTTATACAATTGTGCTAACTATGCAAATATCAACAAGATGACTTAAAATATTTTTTAACAACTGGTTTCAAATTTCACACTTCTTTTTTAGCTATCGGTCTATTTGCAGGTAGGTGGTCTCAATCTATTTACCACAGAACACATAGCTGTGGGGTGGCCGAACACAGGTCTACATAAAAAGCAATTATTTTTAAAACTTTCCAAAATATCAGAACAATTTCTAATCCTCTAGAAATCTGGAAAACACTACACTGTTTTCCTCCAAATTATTAATTTGTCACAGTTCACTATAGATACAACATTTAAAATCATCAGGAAATACTAAATAGTCTTCTCTCACCTCCTGCTTATGAAGCTTAAGCCTGTTGCTTTGGTTTTGGCTATTTGTGCTATGTATGTGCTGTGGGGACATCCATGTGGAGAAGACTGGATCAAGAACAAACCATGCAGACAGAACTCCTGAATTCACCAAAGAACTCCTCAGCACTAATTCAGATGCTGCAGGTATTTATTAGTGTTAGATGGTTATATGTACTTTAGCCATTTTTAAGCTTTTTTGACGAAGGCAGATGGCGAAGCTGTTTGCCGCACTCTAAGCAATTCTATATACCGCATGAAATCATCAGCCTGGTCACGGTCCTGGACTCCCCCTACACAAAGCATTACTCTTTTGGCTCCAACACAGTACTTCAGCATTCACACTGGTCTCCTCCCTTCCCACCACCCAGACACAATTTCCAGTCTCTCTGCTCTCCTCCTCTATTTTCCAAGCACGGCCTGCTAGCTTTCTTCTTCCTAAATGGATTATTTGCATCTTTCCATATTAAAAAATAAAAATTTGTCTCGCTTAGTCATCTCAACCTCTTTTAACGACTGCCTTGTCTCAAGGGTTATTGCTGGCCTGCCAATCTGCAGAGCACCTGTTAATTTCAAAGTGTAAAATTACAGCTAATAAAGTCGGCAAAGAAAATGTTAAATATCATTGGGCCTTTACATTGCTCCACACAAGAACACTATGGGAAAAAAATTTAGTCCTTGAAGCTTCTTTATTGACAATCCTATATTAAGACCTGCTAGCTGGTTTGTTATTCATTCATGTCTGGTCTGTTTCATTATATAGTTAATTTTATGTTTTTATTAATTGGTTTCACATGGTAGTAAGTGAAATGCTTTTCAAAGTCTACTACATCGACAGCATGATATTATCAATCTGGTAATTTTATCAAATATTAAAAGATTAAAATCAAGTTTTTGTCCATCATTTTTGTTTTACAAGCCCTACTTTCCATAAAACTATGTTGAGTAGAATTAATTTTACTCATGGCCTTTAATTCCCTATCAGCTGAATCCCCAATCAGCTTCTTCCATATGTTCACTGTGATTTATATCAGACTATATTTACCCTGCTCAATCTGCTTGTCTACTGTGAATCTGGGCAGAACACCAGCTTTCTTCCAGTCTTAAGGAATGCATTAAAAATGAAAACTTGTGAACCAGAAATCTCCGCCACCAGCTCCTCTAGAACTCACAGGTAGACCCATAGCATCTAGACCTGCTGGCTAAAAATATGTATCTTCAACACGTATTATTTAGTATCTACTAATGGTTACTATGACTAAAAAAGCTCTCCATTTTAACATGATGCAACACGCTTTTTCTTCCAATTCATCATGTTACTTGCAATAATAAACCAACAGCAAGAGAAGAAAATGACTGTGAAGTAGCTCACGAAACAGTGCTAATCCTATTTCTGTTCTTAAGACTCAGTCCTGTAAAAATAAACCAAATATTTCTCTGCTTGTCTCCTCCACGGCAATGGCCAACACATCTGCATGAGAACAGAAGCTCTTTCACACAAGTATCAGTACTGACTGTGCATCTGCACAGCCCCGGCGCAATGAGAGTCAATTGCGTCCAGTGTAACTTCAGTATCAACCACTGAACTTGCACTTAAAACAGCATCATTATCCACCCATTTTGCATCGCTGCTGAACTGCACTTGTCCTGGGTCATTTGACACCCACCCAGCTGATGCAGCCTTGCACGAGGTTGAATCCTCCAAGCCCAGCCAGGACGGAGCAGGGTCCTACAAAGGCATGAATGCTCAGGGTCTACCTAAGCACAGTCAACACCAGATCAGTCCTTTAACAGTGTTTTACTAGGACAGGTGGGGGTATAAATGAAGATGTGCCTGTTTGAGTAATTCTGTAAGACGCCCCCCCTCCAGCAGACACTCCCCCATTGAATAGGAGACAGGAGGAAACTCCTGCGTTGCAGGTTAGCTTTGATCTTTTCCACATTGATAAGGCACAGGCAATCTGGATCTTGTCTCGTTTACTTGTTTCTGTGGTTTGGTGAGTTCTTAAAAAAAAAAAAAATTCTCACCAAATATTTTTCCCTTTTTCTTTTGGGAGTCCTCTTGTGTCGTTCTTCCCTGAACACTATACAATTTTATAGCTGCTAAATGCAGCTCATTGGTAAATCACTATGAGCACTAGGAGACAGCTGAAAAAGCAAGGACATAGGTCCTTAACAATTCCACTCAGTAAAGTCTTATTTCAACTGTCTGCTCTAGAAGCACAAGTGCCGCATCCTAGGAGCACACAAAAATGCAGGATAAAAAAGCCAACTAAGCACGGAGTCCAAATGTCGAATTAAGGGCTGCAGCTAAGCCCGTAAACTCAGTCATGATCCACCGCCTTGAATCTTCTCTTGAGAGCAGCCACTTAGAGTTGATTTTTAGAAGACTGAAGCTGGGCTGATCTGTCCTTTTTCAGTTGTCTTACATATTTCCCTGAGGACCTATACTGGATTTGGCCCTTCTGAGTATTTAAACAGAGGAGCACTTTCTAGATCCTGCTCAGATTAAATTATAAACTGCTTTGGCTTGGACGATTATGCGCATGGCACAGCAAAGCTGTGGATAGCCCTCAAACAGGGAGGTAAGTCTGGCAAGTTTAGACACTTCCAGAGTCAAATCAGCGGTTGAACAGCATTTTTGGATTGCAAATTTAAACTCAAGATGTCTCAATCTCGCTTGGGTGCTTCCTGGTGTCCTAAATTCCTGACTGGATTCAGTCTTTTTCACCTTTTTTACTTCCTCACTTACAACAGAAGATGGAACGTATCATAAAAACAATGGTTTAGCACCATTTATTTCAGTATTCCTTTAGAGGCATTACAGCCTGAGCAAATATGCTTCATCTCCTATGCATGTATGCACACTTTGCTATCTTTGAAAGACTTGGTTGAAATACTCAAATTGAGTATAACTTTGCAAATCGGCTGAACACTATGGGTTTACACAGGAGGGAATAAAAACATAACTTGTACAGGTTTCGATAGATATAGTTTGGCTTGAAGTGCAACACGAAATATGGTGATCGAGGAAAGAATTCAGCTTGATTATTAAATTTCTCAGCGAGTTAGAAATCATTCAGAATGAGCGAGAGAAAAAAAATAAAGAAAACACATTTTTACAGCACCTGCATGTTAAAAACAGGTACCCACATGACCAATAGCGCTTCAGCCTATTCTTTGACATTTTTAGAAGCATGTGAACGATGCAGTTACTCTTTAAGTCCACTTTGAGAAGATCTAATTCAGACTGAACTTCAACAAGACAAAGCTTTTCAAGTAGCCCATCTCTTTCCCTCTGAAAGGTTCTCCAATAGAGAAAAAAAGTACTTATGAGAAAAACATCTATGAATCATCAGACTGCTATTACAGCCACACTGTACTGCGCAAACAGAACCAGAAGGAAAACTGTAGAGCAGGCACAAAGAAAATGCACGATCATCCTGAGTGAAGACTCCCAATTCAATGACTACAGTTAGTTCCTTGTAAATATGCAATAAGGATGCTCAGCTGAAATGCTCCCTGAAATGTTAATTTCTTTACCCAGAACATATGATGAAAGGGATTTTTTTCCTTTTTTTTTTTTCCTTATTTTTTTTTTTTTTTAACCCACCAGAATTCAGAGCAAGGGCTTCAGAGAGCTTGAATAAAAGAAGGAAATACATTCTGTATTACTCTGGTTAATTTCCTTCTTTATACCCCTACAGCTAACCCCAAAAGCACTATCTGTCCAGAAGTATTCCTGCAATCCTGAAGATATTATTGTGAAAAGCATACTGTGCAAAAGAGCAGAATCTGATTCAAAGACAGGGAAACTCCTCCCTTTGGGAAGTAGAGCAGAAACCACTAATATTAGCATGAAATGCCAGAATAGTTATGCTAGGGAGGAGGTCACTCAGAATAGGGACAGTGCCAGAAACTGAGGACTAAGGCATTCTGTCAGATATAAAACCCTAACAAGTACAGGAACAAAGGAGGGTAAACAGTGCTGAGGGAACAAACTGTACAAACTCCAGCTAGCTGCCTTGGGTAGATTTTTTTTGGAGATGGGGGTTGGGGACTGGCCACCTATATGTAACATTTATTTAACAGGCAAAAGTTAGCATGGTTGCTGTTTTAATTTTAATTAATTCTCTTGAAGGAGTTAGAATTACATCTGCTAGCTTGGAATCTCTGCCCACCATTAACAACTGAAGTGAACGGGGAGCTCAGATACAAACACTTCCGCACTTCAGAAATATCCCTGCCTTTCTCTCTAAAAGTGCTGACAATGTTCACAATTATAGCCGTGCAAATCAGGTCCGTTCCTACTTTAAGTAACAGAAATTCATGCTGCCGCTTCTCCTAAGAGAATGTTGTGAGACTTAAGCATAAGAACCAACTCCTTAAAATTTGTTTGCAGATCTTACCAGTGTTGTGCTACATTTCATAACCAGGTCACCATGCTCAGCTGTGCCACGGAGGATCACATGCGCAGAGATGACTAACGCCCTAACGGTGGTCAGGAAGAACTTGATGATTTTAATATTTTTCTGACTCTATCGCTTCTCTGCATGAGCATCTCTTGTTCCCCCTCACTCTCAAATAATTCATAACAACATGCAAAATGCTTCGTCACCTTCATAAAACCTGCCTGCTGCAGCTGGCCACCTCTATAGATAAAATAAAGCAGGGAAGGGTGGCATTCAAGTTTCTTTCCTGCTGCATGTGCTCTTTTTTTTTTTTTTTTTAACATTAACTTGTAGAGCTTCCAATTCCCTGAATATATAGACTCCTATGGACGTTATGGAAGCTTCAAGTGGGAGTACACCACAGGGCAAGGCCTGACAGGACGTGCTCTGCACCTGTGCAACACCGTGCACAACGGCGAACAGTGACACAACCTCATTGCCTGTCGCGGTCATTAAGAGCTGATTTACTTGGTCGGCACTTGAGAAAGCAAAGGAGACCTGGTGTGGGCCTCTCACCACTACACCACCAGTAAATTCTGCCAAGGTTTGTCCCCCTGTCAGCGGTCTAGATGCGCTATCTTCTGCCTCAAAATATTAACAATAATGTCAGTCTTCCATTAGGTGGCAGATGGGCCCAGAGAGAGGACAGGGCAGGAGCTTCTCTGAGCTTGGAGGTGGGCAGAGAAGATGGTGAAGGTGTAGGGCTGCTAGAGCAAAACACCGTGATGGGAATGAGAAGATACCAGATACAGAGTACCTTTTACATTTTGTTAGATGGAGGGGAAAGTGAAGAAGGAAAGAAACTGTGCACACATTTAAAAGCATGAAGGTTGGAATTACACATTAAAATTTTATGTATATGAAGTCAGATGTAAAGAAATTGAAAGTATTCAACAAAATATTAACATGAAAGCAGAAAAATAATTTTCCAGCAGTGTTGAAAGCCACAATCTGGAAGGTGATGGGGAAAAAAAGCAGAAAAACAGAACCTGTAACAGCCTAAGTCGTTTGCACATGAGTATTTGCTACAGCTCTGCCCCCTTCTACAGTGACTTCACAGTGATGGATTATTTCAACACAGATTTCACATTTAAACAAGGGCTACAAGAGCATCTCAGGTATTTCACAGGAAAAAACAAGGGAAAGGTGAACAAACCATGTTGCAGTAATTAGGGAATCTTTAAAAGCACTAAGGCCCAAAAGCTTCAGGCCCATTGTGGATCCACTGCAGATCCACCATAAGGCAAACTCCAGCAAGTCTGAAGCATCGAGACAGATTAGAGAGCACAGACCCCTGTGACTGTCACCACCTCGACCTCTCACTCTGAAGCACAAATCATGGGTATCCTCCTCCTCCTCACACAGCTCTTGCTTTAGTCAATTCTATTGCCAGCCGGACATAAAAAATGAGCATTTTTAGTTCAGAGCAAGAAAAGCCTCTTGGATGAAACTGCCAGAAGCAAAGATGACACTTTGGATGAACGGGCATTTCACCTGTTATTACGTACCCTTGGTGTCCACTGTTATCCACTACTACCACATTAATTCCGTTTATTACTATATTTTGCTTCTTGTTTTAAACAAACTATGCGCTTTTAAGCCGTTTCACAGCCATTGACTGTTAAACCTCACCTGCCTAAATACACAAATAGATACTTTAGTGGGACAACTTCAAATAACAGATACGGTGTAGTAAAATTCATATTTTCAGAATTAATCCCTCATTTTGCTGGTGTTATTCAACCAAATCTGCCACTGGCTTCATCCAAACTTGGCTTGATTAAAACTCTTACGATTTGTTCTGTAATCTTCATTGCAGCTGATTCTGTTAAATCTCTGTTCCCCAGCCACTTCCTTGTATCTGCATTATCAAAGACCCAAAAAAAGGGCAATTCAAAAATATAAATGAAGGGCTTATTTTTATGCATTTCACATTTATGTAAACGTGGAAAAAATCTCTGCTATTATGATGTTAAAGGATTAATATGGCTTTTTAATTGAACGTATTTTTTATTTTAATGTATCAAAAATAAAACCCTGCAGCTTAATTCTCACAATAAATCTTGCACCTCTAATAGAGTTTTTAAAGACCATTATCAAACTGAAACCTTCTAAATGAGATGTGCTAACCTACATTCCCATGCTGTTGCTCTTTCATTTGAAATATATTTTATACGTTAAGAATATTTTCAATTTTCCCTTTAAAAGAATCAGAAAAGTCACTTAACACCACTAAACATAATATTACGTGCAAGTTAAGAAAGCAGCAATAGGACAAAAAGCCAGTAACTAAAGCCCAAGTGAGCTTTTCTATACAAATCATTAATTCAAACCTTTAGGGCAAAAGAAGCTCATTTATTCATCAAGAAGTTAATCCAGTTTGTTCCCTAACTGGGAAGTAGCTTTCCCTGCATTTTTTTGTATGTGTACGCTACTCATTAATGAAACAAAAAAATCTTACCCAGGACTTCATATCTATTATGTAAGTAAACATTACACTTTGATGTAAAAATTTACATTGTTCACAGCTTCATTTGAATTTCACATGCACATTACCACTGAGGAGATAAAAGAAATTTCTTTCGTACTGCCATGTTTACTGTTTTCTTTGGCTTGTTACAACTAATTTATCCTTTACATCAAGATCTCAAATGCAAACAGCACACACTGCAGGAATAGTAATTTTTTTTGCTGTTTAAATTAAGCTCAGTGCAGTTCTGCACAATTGCACAAATGGATGAGGAAAAACTTTCTTCCATTCAATGTATTCTTTCAAATGGCCTGTTTTCTCATTATATGAATACTATTCTAAGCACATATGATATCCTCCCGCAAAATTAATACTAAATACTGAATTAAAGAAAGATTCTCCAAGGTAAAGGAAAAAAATAGTATTGTAAGAGGAAAACATATTACAAAATTCTAAAATAACTACCAAGAAACTTTTTGAAATTCTGCTGGTAGCACTGCAAAAGCACTGCACTACGTAACTTGTAATCCAGATTATATGTTGGTATTAGCAGACTGATAAGCATATTATTTTACCCACGCTAGAGAACAATTACATTTAATAATTCAAAAATTAAAATAGCTTATTAACATATATACATATATAATATTTGTATCACACAAGGAGGCATCCAAAGAAACATTTACTTTTTATGACAGTACATCTAGGCACAGAAACAAGGCAGCGTGATTCCACCCTACAACTGAACTCTCATTCTCATGAAAAGACACTATTTTATAATTAGGCATCCATTTTCTTTCCAAACAACCATTTTTTTCCTAAGCCAAGTTATTTGCTAAATTTTTAGGCATGCACAAAAAAATGAAAAACAAATTTCTCTCCAATAACATGGGTACACTCAACAGTAATTTCTCGCAGCACAATTATTAGAAATTATTTCAGTAAATTCTGCCAGTTCTAAGTTTTGCATAGTTGTAACATCTAATGCGTATTTTTCATGCAAATGCAGTACAAAATATGAACATTTCAGAAGGAAAAACTTAAAGAAACTATAAAAAGGAAGGCAAGACATTTAAAAACTGAAAATAAATAATATTCCTAATTAGCTTTGATTACTTCAAACACTTGGCTATGCTTTATAGTTTTTTATAAATTATCTTACTCTTTGAGGCAATTTTCAGTCAATCCATTCATAGTTAGAATAACAGTGTATCAAGGCCGCTTGTCAGTCAGACCCCTCTCCTTTGCGCATCTTGAAGTATTGATCCTTCAAAGAAAATACAAAGGACTGCTCACTCGACTCTCAAGCAACACCTGCAGGTGATGCAGCCTTATTAGCATAATACTGTTCTGGATTTCAACATGTAAAGAATGCAAAATTGCTATAAATCAACATTAAAGGCTAAAATGATTTTCTCAGCTATGCTAATTTGAATTGAAAGAGATGCTGTTGTCCAAGGATTTTTAATTTTACATTAAATTGCCTTACTTCTTATACACCAGAGAAACCATAATATAACTAAGACAGAAAGTACTCTTTAATCTTTAATATAAAATTAAATTTTGCTGGTTTTTCAATTTATCCAGAGACTTAGTACCACTTAAAATAGTGCTTTGTTGTATTCATTTTAATCAAATGTTATTTTAATTGGGTCTGTAAGGACATGTAGAGACTACTGCACCATCGGGAAGAAACTAATTTTTGATCTCCTGTTCTTACATCTCTGAAACCAGCCTGGTTTTTAGTCTCACCTTTAACTTCCCTTCAGGCGTTATTCCCTAGGGTTCCACAGCTTCAATTCCCAATTCAGATTTGCTCAGAAAGAATAATGTATCTCAAAGCAGTACTGCTGGAAAGCAACGCTTGTGGAAATGGGGGGATGCCTTACCAAATTTTCCATATGGTCTATGGGAAGAAGTCAAAGCCTAAAATAGGGCTTCCTGGGAAATGATTCACCGGGCACATGGATGGAGCGAAAAGAAAAGGCAACTCTACCTAGCACGTAGCTTCATGATGTTTATGAGAGTTGCCACTGTGTGTGTACACTACAAATTTAGTGTGCCTCCTTACAAAAAGGAGCAAGAAATCAAGGGAGGACCTTAGACGACCAGTTGTGAACGTACTACATCTACCCTAAGCATCCTTCCCTCTCTAAGACAGACAGATGCTGCCTTTTCTTCCATCCTAAAAGCTGTAAGCTAGCTGGCAACCACCAGACTGGTGGAAGAGCTGTTCTCCATACTGCTGAGAGAGTAGCTATCTATGAAGGGAGGGTGATGGGGAAATAAAGTCCACCAAGGGAAAAAAACTCAATCAGATTTAACGAGAACAATCTACCTCATACTGAAGTAGAGGCTTTGAGATATGGCTTTTCTTACTGTCAGAACAATAAAATACTAAACTAATAATACCCTTTCACAGGGGGGAGTTACAAGAGCTGACAGTGGCTGATAACACCAGGCATCAAAATTAGGGCAGCACTCTCCCAGCTTTGATCCTTCCTTCCTTAGCAGGAACTTGACTCAAGTGGTTTCACTGCAAAGATTTGGTAAATAGTTCACTATTTTCTAACCTGAACTACAAACTAAATTCATAACTATATTCCACAATTAAGTTAGGTTCAATTTGTGCAGACAACTTTTAAACGGAAACTGACAGCTTCACTCCCTGTCAGAGTAAAATTTAAAGTAGCAAATCAACTTTCATGTCTAAGGGCACAAAAACAATGTTTTTCATATCAAGACAGATATTGAAAGTCTCAAGGATTAATTTGTTATTTTCTTTTTTTTTTTTAATTTCTGTTGGGTTTTTTGTTTTGTTGGGTTTTTTTGTTGTTTTGGGTTTTTTTTGTCATTTGAGATCCCGGAGCAAAGTTTTAGATGGATTTGGATAAAGTTCCTCAAAGGGATTATGTCACGCTGGTTGCCTGTGCAGCAGCCACCAGCCAATAATGACCA
Organism: Rynchops niger; assembly: GCA_013400035.1. Classification (NCBI taxonomy): domain Eukaryota; kingdom Metazoa; phylum Chordata; class Aves; order Charadriiformes; family Laridae; genus Rynchops; species Rynchops niger. The sequence continues at coordinate 107,989 of VXBH01000410.1, read as the reverse complement.
AGGAAACCCTTGCAAGCTTCCTCTTCCAGAAGGGAAAAGGAGAAAACTGGCATCACCGTATTTAGGGCTTGTCAGTAGGGTGTAGGAATACTTTTCTTATAACCCTGAGTAGCAGAAAAGGGAAAGAGTCTATCTCTCCTTTAAGATTCACATCATAAGGTATTTTGTCTTTTACATTTGGACCAAGAGTAGAACACAGAGGCAACTGACCTGCTTGCACCCCTTATTATCTATTTCGGAAATGTTATAGGTTTTCACAGTGCATTATAGGGATCTCTGCATTCACACTCACGTCTTGTTTTTCACTTCATAATTCATTCTCTAACGGGAGCTGGCTGCTGTAAAAAGGAGTTGCTTGGAAGTGTCCTCTATGAAACTGTGGAGGAGGTAAAGATGAAGTAAGACCTTTTCTCACTCTTTAATCTTGATAGTGGATTCCCAGGATTAGGTTGGGTCCAACAAATTACATGCATTTCGACATATAATGCTTGCTGCTGGGTAGTTGCCAGGTAAGATAATAAAATTTCTGCTTAATTAAACCACATTCCTTTCTTCCACAACGGCTGATGATCTTAGCTATTTTTAACACTGCAAGATGTATTCACATCAGTATATGCTGGGAAAAGTGTGATATACCTTTTGTTTATTATCAAACCCCAGAATTTCCAGACATAAAGCCAACAGTTGGCACGACTGTGATGCTCTGAACTTAACATATGCTTTCTTACATGTTTCATCAGAGAAAGTTTATCTAAGTCACTGCACTGGTTTAGCAGAAATACTGAATGTCATAGGGAAAACAGAAAGAGGAAGGTGATTTGAAAAGGACAGAAGGATTGTTAAAATACCATTCTAAACAGAATGAACCACTTCTAATGTATTTGGATCAAGGCATCTGCACCAAAAAAAACCAGGCAGCGAAATCTGAGTTGAGAAAACAAATACGATTAAACCTGAACTAATTTGACTGCTGATTAAAAATGAAGTTAGCCGTACAATTGCCTTTGCTACTATAAAAGCATTAAGGGCCAAGTTAGAAAAGGAGTTTCCTCTTTTTTGCCAGCAATCACTGTAGTCTCTTGATCATCAAAGTACTTTATTAGAAGGTACATTTCAGTACTTAATCTTCCATATATGCTAAACAGCTGCAGGTATTGAAAAGGAGGTTCACGGAGACTAGAACAAACACTTTTCTTCTTTGCTTTGCTGGGTAGAGTCGCAGAATGATGTGGCTAACTCATTTCCACAAATTAAAATAGAACCTGGCCGGGGTGGGGTGGAGGGTTGGAAGTAGGGCTATCCATTCACCGGCCATACTCCCTTTTTTGCAAGAGCAGTCCTTACAGTTCTCTCCAACATTGCTTTTCACTCCAGTGAAAGGGGTACTTTATTTAGGGGTGCATTTTCACATTGGGCTTGCTCTGATCTAATGAAAAGTAGCTGTCAAGAAGATAGGGAGAGGTCCTGAACTCTTCTGTTCCTCACTGCAAGTTCCTGCCCTCTCTCCTTGCACTTAAGAATTGTAGTATCCCCAGTGAGCTACAACAGTTCATTGATCCAAGAGAAAACAAAGTTATACTAGAAAGGATTAGGTTCTAACATGACAAGAGATTTCCCAAAAGGCACTATCTCTTTTGGATGACAGCCTGAAATAAAAAAAAAAGTGAAGCAACATGTGAAACTACACCCCCAGCCTACGTCTTCATGGATCTGAGCTGGGTCAATGCCATACTGAATTATTCCCATCTCTCTAAGTTGACTCTGTTCCTCCCTCATGGAGCACTGGTGAGGAATACTCTGCAAAGCCAAGGAAAATTACTTCAGAGCAGAGTCAAACACCTAAAGACAGGTATTTATGCACAGTTATTTTGCTTCTAAAAATAATTTTTAAAGAAATCAAGAAAGGTCCTAATATTTCTGACTTACTGACTACTCCATTTGACACAATGAAGGGAAAGTCAACAACATCCAACAACATGATTTTTCACATCTCCGCCAAGTCCATGAAAGTCAAATTACATGTTATTCAAAGACAGCCTCACAAACAGGCTTTCTCTTCACCTGCTTTGCTATGGGAAAGAATTAAGTTCTCAGAATTGCAGACATACTGCATTTCCCGAGAATTCTGTACTGCTGCTGACGCAGTCTTCAAATTCAATTTATAGTTATTTCATTCAGAGTAATCATTTACTCAGTATGACCATTCTTTTGCATGGCCTTTAGCTAGGACCCAGTTTCTTCATGTCCCCATGATTCACATCCATGCTTTCTTTTTCAATTACTTTTCACTGTAGCATCCCATTTACTGACTTTAACAGAATCTTACACCATTCAGTCATTTAATGCCTATAGTTATGGAAAAACAAGAGATGAGTTTTATTTTGAGGTAGCTTGTTGGAATTCTTGATTCACGTTCAGCAACTTTAAAATACACACAGAGCACAAACAGTCTTTAACATTTTTTTCACACATTCAGGACGAGATGTTGAATAAAACATAACGTAGGGATAGAGTGTAAGCAGCGCCCTACCAATAGATTAACTTAACAACGGGAAGGGATGCTAAACTCCCTACCTACTGGACATTTAAATAGGTCCAGAACAGGCTTTGATAGCTTCAGCTCATGTGAGTAAAAATTCAGAATTGATCTACTTCATCTTAAACCTCATCTTGTCTTTGAATTCCTCTTGCCTTCTTTCATGAACAGCAATGGAGACGTGGACTTAACATTCAAAGGCTTTGGGACTGTTCCCTCCTTTCCTTCATAAAGGGAAGCTCTTTGGACATATCCCATTTCCTTCTAGATGGTAACACCTTCATGTTTAAACACATTAAACTGCAGGATGTAATAAGCAAGCAATCCTGTGGTCCCCCTACCATTAAAAATCCTGCACTTAAACTTCTACTTCATAGAAAAATGATTCGAGACGTAACAATCTGGCTAAAAAGAACTAACAAGAACACTGAGTTTTACTTTATTTACATCTTCACCAGCATGTAACTCCACTAACCTCACCAGAATTACTCCTGATGCACATGCGGACAAAGATAACAGAACTGGGTCTCTTGCCCTCATACGCTTTCCTGTGACATGATAGTATCAAAGAGCACAGCCGCCTGTAAAGCCCATATATACTGCTTTTTCACCATGTCTCAGGCACATTTCACAAGATGGCAGATGCATTCATAAATTTCTCTGCACACTTCCATTAAAAAAACTGGCATTGACATTTCATTTTTACTATCTTTATGATTCAAAACATGTCTTTGTATTTCTTCCTAATAAGTTGCAGCATTGGTCCTAGTGTAGTCTGTTAGATATGTAAATTTTTAATTCTGAAGAGAAGCACTATATTATGCAAACCCTGTAAGTCATGTAAAAAGGAATGTCCAACGTTGGATTTCCCCGAGTTTTATATCCACCAGTTTTACAGTAATTTATTCAAATAACATTTATTTATCGGGAATAAAATAGTTTAAAAAAGCGTAGGCAAGTACCATACATCAATGTATGCAGTCTCCTGCAAAGTAGTTCTAATATAGTACCATCCTTCACATATATTTACCAGGATGCATTTTATAAATAGTGAAATTCTACATTTGGAAGCTTTTATTTCAAAAGACAGGCAAATTATTTGTATACACAAGTTATATAATTAGCAATATAGGTGTGTATATACACACACATATGAAAACAACATTTAGCCTGCTCTGTGACAAAATAGAACTGTATTTCTCAACTTAATCAGAACCTGCTGCTTTGATGAGTACTTTCCTTTAAAAAAGCACCCTGACTGGGCAGTTCCTGTGCTCGCTTGCATCTCAAATACACGCCTGGCACAATAGAGCTTTTCCGTTTGCACACCAGTTTGCAAATGATACAGAAATCATTAAGTTATCTAAAAGGCAAAACCGCTATTAAAAAGGAAACTGAAAAGTCTTTTTAAGGTATTTATGGAAAAGGGATGCAAACAAAGACAGGTACTTGGCAGAACATTTGTTAGGTTAATGTAATATTCTGGATTATGACACAGAAGAAGAATTAACCCAAGATTCTCCATCAAAACTCAATAAGCTATACCAGAATTTTAAATCTATTTTGCTAAACAATCAGTTGCACTGTGTGCCAGGTTAAAGAAAAGTTCATAGGGCAATAAAGATTTGTGAGAGATTCTGGCTACTAATTTCATTTCTAATATTGATATACTTTTCGGAAGGAAAAAAAAAATAAACTCTCAAAGCACTGTCAATATAGTAAAATAAGAGAAATATCACTTTTGACATGAATGCTGGCCCAGCAGCATCTCGGTGTTTAGGTTATTCCAAAAAGTAGATTTAAAAGCTTATTTCATTCATTTATGAGAGTCTTACATAACATTCATTCAAAACTAAATCAGAGGCTGGTTTTGTGCTCAAAGCCTCACAGCCTTTTCAGGCAGCACCGTGACAGAGCAGCTCAGCGACCTCCGCTTCTGCCCAGGCCACGTATCAACACTTTTTAGGTTGTGTTGAAGCTTCTCCCTCCCTTTCAGCATGCTGTTGTCTTCAAGGAATTTCATTCTTACCAGCGTTGAGTGAGCACACACGTGCAAACTATAATTTTTTTCAAATCCACAGGAATCTTGTGTTTGTTTGGAGTTTTCTGCGTGGAAAGATGTTTTTAGCGTTCTTACAACAAATGGCAGTAACTAAGTCTATCACCATCAAGAAGCTCTATCTGTTGGCAATAAATGACCATTTATTTTGTACTCTAAGGGCAGTCAGATACTTTAAACATGAAAGAAGTATCAACTGTGTTACTAACAATTGTAGAAGGATGTCAACAGGCAACAAGAACTTTTGCAGGAAGTTTTCTACTAAACTAGTTGTAAAGATGCTGAACTCGGAAATTCATAATTAATTTACACAAGATCTTACTGAATACAGAATGCAATGAAAAACACATTAACCTTTCTTGATGAAAGAAAATACACTTTCTGAACAGAGGTGATTGCACTCCTCTGGTAGTGGGAGTAGGTAGAGCTCTTCCTTTTGCCACTTTACTGAGATCGAGTGCCACAGCAGACAGACACAAAAGGGACTTCCTACTGTTCCATAGAGCCTGACTGTCCTTCTTTCCAGGCTGTCGTGATATGCTTTAAAGGTATTACAAAGCAAGGCAGGGATAAATACATTTTGTGAATAATCCACAAATGTAATTTTTATTGCATTTTGCCAGGTAGAATATTTAATTTCTTCTGACATTTTACCACTAGATTAGGTCAGTAATTTACTTACAAAACTCTAATATGAATTTTAACATGAGAAGGAACAACTTTTTCCTTTTAATTCATGGCTACTTTGGTGGCATTTCAAAAACTAATGAATATACTGACAGATGACTGGAGGACAGATTTCAAAGAAATGTTTTTGCTTTCTGTGGCTAAACATTCGACAGTTTTCTTGCAGAAATGTGTTTCCTGAATAACACTTTATAGAAATTCAACAAAAAGGATTTATACTCCAAAGTTGTAAGAGCCAAAACCACATGAACTGTAATTATTTCAGAAACTAAGTGGCCATCAACATTTGTATATCCAGTCTTTGTTGTTTTGTTCTAGCACTGTACACTGTCATTATGTGTTCTTTCAGCAGTATTAAAAGGCTTTACAAACTGCTGATACGCGGTCGTTTACTCTTTAGTGAAGCCAGAGAGCTTTACAACATTACTGGACCACATCACATATCAAAAGACACTTCGCTACTGCAAAAGAGGGCTCCTGATGCCAGACAGATGACATTATTGAGCTATTACAGTACTCACATCTGCTAATTTTTAGCCATGAGAGTTCATGAATCCCAAAACAAAACCAAAAGCCTCTGTGGAATAAGTATGAGATTACGTATTCTTCATCATGCCTTATTTATCGTTTCTGCTTTGGATTCCACAAACCCTATATAGATTAGCCATTTAATAAAAGCTTGAAAACGTTGATACTCCACACTTGCAAAAAAGGCAAATTTTTATGTCACAAATTTTGGATTTCACCTTTTGCAACAGAGGGAATGTAATCCCTGTTGTTTAATTTGAAGTCTGAAGTCACCTGCTACATTTTTCTATTCTAATACTGATCTCAATGGAATGCAAAGTGATACTGTAAGCATTTTTTCCCCTCTGATGATAGTGCCTGCACAGCTCAATCTAGTACTTTACTGATCAAGTCATAGGGTCACTGAGATTTCAGCTCTGTTCTGTTCAAAACTGAGGTTATTCCTCCTGTCTCTGCCTGATAAGTTTAGGGACAAAACTTTCAGTTCTCTATCCTTAGGCTTATACTTGCTAGACCAGGTTCCACAAATTCACCTGACAAAACTAGAGCCGTTATCCCTAACTCTTCATCAAGTTATACCGGCTTCTGGTCCACGACTGTAGGTCTGTGCCCAATTTAATTTCAACACTAGCAAACTACAGGTTCTGTAAGGTTACAGACAAACGTCCTCTTGCAGCTGGCTCAATTAACAAAGGAATTAACCAGATTTAAATGGGTGAAATATCACATGAGTGATTTAGCTGGCTCTCATAGGAAGGCAATACCCATCAGCAGGGAAAAAGGCAGGCAGGCTGATAGGCTGTAAGATCGTTTGCTGGCTCAGCTGTTTGAAGAACACCCATCTGCCTATGTGCTAAGTTGAGAAGACACCAAGTTAGAAAGCTAATTATGTCAACACAGGATGGTGTGCTCCTTCAGACATTTCCTATTGTGAATGAGTGGTGAAGAATTATGGTAACATAAAAATGGCTTTATAACTGCTGTTTAGTGATAAAGTCCAAATAAGGGCCACATGTATTTGCTGTATGAAATGTCACATGCTGTGTCACAGAAACCTTTTCATATCCTGTCATGGCCACTCTCCTTTCAAATTAATTAAGTTGAAAAAAGCATAGACATCTTTATATGAATCTTCCTACCTCTATAATACAGATGAAAAAGTCTTGACTAAATAATCTGAACCTCGCTCCATCAGTTTTCATAAAGCACTACGAATGCAATCTCATCACAGACACCTAATGATAGCAAATGAAATCCTAACGTAGTAATGTCAACAGGAATTCTGCTGCTAAATTCAATTAGACACAATTTCATCCAAACATGTTCCTCAAATCAAATAAGGTTATTATTATTGGTTGAGTACAAGTATCAAAGGAGTTACACAAAGTGGGTAACTCCTGGAAACAAAATGGAGGTTACGCTGAACTAAGGTACTTGAAATCCATAAGGGGAGTACAGGTCAAGTATTCTGCTTTCCTGAGGTCTATGAGAAGCGAGCAGGATGCAACAGAGCGCCTGAGAGCAAAGGCGCTGTGCAATCCACATCTCACAGGCTCCGTAAGCTACTGTCAGACACATGTCACAGGCGGTTACTGTACTAAACAGACAAGGAAGGCAACTACATGCCTAACAGAGAGAAGTGCTGACATCTGTCAAGGTATAAAATGCACATACCACATATTGCCCTTACAGTCTGTTTGTATCCTCAGCCTGTGTTCTCTCTGTAACCTTTCTCTCATATGGTCACTTCTCTGTGCAACGTCTCTTCTTCTAGATGGTTCCCTGCAGCCCTGAAGGCAAGATCTACAGCCTACAGCAGAGACCTCAACTAAACAACAGGTGTAGGAGAAGAGCCGAAGCTTTGTAAGAAGAGATATTGTGCTGCTGCTGCAAGAAGAATCATGGGTGCAGGAACATTTGTTGTTAGTCTGCAACTCAGTGTTTGTATTCTTTGTTTATTTGTATTTTTCAAGGGAAGAAAATTTGTCCTTGACTGGTTAGGTCAATTCATCACTGGATGCTGTGCAACTTGGGGATACTCAGTAGCTCAATGATGAACAACCTGAGAATATCAAATATGTTACATGCAAGCCACAAGATCCTACTTGAACATCTTGGATCAAAACCAGAAACAACAGATACAGGCTTCACAGCACTGAACACCGTAAGGACATGAACACCTAGCTCCAGAGAAGAACTCAAATTGTTAGTTTGGGCATCTACGTTCCCTATTGCACTGAACACAAGAGACAGATGTTTATGCTCAGCATTCGCAACAACTAGCAATCTTAGTGAGGAAGTGCCTATCCCGGCCAACAGAAACTACTGGAAAAAATGTAAATCCTGTCTTTCTCCTATGAGTTCAAAGTACAATTATATCAGCATGAAACCAAAAAACAGAGCTGAAAACCTGTTGTGCAGCCATGAGACCATGCCATGACTTTGAGTATGGAAGAAGGATGCAGCATTGCTTTGCACAGGAGCATGGTAACGCAACTGTGGAGTAGGAGGAAACCTGTACGCTAGGCTTCTTCCATTTCAGGTTTAAGCTAGCAAAAGGCCATAATCACAAGACTCTCAAGAGTTCACATTTCTCCCAAAGCTGGGGCACTGTGCAGTCAAGAAAACGTAAGTAACCGCTTCTATGGCGTATATACAGCAAAGAAGTAATTGCAGTATGCTATCTTCCAAAATCAAGGTATTTTATTGTGTGTAGGGCTGCCCTCTAATAGGAACCCAATACTGTGGTAACACTGGTTGCTGTTTCATGGAAGCTCTTTCTGATCCTTAAGAGTGCTCAGTCCCCCTTGGTAAAGAGTAGCCCCTACTACAACATGTTTGTGAGAAGGATAGGACTAAGCATCCTCCTTGGATCTTTAAGTATAAGAACAGTTACAACAATGAAAAAATATCTTTATTCAGTTTGACATGGCAAAATAAACATTCAGAGGTTTAAGGAAGCTTTTTTGTGGCTCTTCCCCTTTTAAGTACTAAAGTAAAACTCTTCCTATCGGAATGTAATTACTTAAATCCTCTCCAACATCACTGTTCCTCCCAGCCCCTCCAAAGATACGGCTTTAAATTAATAAATGGATTTCAGTTCAGTTTGAAAATGCATTATTTAAGTGTTGCAGTAATGCTGGGAAAACACAAGGATGGTGATGACTGTTCCAGTCAGTATAATACATTTGTTTGTGGTAAAGCCTTTAATATGATTGTTTCAATAGAATATATGGGCCAAACACCCCTCCCATTTCACTTCCTACTTATCAGTACCCCTGCAGCTTCACACAGGCTACCTGCATGATTTTTGTGAAAGGAACATGAAGAATCCAGCTCAAAATCCTTCTTATTACTTACCTTTGGGAGACCAGTGAGCAAGCATCAAACACCTTGAAAGGCCTACTTTATTTTTAAAAAGAACAGGTGCGGATCCAGTTTCCTTACAATTTAAGCATGAGTTATTAATCACTTTTCTACATCAGTGCCAAAAAATGAGTCAAACAAAATGCCCTATCCGGTTTTCCAAACTTGTGTTAATTTTCAACTGACTAAACAAAGCATACTTCAAGTAAAAGCTTCAGCTTAAAAAGCTTACTTATAAAGTAAGTTAAAAACTGATAGCAGCATACATATGAAAACGTGGAGAATCACAATTGTATTTCACACGCACAGATTTGGTTTGGGGGAACCATGTAAAGAAAGAAACAAGATTCAATTGTTGAAGAAGAAAAAAATAACTCTTCTATGGTTCCCATTAAACCCCACAACCACTTTTAACATCTGCAGGCTGCAGGAATATTTTGTGTCTTTCCAGCATTTTATATCAACTAATTGAATTAATCAACATTTCACTAATCAAAGATCCAAAGTGCTGCATCTGAAGTGCTTATACTTTTCCACATTCATCAACCATCTCATTGGGATATTTACCAGAACAAAGTCCCCAAAAGAATAAAACACTGTCTTTACTCTTTCAACAGCAAATACTGTGCTAGCTGAATCAATGAGACACGGAGAAGTACAGTGGAAAAAATGTTAAAATATACTGTAAGAAACTTAATCCATTTACTTGCATGCAGTGAGTTGTTTGATTCTCCAGGGCTCTGCAAACAGTCCAAGGCAACTAATACTGTCCTTTAAGTATGTGACTAATTTGGAAGAATGGTTGCTGTATGTTACTCCATATCACCATTCAAGATACGTCTCTATCTCATGAGTTTTAGAACTGCTTGAAAGACATTAACGGGCGGAAGCATGCTGTCCTTCTGCAGTCTGCTGTTGTAGATGCAAAGGAGCTTCGATACCTCCAAAACCTGTGTGGCCTGAGAGCTACCATTTCACACAGAGGACTGGAGAAACTTGTCTGAACAAACTTAAACAAATAGGAAGATATGACAGTTGGTGGTAGGTTATTTAAAAAATACCTACAGGGTTTAAATCTTCCTTGCAACATTTTTCTCTTTTCTCTGGCTGGAAAACATCCATTCCTGCCAGCCAAACATCCATTTTCCTTTGAAGTACTTCCTGAGAATTTAATTGCCCAGTAAATTGCCAACAAAACTTTCAAGTAGTAGACCAGCCCTGAGAGACTCCAGAGGGAACAGCCTGTAATACTTAATTCATCTTTCCACAGTCAGTGAGGAGGGAAGAGTTACTCCACAAGCCTCCAGCCATAAAAATCAATTTTTGACTGGGCAAAGTTCACTGAGCTAAATACAGCCGCATAAAGGAGGTAGTTTTGTGTTTGTCACCAAACACAATCTGAAGTTATCTTGGAGCAACATTGTTGAGAACTGGGATATTTGTTTAGATAATCAGGGGACCTACCTACGTAAGCACTACAACTCAAATTTTAAAATGTTTCATATCTGAAAATATGTTTCTTAGACAATCCAAACTTCTACAGTTATTTAGCCTGTCATACACAGTTCTTTCATTCTTGGCAGGTCTTCCAAATTGACTACTTACTATATATTTCGAGATGGCAAGGTTCAAATGATGACGCAACAAAAATACAGTGGAGAGGAGCCTTAAATTAGTGAAATATTTTTTAGTAACTGAAACAATTTCAGATTCTCAGTATCAAACCTTCTCAAAATAAATAATTTCCCATAATAAAGCAAAAAGACTGAAAATTCTTGCAGGCTAGGAAATATGAAGATTAAACCAGAGTAATTTCTTTTTAAAGAAAATGCCAAGTAACTGTAGTAAAAATCCAGGAAGCGCTGACATCATTTCACGATACTGTAAACTATGTACCTCATGCAGTTCTGCAAAATCTGTTATCCATCAGGAAAATGTAAACTGAGGTAGCACTGAATTGCAGTAATGCCTAGTGTGGTATGAATAATCTATTTACTTTTTGTTGTTTGGAAACAACTGTTTTACCAAACAAAAATGTTTACACTAGAATACAGACTATTAATCACTCATGACACATTTTACTGTGAATATTTTAGTGAATCTTTTTAAACTGTCAGTACAGAAAAATCAAGATTTGTAAACACTAGATACTCAGGCCTGCAAAGGGTGTTGAAATACATTATCACAAAGGCCTAACATTAACTTCATTATTTCATTTTTAATTAAAGATAAGCTTTTTGCATGTGAATTCATGCTAAAGACATTACTACAATAGGTCAACTATTATTTCTTATATTTTATTTCAGGATCTTCATACAATTTATTTTCTACTGCTTTTCCCACTTCACTGAGAAGTTCCTCCCATTCCCATTACACTCCCATTGTAACCTTTTCATATACTTGAGCATGTCCTAGCAACACAGCAGCTAGAAAAGCACAGAAAAAAACCAGAGTGGCAGATGAGCAGCAAACATTAAAACATTTATGAAGGGAGTAAATTATTTAGGAGAAACAATGGAAGTGAAAAATATTTTAGAAGCCACAATCTGTGTACCTCTATATTCCCCAGATCTTTGTATTTGAATTCTCTATCCTTTTTTTAAAATATCAAAATATATGTACGCTTGTAGGATAAAGAAGAACAGAGATCAAGAAGGGGCCTTTTATGTCACACCTAAAAAAAGTATAATTTACCTTAAAAATTAGGACACTATTGAACGCTGCAGTTCTAAAAAAAAGAAAAAAAAATTAAAAAAAGACAACCTGGATTTAATTGTATTTCAACTTTTATATTAAAGTTCAAATTGTTACGAAATTCTTATTTAGTCTTCCACCCAGAAGGACTCACACTAGTGTCATAGTTACAAGACCTGATGGCCCATTAGGACATTATCTGCTTTTAATCCTGGGACTCTGTACAATGTCTGCGTGGGGTTCTGAGAGTAGAAGTAGGCAACGCAACCTAAATTTGGAAGTAACGTTTTTTAATTATCTGAGAAGTGTTAATTTAAAGAATAGGTCTTCTTCTATTGTTTCTACATTTTAACCTCAGTTAATCTCTCTGAAAAAAAGAAAACCATTCTTTGTTCAAGAAAACATAGGCCCTTCCTTCATTACCAGCTTTGGCATTTCTTGTCTTTTCTCAGTTTATCTCTGTACCTCTCACAATAATTTCCTAACATAGCATGTACTTTTTTTTTTT
>VXBH01000410.1:48028-95601 GCA_013400035.1 Rynchops niger | reverse complement strand
TTTTTTTTTTTTTTTGGCACTACCCAGATATTTTCTGGTCCCTGTGAATACCCAATGCCAGAGTCACAATATTGCCTACAAAGTTGGTGAGGTCTCGTGTCCTGTTGAACCAGCCTGAAAGAAACTCTTGAGTAAAAAAGATATCGAATATTAGGGGTGAGAAGGTGGAAGCTTTGGTAAACTTTTGATCATGTCTGATGACAGGAAAATCAATGAGATTTGGAAGTATAGATCCAAGGTCAAAAAGGACTAAAAGATGGCTCATTTGAGGAACAGGACAGCCCGATATCCGCTGAGAATTATCAAACATCTACAGCATCCGTTGACCCAAAGGACACTTTGTAGGCCTACAAAAGCAAGAAGCAGCTCTTACGTCTAGTAAAGACAGTCAGGAAGGAAAAGAGACAGAAAGAGAGACACAGAAAAAACATGAAAGTTGGGGAAGTCCTCTGATCCATTACTGATTGGTTTTTCAATCCTCTGCTGGTATCAAGAATGGAGAAACGATTTTATATTCGCAGAAATCTTGTGGTTTCAAGATTACATCTCTCGCTCTTTCAAACACACACGCACAGTGAAATGCGTGCTGTTCACAGCAAAGACATTTAATAATCTGCAGCTTTTCTTGCTGGAAGAAACTTTGGCATCTATCCCTCCCTTGCAGCACAAGAAGAATCGCTGTTGTTAGATTTGTCTTGAATGGAAAGCAAAACCGTGAACACTGAACACATTACCACTTATTCTGAAATCCACAGGTCTACATACTATACCAGAACTCATATGTAATATAGCACGGGTCAGAAATGAAAGACATTGCATTTCCTGAGATACAAAATAAGATTCCTAAAATACACTTTTAAAAATATTCAAAGAACTATGATTGAATATTTAATTTAAAAAAAAAAAACAACCAAACAACAATGAATTAAAAAACTGGCACCCATATATTAGAAAAATGTCTGTGGTCTTTGATAGACTTATTTTTAATCTTAATCTCCAATTGGTAAGCACCTCTGACTACTTTCCTTTCCCACATACCCTCAGTCAGATTCTTGCATTATCATATGCAGCACCACAGTAGCAAAAGATAAAAAGCCCCAAGAATGTCTCGGACCAGACTTTAAATCAGGGAAAGAAAACTATCTACCCCAAATAATGCAGACATTTGAGAGACTGTACATAGAAAGACAGAATCATACAATCATTGAATGGGTGGGTTGGAAGGAACCGTGAAGATCATCTAGTTATGACGCCCCTGCCCTGGGCAGGGACACCTCCCACTAGACCAGGCTGCTCAAAGCCCCATCCAGCCTGGCCTTGAACACCTCCAGGGATGGGGCATCCACAGCTTCCCTGGGCAACCTGTTCCAGTGCCTCACTACCCTCATAGTGAAGAATTTCTTCCTGATATCTAATCTAAAACTACCCTCTTGCAATTTGAAGCCATTACCCCTTGTCCTATCACTACATGCCCTTGTAAAAAGTTCCTGTCCAGCTTTCCTGTAGGCCCCCTTCAGATACCAGAAGGCTGCTATAAGTTCTGCCTGGAGCCTTCTCTTCTCCAGGCTGAACAAGACCAACTCTTTCAGCCTGCCTTCATAGGAGAGGTGCTCCACCCTCCACTAGAAAGGAACTCTTGCTAGTAAAGACTGAAATAAAAATCTGGAAATAGAAAAATCGGATTTATACCAGAAAAAAAGAGGCCAAGGAAAGGCTCGGGATTACTGGTCACAGGACATGAAGTACAAAACAATGCCCGAACAGCTTCTATATCTGCCTGCAGCAAAAAGATGAACATTAATTATCTGTCAAACCTTCCATCCACAGACAATATCTGTGTTGGTGGGACTAATTTTCTCATTTTGTTTTGCAAATCGTAGTTCAGAAAGCAGACTAAGTTATGAGAACCCTAGTGAAGCTTAATTATTACGGTAAAGTTTGACCTGACCTGCTTGTAGAGGTACATGTGACACAGGCAGTGTAGAAGGAGTTAGTGTACGCCAGTAGTGCTCCCTCTGGCCACAAAAAGGAGCAAGAGATATTAAAGCTACTTCTCCTCTGTCCCTACTGAGCTTCTTAACTGCAAACAGGCCAAATTCCTTATGGAAGAAGACAAGAGCTACATGGACAACTGTCCTGAGATCAGGCACCAGCCTCATCCTCCTCTGAAGACAGCAGGGGTAGGCAAAGAATTAATTCTGGGTGATGTACATAGAGCATCATGTTGGGAGCAGTGTAGGGCATGAGGAATAATACAGCTTCCACCTTGTTACTCTTAGTGCTTGTGTAAGCTTCAGAAGGTTAACTTCAGTTTACTCAGGAGACAACTGAGGCTCAGAAAACATAGGCAATTCAGACCCTAATGAATGGATTGATATTTTTTCCTAGAGACAGCAAAACAAAATATTGCTCCAGATTTGAAGACTGCAGCAAAGCCCATTCAATGGAGCAATTACTATTACTGTGAGCAGTAAATTACCTTCTATCCATTCTGTGCCTTCCCCTGGTGTTACTATATGCTTTTGATATAGGGGAACTGATTGACTCGATCTTAAAAGTTCCCTTGCAACCTAGACAATTCTATGACATAGGTATTTCTGGGGAGAAAGAGAGAAAGGGGAAGTTAGTTACAACCCACTACTTGCCTTTATTCTTTCTATCTTAAGCACAGATCTAGATTTGTTAGTGCATTATATTCCCAGCTTCTTAAAAATAAATCCATATATTCTGGATACCTCTTCATGTATTACCTAATTGTAACACTGATAACATGAACATGTTGTTTCACAGGTGAACATAAAGCTCAATTAATAATGCACAAATGACTCTTCAGTCTTAAAGCCTTTAGAATACGATTTCCTTAAAATAAATAGTACAAAATTATAACGAAGTGTCACACTGTATCAGTCACTTAACTATTCATAAGCATTTAGACACAATACAATCCTGTTACAAAGCACTAGAAAAATATTCAGATAATTAAGGGTTATCTATATTCCTCTGCAAAAGGCCATCAGCCTTCAACAGAGGCTGAAGCCCTCCAGATATTAAAATGCACCACATTTTCTGCCTTTATTATATTTTATTGATGCATAAATCTGTCCAGATCATCCAGTAATATTATCTCTGTTCATTATATTTACTAACACTTCTATAAATTTATAATAAAAGCAAGAAACTGCATCTTGTTTTTCTATTATTATAGACAGTAATAAAAAATAGTGACTTTAAAAAAAAAATGTATCCCCACATTGAACTGTTACCCTTTGTCCTTTATATCCTGCTGTAATCCATTCCAGTACTCATCTTCTAACTGAATTTGTAAGCTCATCTTTGTGTCACACAGTATCGCAAGTTTTTCTGAAATCGCAATTAAGACCTTTATTTCAACTTCTTTGTTTATTACCACATGCTCCTGAAAATGCCAGCATGAACTTACATGCTGGCAAACCATTCTATATTAAAAAAAAAATAAAAAATCAGCATTTCCAACCCTTCCACATGACAGACACAGGAAAACAAGATGTATTCTGGATTTTATTACAGAAGGTCTTGGTACAATGCTGCAGTCTTTTTCAGTACTACGTTTATTTGCTCATTTCTCATGTTAATATGCTCCATAAAGTATGTAGTAAAAATAGACTTTAAACAAGCAAGTATAATGCTTTCCAGCAGTATCTTAGTAATTTATGAAGTATTGAGTCAGGACAGCGCGAAGTTTCTTTGTACATTCCCAATATCAATCCCTAAAGTCACAGTGGACTGGGGGTTGCAGAAAGCACACAGCTGGACATCTTCAAGATGCAGTACAGAAAGCCAAGAGGCGACAGTCACAAGTTATAGCAAGAAAAAGTTCAATCAGACTTAAATAAAAAATTCTCCAAGGAGAGCCGTTAAGGATATACTAATTTGCCCGAGAAGGATGTACAATCTCCACCCTTGGAGATTTTTAAAACTGAATGGGACAAAGCCCTGAACAATCTGCTCTGACTCTAAAGTTTGCCTTGCTTTGAACATGAGGCTGTACTAGATGGCTTCCAGGTCCAGAAGACTCAAAACCTAAATTATTCTATTCTTTTACTAACTGCATAAAGTGTAGAGTCTTTAAAGATCAAGTGATATGTGTTTGCCACATAGAGTAGCTGCAATAAGTAAAAGCACGTGTATTAGTTTCATTTAAGCTTCCACTGAGGAATTGTTTTGGGTGGGGGAAGTTTTGTTAATAACTACATAAACCTCACTATCTTCCAAATTTCAGGAGGACCTAAGGCACAACTGAAAGTTATACGCACTCACGTAAAAAAATTCCTCAGTTGGAACTTTAAAATTTTAATATTGGTTAACTTAAGTATTTGCTTTACTGTGTCAGATTTGTAAAAACAGTTTATGGCAACATTCACTGTTTCATTATCTCTCCCCTATTCCCCCCTCCATGTTTCTTTATGAAACAAAGATATGCAAAAGCTGGTGTTAATGTATTAACTGAGAGAAAACTAGAAAGAATCTAGTAGTCGTTCTGTAATTAAAGAAGTATCAGCTACAGGGAATACTGTCAACCATTGAGAAACTTTCAACTAAAAAAAGAAAATAGCATTTGTGTTAGAGTGCTTTATCTTGGCTTTTGTTTCTGTTTCTATCTAGTGACTTGCTGATAAAAGAAGATGTTTGATTGTACCAATTTAAAAGTATGTAACTGACTTCGCCAACATTTAAAATGGTTTATATCACTCCTCTTACTGATACAGAAAAATAATACTTCCCAAGTTTCCAATAAATAAATTTTGAGTGGTGAAGCGTTTCCAAGCTCCGGAAGGCTTTCTTACTACTGGACCTGGCCCAAGTATTCCAGAATAACATCTGGTATGTGCTTTTCTTTCCCAGTTTGTATACTCAACAGTATAATACTTCTAAATAAAACTCTTGGACTACAAGTCCTCCTAAAAGCTAGCTTTGAAAGATAGACAAGGTGTAGTCACGGATCTCTGGAAAGCAAAGCTTTGAGATCGTTTGGGCATACTAAGGTCAGTCAGGCACAAACAAACTGAAACACAGGAGGTTCCCTCTGAACGTCAGGGAACCGCTGCTGACTGTGAGGGCAACTGAGCACTGGGGCAAGTTATGAGTCTGCATCCTTGGAGACATTCAAAGCCATCTGGACATGGTCCTGGGCAACCAGCCCAGGGTGGCCCTGGTTGAACAGGGGGATTGGACCAGAGGACCTCCAGAGGTGTCTTCCAACTCAACCATTCTGTGATCCCGTAAACCAGGCATTTTGTTACAAGAGTCAAAACATTTGGAAATAAACATAGCTAACTGAAAAGCTATTTTAATGGTGCATATAAATACTTCATTCTGATAAAAGAATCCTGTATGGTAACATCAAGGTACGTTAACTTCATTTTCAAAGAGTTTTAGCTTTTTTAAGAGTTTCGATATCAAGAAGCAACAGAAACAAAATATTTCCTTAAAGCTGTCCACTTTATACTAGCAACAGTATATTTACAAACGGACAACAATAGTGAGAATGAGTGCAACAACATATAAGGAATAATAATTCTAACTTGATTAAGAGAATTGGAGAAAAAGAACAGCTGAAAGAGCAGTGAAATTCCTAAGTTGAAGTTCACAAACAAATGTTTCTTCAGCAGCTTACTGACCTCCTATTCCCCCTCATTTCTACTTGCTACAGCCTTCCCTGCTCCTTGTTAGCGCTTACGCACCAACTCTTTTTTGTGCTTGCACACATTTGAGCGGACATACAGGTAGGCAGGTGAGGTAAGTTAAAAAAGAATTAAGATCACCTATCCAAAACAGTGTTCCTCTTTAACTGGATCGATTCCCATTGATTAAACTACTATGCTGCTAATTTAACTGAGGTATCCAAGCACCTAAACTGGGGTGAAATAAATCCATGTCTTAATAGTTGTGGTTGCTGCCTTCTGTGTTTCACAGTCAGCTGGGATTAGCAAATGCATAAGCAGCAAGAACAAAAATATGGCACTCAAATATTTCCCCAAGATCTTTCACAATTGCTTCTCTCGCAGGAGGTCGAAAGCTCAGAAAGCTTTCAAATACACAGAAAAAAAAAATAGAACAAAGACTGGTTTAATGTTTCTTTTCCTTACTCCCCTCCTCTTTTAACGTAAATGTTAAAATGTTTATTTTTGGCATCTTTGGTTGCATTCATGATTACCACAGGAAGTGACTCAAATTTGCAAAAAAGCATGTAGCATAAAAGTGGTACTAAGTCATCACTAAAAGTTCTTGTGAAAAGACTCTATGCATCAGTAACTGAGAATTATATATTTTCCTTACGTGCTGTCCTTTTTTTGGCATATTGAAAAAACACATTGCAAGAGAGCTAAAAAAGGAACATCTGAAGAGGTCCATTTAATTTAACGAATTTACTTATGAGGAAATCAGAGACAGTAACGTGAGAAAAAAAAGCTAGGAAAAACCTAACATTTTATACAAACACTACAATCATCCTAGAAACCACATACTCACTACATTTGGGCAGGCTTTTGTAGAACTAGAGTGGCTGTGATCCCTAAATAAGTTACAACTACTTCTGTTTAAGATTGTTTAACTGTAAATGAAGTTATGAAACACATTAGTTTATTATCACTAAATAAAAGCTTTGGGAGATATTTTTAACACAAATGAATTCATACTTTTCCACAAAAGAAACTAGCAGTGTTCCCCTCATTTTCCAATCCATTAAAATCATCCCTGATTTCTAGAGGTAATTTCTGTCACTTAAAAATACTTAAATTTTCACTCTTGAATATGAAACCCTTTTCATCCTCTCTTTGCTGATGAAACTATACCTTACTGAAATATGCTTCTCTTTTCCAGATGATTTCTCCTGTCAAGTTTCCTAAATTTAACTAGATGATATGCCAGCCCTGTTAGAATAAGGACATTTTTCACAATCAAAATTTTACAAGGAATAATGTAAATTTGAAAAATTGTACTTTATTACTCATTACTATAAATAATTCCTCTGATTCCTACCCTTTATAAGTTTCCTTTCTTCGGTCTGTTTATCTTATAGCAAACAGCTTTAAGACAGTGCGTCAAACCTTTTTTGTCTTTATTTTTTGCCCCTCTTAGCAGGTCTTTTTGTTAGTAAGGATAGCAAGGTAGAAACATAAACAGTTGCTATATAAATAATGTTGACAATGGCTATGTGGCTGACTTCACTTCAGATACTTTCAAATCTGACAATGTTTAAATGACTACTCTTCACACTTTTAAAAAGACACCATTAGAAACACATTATTTTAGAAACACACATGCAAGTCAGCCAAAGCAAAACTGACAATATTGTTTTAAATAAAACCTTGAACTGGGGGGACACTGATTTCATGGAGCAACCCTGCCAGCAGCACCTGCTGGGACTGAGATGCTCTGAGCAGAACAGACCCGCTAATGGCTGGCTCAGTAGATGACAGGAGAGCAGCAGATGTTGTTTATCTTGACTTTTGCGAGTCTTCTGACACTGTCTCCTATAAAATCCCCATAGACAAACTGATGAAGTACAGACTAGACAAATGGACAGTGAGATGGGCTGAAATCTGGCTGAACTGCTGGGCTCAAAGGGTTGTGATCAGCATGAAGTCCAGCTGGAGGAAAGTCACTGCTGGTGCATCCTATCCCAGGGATCAATACTGGGGCCAGTACTGTTTAACCACTTCATTAATGACCTGGTGATGGGACAGAGTGCACCCTCTGAAAGTTTCCTGATGACACAAACTGTGAGGAGTAGCTGATACACCAGCTGGTTGCACTGTCATTCAGAGGGACCTCAAAAATCTCAGAAATAAGCCAAGAGGAATCTCATGAAGTTCAGCAAAAGGAAATACAAAGTCCTGCACCAGGGGAGGAATAACCCCAGGCACCAGTACAGCATGAGGGATGACCAGATGGAAAGCAGCCCTGCAGAAAAGCACTTGGGGGTCCTGGTGGATTCCAAGTAGACCATGAGCTAGCAGTGCACCCTTGCAGCAAGGAAGACCTATAGCATCTTGGTCTGCATCAGGAAAAATGCTGCCAGCAGGTCAAGGGAGATGATCCTTCCCCTCTACTCAGCACTGATGAGACATGTCTGGAGTCCTGTGTGCACTCATGGGCTCCCCAGTACGAGCAAAACATAAACATCCTAGAGTGAGCCCAGTGAAGGACTGCAAAGACGATTAAGGGATTGGAGCATCTGACACATGTGGTGAGACTGAAAGAGCTGTGACTCTCGCCTGGAGAAGAGAAGGCTCAGGGAGATCTTATCAATGTGTATAAATACCTGATGGGGGCAGGGGTAAACAACATTTCTCGGTGGCACCCCACGACAGTGCAAGAGGCAATAGGCACAAATTAAAAAAGACAAAATTCCACCAGAAGAAAAGAAAGCATTTTTCTACTATAAGGATGGTCAAGCACTTGAATCTGTTGTCCAAACAGCAAGCTGCTCTAGTTGACCCTGCTTTGAGGGAGGGGGTGTTGGACTAGACAACCTCCAGACTCCCCTTCCAACCCCAGGTATTCTATGGTTCTTTGAGGAAGAGACAAAAGGAGAGCAACTACATCTGAGTAATATGGACTATGGACTTAATGTCAGTTGTTTTCTCTGCACAGACCAAGGCTTCAATAAGATGAAACAGTTCCCTTGCACATTAATTGCCTACATCTGACTGCATTCTACAAAGGCAAGTTGTCTATTAGAGTTAGGAGAAGCCTCATTGTGTAGATATAAGAAAACAAGTTCTTTTTCTTTCACATAGATTTCCTGATGCCGAAGCCTCTCTGTCTAACCAGTATGAGAACTACCTAACATAGACATTAAGACAACGTATTTGTTTTCACCAGTCAAATAAATTGCTTTACTGTCTATTACAATGTCTGTTTGTATCAGCAAACATCCATCACGTTAATGGATTTCTTTGCCTCCCCTCCAGTCCATACTCAAGTGGTAAAGCTAGTTTAACCAAAACAGGCTAATGGGAAAACATCGTCCTCCTTTTATAACGCCTGTTCTCTCACGTCAACATATTGACAGTTTTGTTTTACAACTGTAGGAAAAATGAGAGGAACCAAGAGAACGTAACAGAGAAAAGCTAGAACATCTCACTCATGAGGAGCAGGCACCTGTGCACTGACCCAATTAGACATTCAAACACGTGTCACTTTGGAGCTGTCTGGTTGTCACTCATCCAAGTAGCCCCAGGAGATCTATTGTATGGTGGCATTCCCTGACAGGAGAACTGGAGCTATGGAGGCAATGAGGGCACAGGGATAGGGTGCCAGGATCCTGGTGAGCGAGAGCAGCCAGCAGCAAAGCCAAAGAACCTCAGAGCTTCCTTAACTTGGTTACCATCCAAAAAGTCTTTCAGAGTCTTCAATGGTTATCTTTTTTTCAGAGAAGTCTAGTTTAAAAACCTTACAGTAACAGTGCTCTTTATCCAAAGCTACATTTAACTCTTGAGTGACTAACACAAGGACCATTTCAGAAGAGATCCCTAAAAGATTAAAAAAAACCCCACAAAATCTTCTTTGAAGGGAGAGGATGCACTGAATGTTCCTTTTAGTAACACCACCAGCATGTAGTTCGTAAGTCAAAATGTTTCAGTGCCCATCTCCTCCCTTCTGTTTCAGATGCTGTCTGCTTGAACACATAAACGAGGGATAAAACACTGTGCAGCTACCCACGCCTACGCACTGTAAATGATAGAAAAAGGTCTGTTCTAGTAGACTGTATACAATACTGTATTCAAGTCCCCCAGATCAGATTTTTTGGTAAAAAAAAAAAAAAAAAAATCAGATATTAAAACACAGATGACTATTCAGTAACTATTACTGACTTCAAGTAAAGCTATCTCTGTTCTTATGCTGAAAGATTTATGCTATTCAAATACAAGAGCAGGGAGGGATTGGCGAAGGATTGAAAAAAGAAAAATCAAAGCTTACTTCAAAAGTTCCAAAACAGGCATTTTAACCTTAGGACCTAAACCATGAGAATGAAGAATTCAGAATGCCCCCATCACCAAATCTATGATTTATACTAGGATAAAAAACTCACAGTTTTTGGCTACAAAAATATCTCAAGTTCCTTCTAAGTCTCTTTTTCCAGACTCACCTTTTTAGTAGTTGACTTGCCCTCCTGTTCTCTCCAGCAAGGAACATCAGAGATGATTAAGCCTACCTTCAATTATGCGAAGCTATGAGATACTTTCAGCTGCTTTTCTAGTTAACATATTTGATATGAGCCCTTCAGTTAAAAGCTGAGCTAACATTTTAAAAATCATAGCAATCACAAACTGTTAACTCAAAGAAACAGAGAAATTAGGTAAACACAGAACAAATTATATGACAACCCTGACAGTACTCAATAACAGATGAAAACTTAATGCCAGTAGCTTTTTTCCCCAGCTAGCATAGGAAATTAAAAGTTAGAGGAAAAAAATTATCTTACCTTTGTACAAATAGCTTCAGAGCAAGATGGTCTATCTCTTTACTTTTCCTTTTTTCTTATCCTCTGTATGACAAGTCTTGTGTTACTGCCTTGCCTGGAAAAATAATATACAACCAGAAATATTTATAAAGGCTAATAATTATGTTCACCGTTAAACTACAAGAAATACATCAAATATGTCTTGATATAGCTGCAATACTAAATCCAGTTAAGTCCAGTGGAATAGTATTTTAATAGGAACTAATTTATATGTGTTAGGCTGAAGAAAAATTAAGAAGCATTAGGAAAAAAAGAAGTTCCCTAGCCTAGGTTTCAAAATCAGGTTTTGCATTTATCTCTCCAAAATAATATAGCTGGTCATATCACATCAGACCAGACCACCCATACAGTTACCCAGGTTTGCCGTATCACCAGTGAAAAGCAGTCAGTGCTTTGCAAAGCTCAAACAAACCAACAGTAAAGCCTAAGCACATCTTTCCAACGTTCAGTAACCTAACTTACGGCCTACCGGGTACCTCTCTCCTCAGGCCAAACACTTCAGCGCTCTTTGGGATACTGATGCCTAAGCTTCTAATTAGAAATCTACTGGAAGAGGTCACAGCTGCTGACAGCAAGCCTCTACTGGAGGAAAAGCCTTTGGTCACGCACTTGCCCAGAAAGAGAGAGATCATAGAATCATAGTCAATTTTTAAACTGGCTGATCTCCCACTTTCTAGGAGAATATCCCAAAGTCTAGTTGATGGGTGGGACAGAACCTCCCTCCTTTCACCCAAGGCCGCCACATTGAAAGCACAATACAAAGAAAGGGGAAACAGCAGGAGAGGTTTTTGTTTTAAATTCAGCTATTACCTTCTTCATTTATTCACAAGAATGATGCACCAAGTTCCTCTCTTCTCTTACTCTGTACTACTTGAACACCCCATTTTAAACATATCTGATGTTTTGTTAAGGATGTTGCTTATTTTTCCATGGTAATACATGTGGAGTTGAACTTCCAAGCAAGCAAGCAAGCAAGCAAGCTTTAAGTAGGACCATGTATTTTGAAAGTGAGCTTCAAAAAATTTCTAACTGAGAATTTCCCTTACAGTCTTTTAATTTTACAGTACATGTGCAAACTCGGCTGTGCTTGCCACTATATGTAGTCCTTATTTCAGTGAACTGGTGATGAAGTGAAGCTAAGAGCAATAGATTAGCATCACTGCAGCACCTGTTATTTGATATACTGTACATAGAAGTCCACATTTTATCTGTAGAAAAGTAATTAAAGTTAATGATTTACTCATAGTGCAGTTTAGTACTATTTTGTAAGGTAAAACAGGAGAGACTGCAAGAACTCAATTTACAACAGTATACAGTAAGATAGGTTTAATTTCCCATGAAAGGGTAACACAGCCATACAATTTCTTTCAGTATACTTTAAGAAGCCTTTTCATTGTTACTGGAAGAAACAGCTACAAGAGAGTTCTGGTCAACAGTTAGGGGTTTGCCAGCTGGCAGACCAGTTTAACAAACAGCACTTCTCATAAATTGCTCTTTATCATGCTCTTGCAAATCAACTTGTTGCTCTTACATAATAAAGCACCCAAAGAATACATTATCTTTATAACTTTGGGAATTTGGCATATATAATTTACTTCACTGGGGTTAAATCCACTTTGGTAATTCACTTCGTTGCCTTCATCTTTATTCAGGCACTCAAATACCTTCCTACCCCCCACCTATAAATTCAGCATGACCAGCTGTCTGCAAACCAACAGGACCTTGATAAGCCAAAGTCACCACTGAGGTTGCATTCAGAACTGCTACATGCATGCAGCAATTCATTGGTCCAAATACTTGAGTACGACAATGATCACACGTATTCTATTATATAAAGGCAACGGCTACATCTACCCTGCCATTCACGCTGCTTCCTGGCTGGTTTGGTCCACCAACTCGCTGTTTCAAAGACAAAACCAGAGCACACTTTAGAATCAGAGAACGGTTTGGGTTGGAAGGGACCTTAAAGATCATCCAGTGCCAGCCTCCCTGCCCTGGGCAGGGACACCTCCCACTAGATCAGGTTGCTCAAAGCCCCATCCAGCCTGGCCTTGAACACTTCAGGGATGGGGCATCCACAGCTTCCCTGGTCAGCCTGTGCCAGTGCCTCACCACCCTCACAGTAAAGAATTTCTTCCTAATATCTGATCTAAATCCCCCGTCTTTCAGTTTAAAACCGTTACCCCTCATCCTATCATTACACTCCCTGATAAAGAGTCTCTCCCCATCTTTCCTGTAGGCCCCCTTTAGGTACTGGAAGGTGGTATAAGGTCTCCTCAGAGGCTTCTCTTCTCCAGGCTGAACAACCCCAACTCTCAGCATTAAAATGTAGAGGCAGACCAACCCTTTTAGGCAACCAACCCAATTAGCCTACCTTGATGACAGGAATTTGTCCCTGTCTTTTTATTACTAGCTATTACCAGTAAGGGGCAGCTGTAGCCTCAAGGGCTATGTCTAAAAGTTAGGTATGATCTTAAAACTAGAGATGGCTTGTGTAAGACCTCACATACAGCAGAACACCATGGATCTGTTGACACTGCGAGTAAACTTTCCCAGACTTTTAACACTCATTAAAAGCAGTGAAAAAAACCTCACCACTTGGTTTCCCCAACTCTTTTGAAGTAAACATGGTTATGCAACAATACATATTGTTTGGGACATACTATAATGAATTACAATTTACAGTGTTTTATTGGGAGAAAAGAAACTGTACTACAGTCAAACTGTTTCCAATTGCTGGCTAATAAGCGTTCAGAATATCAGACTCTTTTGATGCCTGGACTACACACATGCTGCTCCAAAAATAAATATTTGCTATAGTTCTTCTTGACATCTGTGCCTTTAACCTGTTTACAGTCCACAATCAGATTCTTTTGCTGTGACGTTATTTATTTTCTCTGATAGTCTCTTAGGAGGGAGCGTAACAAAAGCTTGAAACTCCAAGGAAATCATAATGAGGTCTGTAAATCACATACAGACTGTACATCCGAAAATCAACTCAGATCCAATGAAGAAGTAAAGAAGCAATCTCAGGGTGTTTTTAAATTTGCATTCTTATTCATAATACTAAGTGCACGAAGAGGATCCTTTGAAGGGCTTGGTGGCATGATCTTAGAGAAGCAAGAGGTAAAGTTCCATATATTTCTTTCTAGCCAGAAAACCCTCATGTCCAAAAACGTAAATTAATAAACAGATGTCTGGTTTCCAAAGTGACAGGAGTATTTGTACCTTTATAGGAAAACCATGAGTAAGAGAGACAGCATGAATTAAAAAAGGAAAAGAAAGAAAAATTAAGGGGGAGGGCAAAAAAGATGGTTTAAAAAAGTCTATAGTTTAGATGAAACCTGGCTTAAAAATTGTTGACTTTTTGTACATGAGTTTGGCTGCTAGCATATTTTGGAAGTGTAAAGCACACTTTTTACTTTTCTGCACCTGACATTATGCTTACTGTGTACTTACTAATTTAAAATTTTGTGAAAGAACTAAAATCTACATAGCATTGTTGCTTTACAAGCTTTTCTACTAATTGTGGTGTCAGACTTCAGAGAAGTAAAATTTTGAATGAAAAATACATAGATTGTAATACATAGCTGTGTAAAAAATTCGAAATACAAAAATTCCATTTTTATTTTATATAATCTGATTGGCAAAATAGGTTTATATAGAATGTATTCAAAATATTACTTAAAAAAGTTAAGACATTAGAATGAGACAATATGCATCTTTCTCCTAAAATTAACAATATAAATATATACATGCCCATATATAATTCAGTTTCCTTTTACTTTACAATACTGCAGAAAGCTATTTAATACAAAACATTTTCAGGGGACCTAGAAAAATATTGGCTGTGTGACATATAGAATTTATTTAGTGTATTTAAGCACAGTTTTATGCGATCCAGTACTGCAGAGCTCCATTATTCATCCTCATGTCATTTCTTCTTTCAGAACGAAGGAGTGATGAGGAGCACTCAGAAAAAGAGAAACAACCCTGTTGGCTGATGAGGGCAGTGATCCATCTTTCTGTCATATCTATCTTATTTCTGATAGCGCTCAACCCCAGATGATTCTGACAAAGTAACAATGGAAAAAAATATCCTGGAAATACACCAAAAATAACTGTTCAGTTTTTCACTCCTTATATACACATCCTCATGAAGACATCTCCTAAGGCAAGTAGGCCAGCCTCGATTATGTTAACACCTGTAAGAACAATGCCTTAATTTTACACATATTATAATAATCAAAATACTATAAATTTCATCTGATCTTGCAAAGATGATGCAAAGTCATGCCTTCTCTCCATGGATATAAATAATAAATGCATTGATTTCAATTCCTAGACTGTTAACCAAAGTCAAATATTTCAGGAAGTTTCATAGAAGAGGTTTAGTCTCCCTCTTCAGAGGTATAAACTCCATTTCATCACATTACTTCATTTCAGTAAATCAAACTAACTAACGCTTAGTAACACAAATACCAATTCTGTAAGCGACTGAGAAGAATCCAAATAGAAAAGGGAAATCAGCCATTACCTTGTGCATATAGCTATACAGTCCTCTTCCCTTTTTTTGGTTTGGTTATTTTTCCCCCCCCTCCTTTCCTTTTGTTAGTGAGAGGTAAGAATTTGTAACATGCTCCCCTTCATGTTGTAATCTTGACAAAACTCTGCTGTTAAGCCCTGCTGTTGCTGGACTGTGTGCAGAGGCGCGTACAAGAGGAGCCGTTTCCAGCAGCCCGTTGCTTTGTCTTCAGCCCTCCCAAGCTTCTGTGTGATCAGCACAGGCTTTGTGTCCATACAATAGGGGTTAAACATTTCCCTGTATTTATTTAAAAGCACAGCTAAATCTGCTTTAGCTGCATGAGCCTTTTAGTAAAATGATGCTTACTGTATTAGGGTATTTTTCCATTTGTTTGTTTGTTTAAGAGTAATTGGTTTCTATCAACAAAAAGAAAGAAAAATATATAGTTCCTTTTCACTATACACAGTGCAAAAACAACACAGCCAGTAAAATCAACAAAGATTTTATCCAGATATTACCTTACCCACAATTTCCTACTAAGCAACAACCTGTGACTTGCCTCTTAACTTAGAGCTCATTTTTCCTTTATGTTTATTCTACTTGGTGACTTACCAGTGGGGCAGCCTCTAGTCTCCACTGACTGTCTGAGAGGCAGATCAATGCAAAAGCTACTATTTGTTCTGAGTAGTGACATTCCAGTACAAGAAAGAAAATTTAAACATAAAGATAAATAAACGAAAACATTTTAAAAGAGCTGAATGTGCTTGCACGCAGTATTAAAGCCACTGATTTCACACACAGCACGTGAACATCTGGACCACTTTGGCTTTCTAAGAAACTAACTTGAAGCAACCCTGGTACAGAGCAGTAGCTTTTTTCCAATGCCTAAAGAAAGAAACCTTATTTAAAACTTTTAATTTCTGTTCTACCATAAATCTGGACTTCTTATTTATTTATTTATTTAAGTCCAGTTAAAACGCTTCTAACTTTAGGGGGTTTTCATCTTTTTATAGGTAGCAGTAAGAATTCTGTCAGCATTTATTAGCACCAGCATTAGTTCAGAACAATAACCTGATCCGCTCCTTTGAAACCTATTCTGTTCTCAGGGCTTATTACAACAATGCTTTCCTACACAAAAGCACAATCCCTACTTAAGAATCTACTTCAAAGCAGATTGCCAGTAAGGTTCAATAATGACTACATCCACCTGACGTCTTAAACTCGCCGAAATAGAAGCGGAGTATCTTAATTGAGCTCCCACTTCATGTATGTACCACGCTTCTAGAGCTGCAAAGGACTTTTTTTTTTTTTTTAAGACTTCTAGTCTTCTCAGCTACAATTACAGACAATTTATTTTTTATGTGAAGATTATCATAAAAAAACCAGTGTTGATTAGGCAAAACCTCTGCCATTCAAAGTTATTGCTCTTTAATTACACATTTACAACTGTATATTCTAATGACAACAGCTGACATGAAACTGTAAATAAGCTACTTACCATGCCACAAACGTGGCATAATATTAATCTATTATTTTTATTTAGTAACATCTAAATCTTTTAAAAGCTCAATTCTCAAAATCACTATTTTCATGGGTTTGATCATTCCTTCCAAAATGAAGTCCCAGATGAAAAAGGCAATTTTGCCAATACAGTAGCTTAATTATTTGCTCCCCTCTGCTTTTGACAGCATATTGTATCAAGAAATTAGCTAAAATATAACCAATTGAACAGATTATTTTTTTTTTTCTTTAACTGGGTTTAAGGAGAAATTGTCTTCTGAATTTTAGAGCTGAATGATGGAGGGGCAGAGCTCATTTTATCATCTGATTGACCAAGCCTAATTAGAATTATTTCTGCACACTGCTTCACTACAGCTGTAGATCCATTAAACACTCAATGCTCCAGAGGCCCGTTCCCCTTCAGCTTCCCATTGTGACTCCTACTTTTCAGCCAGTAGCTACTCAGTGGGCTACTCAAAACATTCAAAAAGTGGAGGTGCTATATTTAATGGACAGCTCAAACCCCATAGCAGAATCTGTCACTTAACTGTTAAGATGGCAACTATCACAATAAAACAGACTCTTTGTGATGGAGACTTAAAAAGAAACCTTTGAACTGGTTCTCTTACCTCCCAATATATTTTTATTAGAAGATTTTAATTCACAGCAGCTATTTTTTCTCTTCAACAGAAATAATCATGTCTCCCTCTGAAAATGTTCACAGATACGCACATTTTTTTTATAATCATAATATTACCCATGGCATCTTGTTTTACATCTTATTACCATTTTAGCCTCAGGAAGCCTTTAAACTAATATACCCATTAGGAACGTCTTACTGCACAATTTCCATATTAACAAAACTACTTTTTAACCTATTGAACTGTTTAAGCTGAAAATAACATTGATGTGCACACGTAGTGCACAATTCCTTACTGTGAGATCTGCTCGTTAGAAAAGACGAAAAACTAAATCTGAAAAACATCTAGCAATTACCTAATAATACCCATTATTCATCCATCTGGGTTTTTTTCCACGCATTTTTTTGGCTTTCCTTTCCAAATGTCTTCAACTAATTTCAGACATATGATAATACTCAGAAAAGCCACAAATCATTTATGCTTTCTAAGGTCAGAGTCATGCTCCCATAAAAATTTATCTAGTGTAATACTCAGCTGAGCTCTTCAAGCAGCTCAGCAGCTAACCTTGTTGTAGAGTTTAACCCCAGATGCTGGTCTCAGGTTGGGCAAACAGGTATGGGACCCATAACTCTAGAAAGACAGCGTGGTTCACAAGTACCCGGGGATGGGGCACAGGTAAACATAAGGTTAAAAATGCTTGTGCAGTTAAGTCACCACAGTGAAGAAGACAGAAGTCTCACTATCATAGTGCTATAATAAAGTGAGCTGGTTGTTTCACCTGTTATTTTGGACCCTGAATGTTTTAAAAGTTTCTGTAAGCCCAACAGCTACAACTGAAGCCACATAAATATTATTCTTTTAAGAGTAAATACCTATGTATTTACAGGTATGACTGGATATATCATTACCTCGATTAAGACTTCTGGCATGTCCACCTGATTAGGACAGTATTTCATTTTGATGGTCACACAAGACCAAGAGTAGGTATGCTAACTAGGCAGCTGGAGACTTCTTTATTATTTACTATTATTATTACTAGTAGGATAGTTTCTTTGTTTGAAAAGCGAGAGGGAAAATACTTCCGTTTCCTATATGGGAATTTAGGGAATGCATAGCCTTGATTTAACTTTGTTCCCTGCACATGTTTTGATAGAATCATCTATCATTATTTTCCACATTTTTGCATAGGCAAACTGAATTTTTTCATTTTCCAGATTCAGTTTCCTGTACTTCACCAGTAAAGTTTCCTGGGATCAAAATGTTGTGTTCAATAGTAAGATCCATATAGTTTCTGGTTTCTTTACGAAAAATGCCTTTAGGATTAAGGAGTCTGAAAAGACTGCAAAGTGCAGATAACATTCAAAAACAAAGCTTCACACGCATGTGAAGATATAGACAATGTCTGTCCACTGTCACCTGTGTATCCTCCTCCCAAAAATTCATTCCAAATACTCGCATTGGGAGGTCAATTTTAAAGAGTAGCTACTGAGTTAAGAGCTATTGTCAAGTCAAAATTGTAAAGAACAGGATCCTCTGAGGATTTTAAGATGAATTTATTTACTTTAAAACAGCATCATAACCCCTTCTATGGTTTTAGGTGCTACCACTGAAATTCCATGGACTTACTTAAATTAAATCCATTGCCGTTGCTTCCTCAGTAATAATTTATTCCTTTTGGTTTTTTTTTTCCCTACAGACTTATGTAAGGATGTTCTATAATAGAACACAGTCAGTTATTCCTTACTAGTCACCAACTGTTTATGGTAGGCAAAGAAGGCTAAGTAATTTTAAACTAAACCTGATAACCTATTATTTTTGTTCCAAAATCCTTGTAGCATCTATGCCCTGATTATCATTCTTAAGCTTCTCTGTCTCCTTTCTACATTTTCTTGATGTTCATTGTACCAGCCAAAGCTGGCTATCTGCCAGCTACAGAAAATAACTTCTTGAACACTTTGGGGATGCAGGCTCATACTGGTTCGATTTCTCCGAATCTCTTACAGGGAGAGACTTCATTCCCACACATAAGGCATATAAGCTGTTTATCACACAGAGAAGTTGTCAAGAAGAGGGAGGTTTCCTAGAAGTGACTCCAGCACGGCAGACTGAGAAGAGTTCTCTTCAAATAACTCATTCACTTTATTATTTTACCAGCTATAGAACGTACAGCTTAGTATTGCCATAGATTCAAGTACATGGGCTTTCTTTCTGCTTTCATGCTACTTTTTGATGAGGATGTTCCATAATAAGATTCACAGCATTAACTTTAATTATACTAAGATTTTCTCTAGTACTGTTCTCCAGCCTTTTTCATAAAGGAACAAATGCTTTGCCCTTGCTCTTTGTGCACAGTGAGTGTCCTTGACTGCTGGACGCCAAAAGCAGTTTAAATACACTGGGCAAAGAGATGCAGTGTAAGCGTACACAAATGTACACTTCCTAACCCCAGGATCAGGAGATTTATCAACTCGAAACCCAACTGCAGCTTCAGGAACAAAACAGATTTGCTGATGAGGCACCGCCTGTAGAGTACTAGAGAAGAAACTAAATACCTCCCTAAACACATCTAGTGCATAGCCTAAATGAATTTACATCAATTACACAAAAAGAGATTGAACAGAATCAAGCCTGAGGGAGAAATGGAAGAGGATAAAAAGAAGAAAGTGACAGCTACAGGGCAGGTTAGAATCTTGATCCTGGTAAAAAAACCAAAACCAACCAAATAAGACAACAAAACCAAAACCAAGGAAACAAACAAAAAAAAACCAACCCAAAGCACACAATCAAGATTCTGACGTATGCAGTTTTCAATCCATGCTCAAGGGGAGGGGAAAAAAAAAATAAAATAAAAATACAGTGAGTCTTCTTTATTAGCAAAAATCTTTTTGGGATGCTTCAGCTGCCCAATGATTTTCTTCTTGGTATGGCATGTATTGATTGAACTTCTGCCCATTATATACGCACTACACCTAAGGCTGCACTACCCAAAAAGGATCTGACTGGAATAGGGCCTCACTCCACTCCTGATGTTCCTCTGTCCAACCTTACCTGCCATCACACCTAGAAGCACCCAAATTCATCAAGGTCTTAAACTTTACTTGAAGGCTTTCCAGCTATCTACCATTCTTCCTCTGTAACAGTTTGAAAGAACTTCACAGCTATCTCCTTGAGTCTTGCCAGCATCTTGACTGACAACTTGAAACCAGATTAATCCACCTGAAACTCCTAAAGGGCTGTTTTCAGTAGGTACACACCAGGTATGCCTGGCACACAAAAGGATCAGGCTCAGACTGACACAGCTGTGATTTTCTTTAACATGACAGGCAGAGGAAGTGCCACACAGCAGTGCTTTCTCCTTTACACAAAGCAGGACTGGCTGTGGCTCACCCCAGCGTTTTGCCCTCAGTGGCACCGCTTCTGTAGAGAGACAGAGAAGATACTTTCTTCCCCCTGCAGATCACATCTGAGGAATATATTCAATTAAAAAAAAAAAAAAAAAAAGATTCTTTTCTCTGACCCTTTGTCCTTGCTGTCCAAAGATCCTAAAACGCGATGAATAGGGATTTTCCTCAGAGATAAAAGATGTGGGCTTGAATCTACTTTGAAAAAGGGTATTTTATCTCAAGCCTCTCCTCCAGCGAGTACTGCAGTGTCATGGCTGCTTGTCTGAAAAAGGCACAAATCTGTAATAATCCTCCCAATAAATTTCAAGTTTAAGAGCTCCACCCAAAAGAACAGCACCCAGCAGAGTCAAGCAGATTCTGAACGGCAAAACGGATGGAGACACGTCCTGATTCTGTCTCAGTTGTCCTCTGGCCCAGTTCTTCATGGCTACACACTGCTGGCCACAGAGGAGGACCCTCGAGGCACCACCTTCATTAGCAACTCGTGCAGAACAAAGTGGGAAAGGGGGGTATTATAAACTGAGCAGCTCTGCACGATACCTGTGTGCACACATGCACACCCAGACTTGGCAGAGTTGCTCATTTGCCCATTTTTAAAGGGAAAAATTGCACATTGTATATAAATGCATTTCTGGGCATCATCTTCCCAGAACTTTCACTTCAAACCTGGTTTCTATTTCCCAGGCTAAACAATGAACATCTACGATCATCACACACGAAACCGCCTTCAGGTTTAAGTTCTTAAAGCACCGCAAGTTTTCTGTTGTGGCAGAGCCCTTTCATACTATATGCTTAAGACTCTGAGGTCTCAATTTTAAAAAGTCTTTTTGTCAATCATCTGATAAATAAATTAATTTTGATGACTACTGATCTGGAAGGAATTTCGACAGTTGACCTGGAGTTGAAAAAAAAATAAAATTCAAAATCCTTAAACCATTTGTCCCTGCAGTCTAGTCAGAACTGCATTTGATTTTAAATACATTTGAATAATTTGGTATTACTTCGGTAAAGAAGACATTTCATATTTTTCTTTGTAATTATACTCCCGATTTCAAAGTATTGTCTCTCAATGTGCCGTTCACATTACCAGAAAGACTACACGTTATTAGTATTTCGTAAGTTGTCAAATGACTTAGTGCAGCAACTAACTTCTCTGAACTTGTGTTGCATAAACAGAGTAAATATTTCATTTTTAGTATAGCCACCAAAAGAGTGTTAAGTAGCAGCCACACAAGCATAATGGCTTCTTCATCTCTGCAACAACAGAACATGGAACTATTTGTATTTTCCTTAAAGACAGTAAAAGTATATGTCAATAGACATGAACTCAACAATAAAGTTACACACTCAAAAAATAGTTTCAGCAAGAAAATACAGTATGCAAATACTAGCAGTGGAGAAAAAAGTAGCAGTATGTATAAGGTATACAAAGAGACAGAAAAGGAGGGTATGATTTGTATAAAGTCATTATTCAAGATTTTAATATGGAATTTGTATTAAAATCATTAACATCAGATTCATTATAGCCAAATTCCCACACATCCAAACTCACCGCAGGCTCAGTTTTTTATTTGCATGCACTGCGTGATTTTGTGTTGTACACAGTAAGAGATGAAATATTCACATACACACAAAAATGGGCTTTACTACTGCTTAAAGACCCTCAAGAGAAGTTGTACCTTTTATAGTTTTTTTTCCTTACTTCACAAAGCAGCCTAGGAGTCTTTGTAATAACCTGACCTTTGCAGAATCCTGTTTTGCTGGTATCAAACAGCCTGATGAGCAGCAGATGCACCTCTCTTCTTTCCTAGCAGCCTGAGGAGAAAGGTGTTTGGAATGATTTCTCCACCTAGGAGTTGCCAAGTCTCCAGTTCAATTATTTACTATTTGCCTTCTGTACAGCAAATCTGGTTTGGATCAGCCTCAGCTAGAACTGCTTCAGAGACAGAGCTAGAGCAGCTGGAAAGATGGCACAGCCATAACTCTGACACCAACAGGTACAGCTTGTTGGATTAACTCCTGAGGCCAGGTAGTACCTCTGCCATAACAGTCTCCTCCTTTCATTAGAAGCGTATGACATGAGTCCAAAGGTATTATTGTGGGGGGACTCAAATTATTTTACTTTGCAACTGGAGGAGGAGGAATATAGTTTACATATCATTTCTATATTTAAATATAATCCGTTTTTAAGCACTTTTTGCTTACCAAATTGTATGCCATACATAGAATTGTAAAACAGCTACCTGTTTTACAAACTCGATGGAGATCTCCATGCCTAGGACAGGTTTTATTTGTTTGAGAGCCTGCAGTGCTGAATTCCAAATGGCTATGGCCAGGAAATCAATTTGTTTCCAGCAGGTGGCTGAGGTAATAGAAACACGCTATGTTGCCCTCCAAAAACGCAGATAACACACAGGTAACAAATGCAGCCTAAAGGCTCAAAGTTCAATGAGCTTAAAACATATATAGGAATCAAATGTGATCTTAGAAAGTGAGGGGTTAGTGTTTGATGGACTTTTAACAACATGACTAAATGATGTTGTTTTATTCAATATACTAGTATAGTATATACTCTGAAGTATATAGTATTAGTTTCATTTTGACACACAAAGGAAAACATGATACAGAAGGGATCTGTGAATACCCCAATTCCCTAATTTACTTTTCCATCTGCAATGAGCACCTCTCCATATTAATAAAGCCCCCAGTTCCCATGAGTTACACTCGCCCTTCTTCCCAACAACCTTCATGTCTTTCTCCAACTTCACTATTTACTGGAAAAGTCAGTCTTGGAAAATTAATCAAAACTATTCGTTTCAGTTATACTATTATGGTCTGTGGATGTCAATATATGTAATTAATCTTTCCTGAAAGCATACCCAGATAGACAGAGATGTTACCCCACTATCAGAGCAGGAATATTCAGGATAGTTCAGGAGCTGTGATGGGTGAAGTGCCAAGTTATGACAATCCCAAGTCTTACTGGAATTCTGCAAAACATATTTGGAAACTACCTTAGCAAATATAGCCTATTACAAATAATGAGTTCGCCTCAAAAAAAAAAAAGAAAACATATATTTTTGATCTTAAGTAAGACATTATTCAGGCAGGCCACCTCTGGACTTGGTAAATTAGCTTTTAGAAATTCTTTTCTACAAATACAGAAAAAAAGATCTGTTTTCACTTTGCTAAGCTTTAGGGGGTTTTGTTTGAAAATAGACTTAAACCTAAAACTAACCATTTTAAATATTAATTATTTATTATTTTAGCTATTTCATTTTTCTTGGAAGAACAACAAAGTTTATTATGAAAAACATAAAATCAATAAATACCTAAATGATGATTATGTAAAAACAAAGACTGGGGACTTGAAGACATACAATAGTAATCCAGTAAATAAAATCAAAAGTATATTTAATTCCAATGTTGCTGTGGAACTTTTTTCCAAGTGCAAATCAGATATATTTTTTTCTGCTGTTACGACAGTGTTTTAGTCTGTCTAGGATAATCTGTCAGCACAGTGTTGGTATGCATGCACAGTTCTCCCTTATCATAAAAATCATAATATCCAGGCAAGGATGACAAGTAGCAAAGAAATTTTAAAATATACTTTTATTCTCAAAATGCTACAAGCAGCAAGAGATGAAGTGTATACTATTGACAAAGCCAAATCCAATATGGGAACTGGCATTCAAACAGTTTAAAGGAAGAAAAAAAAAAAAAAAAGTAGTGTAAGAAAAAAAAAAATAGCCACTGCAGGTTCCTTAAAAGGATTTATAGACATATAGTGATTGAGGTTAACACCAAGCGCTACCAACTGACTTTGAAGTACAGAGATTTTAAAACACACATCAAATTAGAGCTGTGGCATTATTAATGTTTAATGTTATTTTGACTTTAAACATTGATAAGATAGACATCTTGTCAGAATAAAAAAATCCATTAAAGAACATCTGAACTTTTTTAACATAGAGATTCAAGTTTAAAGCACGCAGTACAAAACTTTCAGCTTCTAGTTCCTGTGGATGTTTCATGAATTGTGCCTTCACAGCAGTTACAGCACTACCAACTCAATGAAGATATCTGCATCAAAAGAACACTCATTTTGACTTACACATTTTGTAAAAACAATCTTAGAGAAAATAATGATGGCTTTTGATAATTTAAGAATGTTGTTCTGGTTTTATGTTTAAACTGAAGGAGAACTAACGCACCAAAACCTCACGCTGAGGGCAGTTCTGTTAAAACAGCTCATGTTACTCTACCAGCCTTAGGAAGGCCTGACCTCCTCAATGTAACCAGATAAATGATGCTGAACTAGGATTAATTTAGGTGACATCAAACAGTAGAGTAACAGTAACTGTCAGCTGAAGAAAGTGTATGTTCCCTCATACCTCCTGTGTTAATATGCAAGTTAATAAAATTCAGATGTGTACGCATAAAGTGAAGTCCAAGTACCTTCATTTATTTGAAAAATTAAATTTTAAGTAGAAGACTATTTTACAGAGTATTCTACAAGCTTGAAACCACCACTTAACATGGCACGGTCAAACAGCTCTTAACTTACACATTCTATGAGAGCTGAAATGTCTTAGGGCTACAGAGTAGCAGTAGACGATATATTACAGTATGACAGTTACACAAACTTCAAAAGACTTAGGCAATGACAAGATCACGATAACAGATACTAGTTCTTCACCCTGGTCTGCATGGTCCTGCCAGGCTTATCTGGTTCTGCTTTCTGTCTCCCTCTGACTCTGCATCTACCAGGACTCCACAGCCTCTCCCCAGCCCAATTCTTCTGACCCCAATTCCTAATCCACTGCTCAAAACAGGCAGTTATTTTAAAATATACACGGAGATTCTGGCCACTGCTGATAAGTCATGCCCCTTTTTAAGCAAACATTGCAATGTACCTGTGTCAGAAGTGCTTTTTACTCAACACATCTGACAGTCTAAATCAGCCTTCCATTAAAATAAATTCTGGTGCATTCACTGAAATCACTGCAGAGTATATCCTTCCCATTTTTACATATCAGAGGCAAGCAACAAATGCATCTGGATTTATGCAGCTACTTCAGGCACTTGGGTATTGAAATACTGGAAAAAGCACTAGACTGACTAACTGATAACACCACAGTCTGTAGTACTGTCTGTGCAGTGACAGTAAGACATTTTCATTTTGCATCAAGTACATATATTGATAACACCTGTCAAAGCTACAGGGCACGAAATTAATTTTCGCCACCTGTTGAGAAGGTGAGCGATCCACAGAAACCACCTGCCTTCTCTAGTAAGCAGCAAAACTTAAGATAATGAAGAAAATAAACCCCATATTTCTCCCTTCACAACACCTAGGGATTGCTTTTGCCCCAAGAGGAGGGGTGAGGAATGCTAACAAACCCAGACTTCCGCTAGAGATGAGTCTGATCTTGGCTACAAAGTTGGAAAACCCAATGTGTTTTTGTGAGCTGGCAGGTGATTTAAAGCTGCCAAGCTCTGTCCTCTCCCGAAGGGCAGCAGGAGCCGGGGTTTTGTGTGTTGCAAACCCCCACTGACTGGCAGGAAAAGAGCTGACAGAGCATCCGCCAGCACCACAATGACAGTGCTGTCACTGAGCCTGGAAGCTGGGGGTTCAGTGATGCTGCAAGCACTAACTCCGGGAGACGAGAGTGAGGAAAAAGACAGTAAGACTATCAGTAGGTACCTGAAAATAGAGGAGTCAAGTCATCCACGCTAGAAGCAATAGAGAATTCAGTCCTAGAGAATGGAGGAGTTTCTGCAAAGTGTTTCTCCAGAAGATTTTGATATTTAATGCTCTGGGAGTGCCTGTTAGTTCCTTCCATGTGCACTTCCCCCACCATTCAATTCCATATACATTTCGTAACAGCATAAGGCAGGATGAATTGTTATCTTTAAGCTGATCTCTATACCCATATCAATAATTAAATCAAATTTTCCAGCAGCAATTTCATCCCTGCCCCTTACATAAGCAGATGATTTATTACATCAACTTTGGCATGCCTTATCATGTAATGATTATAATGCACATGTATTACAAGACCAAAGCTCTTGCAAAATTATTCTAATGTTTCTATTGAGGTTTTCTGATTTCCTTCAACGAAACCTTCACACCAGATTTTCAGAGAAATTTTTGGAGACAGAAATTCTATCAGATGACATCATTATAAATAATGACATAGCTTAAAAACAGAGTTGGGAACTTTAGGTTTGTTACAAGTGATCTAAACACTGACCTTACCTCTGCACAAGTAATCTAAAGAGAAGAAACATCAAAAAGTGAACTTCTCTTTGCAGAACAACACCAGTAGGAGAGGCAACTTATGCTTTTGCAGTGGATTACACAGCAGCAGAAAGATGACCCCAAAATTTTTGGGTCAATCTTTGAAGCTGTGTAATGGCTCCTGTTCAGAAGCACATTTCAGCCTAGATGAACTTCTCATACACCTGTGTCCCATCTCTTCTTATATTGCTACTCCTTAACTTTGTCTCATGCCCACTGCTAATCAAGCTTCAGCTTTTCCAGTTCCTTAGTTTCTCCTGTTATCTCCTCCCTTTCCAGCTCTTACTCACTCCAGTCATCCTTTCCATCCTCCAAATCCATGGAGGAAGCTTCCAGTCCTTTAGACGAATTCTTTTCTCCCCATCCCCCAACTTCACAGGCCTACTCTCTTTACCAAATCAGTCACATCAAATGTGTACTGCTCACAAAAAAGGTTTGCGCAGGAGCTTAAGCACTGACCTGCTCAACCATCTATATTGTCTGGTCCCTTCAGCCAGCTTTCTGAAACACTACAGCACTTGAGGGCTGTAGGCAGTGGACAACATTCATAAAACAGCATTACTTCTATTTCATTAACAGTGCTCCAACACCACCCTAGGCAGCTCCTGTCACACAGACACTGTTATGTTCCCCAGGACACACAACATACATAAAACAAAGTCCATACTATAAAAAAAGAATATCCTGACATTATACCAGACACTTTGAAATTAATCCTCCAAAATCATCAACTGATTTAAGGTACAGGATTATCATGTAGGACTTAGAGGAGACACAGCGCCAAATGCCACACCGTGTAGAAGTGGCCAGGCTACAAGCAGGTGCAGCCCTTTGCAGTGCTGAGTGAGGCACTTTACCCTGACTGCCTAACAGCCAAGGATCTCCTTATTGCCCAGCAGTTCCCAGTCCCAGTTTCATCAGTTCCACAGCTCCTCAGACTCTGGGCCCCTCCATTCACCCTCTTGTCAAATCTCCTTGCTCATCCGCATTACCAGCTATTCATCCCTCTACATTACTGACAAGCAACATTATTAACCAAAGGGAAAACTTCCTTATCCCCCAAAACCACCAGTTCTGCCAAGTCTCAGCCGTGGCCAGCCCTCAACAGCCTAAGGCCTTCTCGGACACCTGCAGGTATGATCTGGAATATGCTCAGTGTAGACATCATATTTGTTACAGCTTATGCATTGCTATTGAAAATGGACAAGCTGAAGTTTATTAAAGGTTCTTTAACTCAGCCAGTAATAGGCAAACGTTCACTGATATGGCAAAACACCAATCTTTGCCAGAAAGGCAAATGTGTCTAAATAAAAAGAAAAACCTGTCTTTTTTTTTTTTTTTTATACCTTCTACTCTGTCATCCTCTTCAGAAGTGACTGAATTACTTTGGCTCAAGTTTTTCAAACAAATTTTGCCTGTAGCAAACGCTAGTGTCAGCTTTAAAACCAGACAGCACTAACAATTCCTCCTTCAATAATAAAGGGTGAGACATGATCAACTGTTGCAAGTTA
Source organism: Rynchops niger (assembly GCA_013400035.1). Lineage (NCBI taxonomy): Eukaryota > Metazoa > Chordata > Aves > Charadriiformes > Laridae > Rynchops > Rynchops niger. The sequence continues at coordinate 67,209 of VXBH01000410.1, read as the reverse complement.
TATTTATTTCAAGCAATCTGATATCACTGTGCCCATATGAATTAAAATAACTCAAAATAGGAATGAACTCATAACAAAAACTAATCTCCAGGTTTGAAGAGAGCTCTAATTTTAACTCAGCGTTGTGTAACAGTTTCTTCACGTATAATTTTCTTCTAAGTGTTTCAGTATTAACGTATGAAAGTTGTTCTCAACTACTTTTAAAAACCACTGTAGGAAAGGCTGCATCCAGAACCAGTGCAGCACAAAGCTTACTCAGATGGCTCAGCAGCATCTGCTCTGCTCAGAGTAATGCTTGACTTTCGGCTCAGCGTTCCCACGTTCTTAGGAGCCTACTTTGAATTCAGGACTGCAGCAAGCGTAAGCATCAAGCAGGAGATTATCCTTTACTATATACATACATGTCATCCACTAAAACGACCCTGGAAGCAGCTGGGATCCTTAGAGACCGAATTTGGAAGCCAGTAGCTGCGCCCCCAGGTCCAGACAGGCTACACTCTAAGGCACAGACCCTTGTGAGAAGCCCAGCACGAAGGAGCAACCCTGAGCAGCAAAAGGAGATCTCCTTTCCTGTCTGCAACATAACAGTGCCAGTAAGAAGAGCTTTGAATGCAAAAGCAGCACACTGGAAGTAAAATTAGCTCAAAGCGCTGGATCGTGACTTGGCATCTAATCACTGCACCATCCTACATGATTCACCAAATTGAGAACTCCCAAGCGGCTGACCTTAACAAAAGCAAACCTCCACTGTATACCTACAGTGGGATATTTTTAAGGATAAGGAACTCCGCAATATGCACTGTTCAGCACAACCATCTATTTCAGACTTGTGCACGTGCTGTGTGCGCTCATTTCACATTAAATCAAATAGATCAATACTTAGAAACGGAAGTATATGATTCTTTCAATAACGCAACAGGCCTTTAAAAAAAGGCACTTCAGTATTTGCTGTTTTAAGCATGGTGGGCGGAGATTTGCATTTTGAATAAATGTTGCTAAATTCCACACCACCACCCCCCCAACTCAATTTCTGGTTTTGATTACATTCTAAGAAAAACCTACATAAACTTTTTAACCCATCTGGAGCAGTTTATAGTTAGAGAAACTAAAATCAGTAGCAAATTCCCAATGGGCAGGGTAAAAACACACTCTAGATAAAAAAAAGCATCTCAATCCAAACAAGAACTATTTTTCCATTTTAAATATTAACCCCATAAAAGAAAACACTAAGTGACCAGGTGCTTTAAAACTGATGCTTCAGCTTTCCTAATGAGCATACAGAAGGTTTTCCACATTAAGAAGCCAAAAAAAAAAATTAAAAAAAGCTTTGTGTGATAGGACAAGATACACTGACTGATGATTCAAGATGTCTTGTTTAGATGCATAAAAGTTCTAAAAGTCACGGGTCCAGTCCCACACAGAGCCTCGCACTTTCTTGGTTCGTTTTGCTTTCTAATCCTTCTGCCAGCTTGCCTTTTCTACAGGTACCTTTCTCTACCCGTTCATGGACCACACTGTCACCAACTCCTTGTCTAAAGGGCTGGATTCAGATCAAGTGAGTGGGGCAAGAAGGTCTTCCTGGGATTTCATGTGGATGGTTTCCTCTGTCAGTCACTTGCAGATTACACACCAGGGCTGAGACTACGACAAGAGTTTGAGTAATTCATACAAAGTGAATTGCTGCACATGCAAATATATGCCACATAATACATTCTTATAATTAATTGTTTAATCAATTTAATAAGCACACAGGAGTAAAATACTCTTAATGTTAACCCTTTTAAAAGGCCTATATATACACCATTTTCACCAAGAACAGAGTTGGGGTTTTTAAGTGATTTTTTTCTAGCTCTCAAATAATGACAGATGCTAACCTATAAATGAACAAATAATATATTAAAGTAAGCATTTGATCATATTTATTTCTGAAATAGCTGGCAATAACTGTATTTTTCCACTCTGTGAAGAGGCGTTATGAAGACTATTAGTGCATTAAAAAAAAAATTAGTGAACTCTTTTTGATTAGTTTGGGGTGATGAAAGTCACAATAGTGACAGCTCAAAAATAAGGAAGAGATCCCTGAAAATTAGTAGCATTAAGAGAATAAAGCCATAGAGGTCACAAATCCAATCACTAGACAGACACTCTGAGGAAGTCTCTTAAAATATTTATTAAATACTGAAATCAGTCAAGGTTTTGGACATTGTTATGGACTATTTAAAAACTACTGTCAGGCAAATTGTTTAAGAATTTTAAACAACAGAAACTGCAAAACTATTTATTGACAGTTAAACAACAGAACTGGAAAGCAATATAGAAATGCGAAGAACAGACAACAGTAATTTGCTTTCCTTTAGAATCTGCACTTTTAGAAGTCTAACTAAATATTGTATTTCACATGATGCTCATTTGAGAAAAAGCTTCTTAGTCAAGTTAGTGGTTTGAATAGGAAGATGGCCTTTAAGTAACAAAAAGAAAGAGATAATTCCCTACTACATCACTTGCATTTTTCACTTTTCTGTCTTATCATTTTCTAGTGACATCTGAAGAATGCTGGTATCACCCAGTGCAAATTCATCCTAAGAAAAATGTGAAAAAGCAAAATATTTTCTCCGGTTAAAACTCTACAAGTATTCTGTCTAACAAATTGCATACGCTTCTCCTTATACCTTTACTGAATTCTTCTTTTCACTCTGCTCAAAAAAAATAATTTCTGGGTCCAGTTGCTAGAAGGCAACACAGCTTCAGAGCTCCTTGAGAGGTCATCTGAGGAAATTTACTGAAGTTTGTCAAACAACATCTGACAATTGACTAGATATCACCGATTGGTACAAAGTATTGTAAACTGACTTACAGTCCCGAGCAGGCAAAAAAAAAAAAAAAAAAAGAAATATAATTGAAGATACAGACGTCTAGTGAGGAAGAAGAGGCCTTCCGAAGCAAGACATGCTAGCAGGGTGTAGAGAGATCAAGTCGAATTTAACGGCTATTAAATCAATAGAAAACTATGTCAGGAAAGCACAGAATTTTTAATACAGCACATTCTCACAAATAATGACTAACTGGGAATCATTATCAGAATTGGAGGTTATTGACATCATTCTCCTTCACACTAAAAAAAAATAAATCCTGAAACCATCACTTACATGCCATGGGTGCTTTTCTTCTTTGCCTCAGGAAACAAAAGAGAAAAAAAAAAAAAGGAGAAATTTCCAGCTTTTAACATTACATCACTTAGCAGAGAATAGCAAGAAAAAAAAAATATACTTAGGCCCCAATAGTGATGCAAGCCTGTTGAAATTCTGCCAGTTAAAACTATCAACCTTTATGTTCAGGTTTCACTAAGAAAGACGCTAAAGATGTTCCCAAGGCTGTATTTATGCCTTGCATCATCTGCCTAGTGATACACAAAAGTCTTTCCAAGGTCTTTATTGTTAAGGCCAAGAAGCTAAGTCAGGCAAAACCAAGAGAAGCAAAAGCAGAGACAAACTCAAGAACTATCTCATGCTGGATTAACACTTTAAATGAAACATACAATAACAAATATTTCACATATTCTCACAACAGTGTTTGTACTTGAGAAAAACATTTCTCTGCATTCTGAAATTAAACTTAGAAGAGCCTCACTTGAAATCATCCCGTTTCAGTACTCTTATGAATCACTCCATCTGCACCCTTGCTCTTTACAGTCCACTCACTGGGGTGCCACACTGACACGCCATCCTTAAAATTACAAAGGATGCTCCAACAAAGAGGGATCACCCACTGTTTTCTATAAATCATCTTGAACCTCATTGATTATTTTAACAAAGGTAGTTCAGATCCATGTGCCTCTTTGGCTGTCTTACACAGTAAAGAGAAAGGATCTGAAACAATGACAATATTACATTGTAGAATTCAATACAGGACAATAATGACAGCTATAGATAAACAAAGTTGTTTATCTTCCCCTAACAAGTAGCATATGAAACGCAGCAGAGAAAAAAAAAAAAAAAAAAAAAGAAGGTATTTTTGGTTGCTCATGATTATTTACTGAAGAAATTAGGATGCCTATCAAGAACACTAATCATGGCCAAAACCTCTGAGTTATATGGAAGCCTTACAAGATATTTCTCTTGATTTAGGAGAGATTAAGTGAGAATGAAACACGAAAGTCATAAGAATCCCTGCTGAGCCTGACACCCAAGTTCTGCTTTCCATGTCTTTCTATACTTCAATAAACATGAAAGTTTTACATTTCTGTAAGGCCAAAACACCCATCCTGAAACACCACACCTTTTTCTCTAATTTAAAAGTATTCCACTCTTAACCTTCATTGACAAATGCATATTTTGAAGTTTTCTACCACATGTTCCAACTGCTTTTCTCCATTTAAAGCAAACCTTTCTTTCTTGGAGCTTTTAGTTTCTTAGACCTGGTATCTTGAAAAAAACAAAACAAAAAAAAAACCCAACACATTACACTGCAACTACTGCTCTTAAAGCTAAGTAGAATGGGTAAGTGTACACAAACTTATCCTTTGCTTTGAACTGCAAAAAAGCAATGCCATTTTCTCTATTTCATCTAGGCAAGCATTTAACCAGGACTTCTGACTTGACTGAAATTTAAAACCTTAGATACCAAAAAGCAGTCCAGAGAAAAAGCTGCTGTCCTAGGTTTTAGGTAACTACTTCCCTACAAGCGGAAGAGTCTTCCTACTTCGCGTGCCTAGTGAGGTTATCATTTTAGTTTGAGTTGCCATTGGACAATGGGATGGCAGGTAGTCATTTGGGATCCAAACATGGTGGAGACTGCAATTATCTTACGCATATTAACACCACCACATTCCTGTTCCCATGCCCAGGGCACTGGTCTAAGCCATAGGAAGCCACTACTCTTTGAGAGTGCTTTAAATTCCTCCTGCAGCTGGGTCACTGCATGCTCTAGCACACAAACAGTCATTAGTACAGAAGGTGTCAGATACTCCTCCTTAGGGCATTCAGCAGGTCCAGGTGGTGTCATTTATTCCTGCCTAGGACATTAAGCTGGGCTAAGATATTTGTCTTGGAGGACAGATCACACAGTGTAGCACCTGAGTCATTTCTATCAAACTACTATCAACAGGAAAAGACACAGAAGCAGTCCAGGCTTCACAACTGGGAAGCCTCCCTACTCCTGTCCTCTCCCTCCTTGTTAAAAAAGCTTCTCTCTCTGATAAGCAAAGATGCACTTTTTGACACACTTTCTTCTGTTTTCTTATTTTTTTTATCCCCCACCCCCATTCATTACAAGCTATCTGTACTCACTTTTGTTATTAATATTAAAACTGAGGCAGTGTTCAGCCTCAGACTACCTCAAATAACTGCTTTATCTCTGAACACGTGTCTCCATAGACAGCATGGCACAGTGTAGCTATACCTGAAGAAGCTCAGGTGCTAGAAACCTCCACCTCCAGGGCAGCATGGCACCAGGCGTAGACTCCCAGAGCGACAACAGAGATAAGGTGGCCTCTTTGGACGTCTGTGCTGCTGCTCCCAGTATTAGAGGCAGTGTGGTACAGGTGTGCTCACCATCATTACAGTCATGTAAAGCAGCTCTCTATGAAAATTTGTGTATAACCAGCCTTTCAGATACCCCATGAGGAACATAACGCCTACTCAGGTTCTCTGTGCTGGCCTTGGGCTAGTGAATCCTGCCAGGCCTGGGGAGGCTATGAGCAGTCAGACTAGATCTCTGAACCTCATGCTGGGATCTCAGGCTGCTTACTGGAAAGAGTTTAGACACACCCAGCACCTTGAACTCCAAGAGAGGTTGTTTGCTTGCACATTTAATACATGAATGCATAAGGATGGCTTGAATCTAGTAGTGAATTTAAGACAAACTCTTCCTGGCACCTGCTGGGAACTGCAGAGCTGAACCATCCCATTTGGATGTCTGGAGCATTTGGAGACAGCAGGAGACAGCTCAAGTCCAGGCAGGGCCAGTGCTGAGCCCTGAGTGGGAGCCCTTTGGGCCGTCACAGCCTCTCTGACCTACCTCATCCAGCTTTCCACCTCAGACGGGCATTTCAGCCTCTCCACTGCCCGGGCTAAGGGAGACTGACTGTACAAGCACATGGTAGCAGTGAAAGTAAGATTAAAATCAACAGGAGGGTCTATGAGGAGACAGAGCATGCTGCTATCAGAGCCACGGGCTCTTCTAGGGGCACAGAGGGGGAGACAGGGTTGAACAAATCACAGGATCTGTGATTTTCTGGTGAAGTAAATGGTGAGTAAATTCCTACTAAGTGTGGATAATGGCATGAAATCTAACACACACATCCATAAATCTAAGAGCAAGTTCTCAAGAGTTTCAGAATCCAGGGGATCATGGGCAGCTATAGATCTCAGACAGCATAATTTTCAGTTATCTCTTTATTCCAGCCAAACTGCCTTTTTTTGTAGATTAATAATATCACATAAAGTGTAAGTCAGCTGGGACAGGGGACGCTGTGAACAACAGAAGCCTGCACTGGTTCACAAAGTAATAATATAAATTAAGTATTGAAGGATATTAAAAAAAAAAAACCATAACAAGAAAAACCACAATCACCACACACCAAACCAACAATGAACCAACCACGAATAACATCAATCCAGAAAGCTATCAAGATGAAAAACTGCTAGAGTGTATTACATATTCTTGCTGGCTCTCACTTACGTTCTCTCAGACATCTACCGTCAGACCCCAGACGCTGCAGTAGTGGGATCTTTGGTCTGATCCAGTATACTGGCTCTTACCCTATCAATGGAAGCAGGACTGAATTCTGGATGTAGGTACCTGCACTAGTGGAGAAGACCTTTGGCAGAGAGGTTTACCACCACATTCTTCACACCTACACTGAAGTTAATTAGCACTAACTAGGCACTACCAAAGTGGTTGGTCTAAAAAGCTCACTTTAACTAAAAACTAATAGTCCAGCCAACAGAAATCAACGACAACAGTTAGTTATCTCACCAGGAAAGCAACAGAGAAAGGCTCGTTTTCTTGCTAGCCCCATGGTGTTGAGCATTAGATCTACACAAGAACAGTGGATAATGTTCTCCACCTGGATTCTGGGTGGCTCATTGACCATCTCAGACTCACACAAGCTCTGCAGCCCTACACCACAGACCAAGTCACATCTGATTAGGTCAAGCAGAGGGAATGAGGCCCTGTGCAGTTACAGAAGCAGCGAGGACTTGTGAGAATTTTTTATTCTAGTTTGCTTCCTTCACAGCAGGCCCAATGACTGCTCACAGATGGCAAATTAGGGCTCTGTCTGATAAAATATGTCTTGTCTGACCTAAATATGTGATGTAATACAAGATATAGGTAAGAACCCACAGAGCATAGGAGAGCGGTAAAGGGGAATGGCCACAAGCCTGTTTTCTGGGGCAGAACCAAAAAAGAAAACATCATTTCCTCATGCCTGAACCCGTGCATCTACAGGCAGGACAGTTTCAGCTCCTCTCTGTTCACAGATGCTTCCTAGAGAGTTCCACACCCATCCCCATCTTACACATCTACGTTTTTTTTAGGGGCTAACCCATAAGATAAATTAACCCCTTTTGTTGAACACAAACCCATTCAATCGACACAAAAATTTACTATCATTTTAAGAGTATAAGATCAACCTTTAAGACACACTGCAGATTCAACATTATTTCTAACAGTACCCAAGACATCTCAGTTCAGAAGATGAGTATTGCACAGAGTCTAACTTTAAAAAAAAAAGGAAGTAAGAGTTTCTGGCTCTAACAAACATAAATCAACTACAAAAATGAAGATTTTTTTTTTTTAAGAAATCAAGATTTAGTTAGAACAGATAATCGCTCTCAAATACAAATAAAATATAAATTCTAATGATTAACACCTTGGGGTAACATGACTGTAATAGTTCGTCTTCAATCAAGTTTGTCTTATAAATTTTGTTGTATTTCATTTCAATCATATTTTAAATGAGATTTGCAATACAGCCCTATAAGACTGAAATAGGCTACTGTGCTGAGATGAACTGCCTCAGGGACAGTGGGAAAAGAGACCCAGGACAGACTCCTCTTCAGCAGTGCATTGCGCTGCCTTCATCTGTCAGCTCTATTCTCTACCAGCATGTCTGCGATCACAGAGACGGTGCTACAACAGCCTGTTACCATTTAATTAATCCAGCCCAGAAGAAGAATATGGGAGGACTTTCCTTTGTGTTTTAATTGCATATTTCTTTGATAAGAAAAAGACTGAGGGAAAACCTCTCACAGATGAGGCCATTGCCCTAGAGACAGTGTGGAATCTTTACATTTCCTTTCAAAGTACACAAACATGAGCCTGAGAGCAACAGTGCAACAGGGAGTGAAAGATGCCATAGGAGCAACACTAGACAATTTCAAAGCAAATTAATATAAAAATGTATATTAAACAGATCATACATAATTCACAGTAACTCATATTTTCTTCCCAGCTTCGTTGTGAAACACCTTTGTACAAACCTCCTCTTAATATCAACTAGAATAGAAATCAGGAAACACGGCAATAATAGGCACGTTTTCTATATTTACAAAGGGATGACTGAATAGTTTAAAAGCTGTCCCACCACTAAATAATGCAATGAAAAGATATTACTGGTGCTAGCTTCATAAAAATGGAAAAAGAAGCTGAACAAACGTGTCTGATACAGATAGAAGAGATGAGATAGCAGGAACCAACAGATTAGCACCATTAATTTGCAGGGGAAAAAAAATGCATACAGCTTTCTCCTCTCCCTTCATCCACAAAGGCAATTTTAATCTCAAATAGCCTTATTAAAGCAAGGACCGATGTTTTTCCACAAACTATGTGCAAACAACATGATCCCAAACTCTGTCAGAAGACAGCGACTCAGAAGGGCCATGACCACACCAAGGATTTTAAGCACAAGTTGAAGGTTTTGAATTAACAGGGACAATTAACATTTTAGGAGCAGCTGAGGATGCCCAGCTTGGTCTCAGACTGGAACCAGGTTCTCCAGGGTAGTTTTTTTGCCTACTGGTTTCTTTTCAAGCCCTTCTTCATCACCTGCCCCTGACCCGACTGGAATACCGAACTTGCGCTCACCCAACTCCACAAAGTAACTGGGGGTGTGTGGTGGATCAGCGAGAATCAGGCTGGATCCCCAAGGCCACTGTTTCCTCTGCAGTTGACCATGGTGACTCAGATCTCAAGCATGTCTGGAGCACTAACACTATCAGTAAAAATATTGGCTGCCTTGATTAATAAGGAAATTACGGTAAGAGTGTTAAGAACAAGCAGGGCATCTGCTGATAAGATTAATTGAGATATAGTATTATATAAAGCCTTAAAGCAAACAAATGAGGAAAAAAGGAAAGCTATATCCACAAAAAGTCTTTTCAGACAAAATATGCTATCCAGAGCAATATGCAATCTCTTAGCCTTATCCATTATCTCCAACACTATTTCTCAGCAATACGACCTCTTTCTGCAAACCTGCCTAACCCCAGTATGCACACTCCCCCCGACTTCTTCCGGAGGATACTGACAAGTTCATTTTAATTCAAGCTTTGGACAATACTTAAGCATCTTTTCATGTCATTCAAATGTCTAAATGCACTAAATTAACTGCTTCATAGTCTATTGGCCACCTCTTCTTAAATACAAGCTACCCTTTGCCTTTCTAATCTTAACTCCAGATATAGCAAAACTGAAACTCCCTTTACCTACCACACTTCAATTAGTATGGCTATGGCTTTGTTCCTCCTTATACATTCAGATGTATGTTAGTTTGTAATAACAAACGGAAGAATTGAAACTGCCATTTGATGCTGCCTTTCTACAGAGAAAGAATTTGCACGTTCAAGAGTCCACTCAAACGAGAAGGAATATAGCACACTCTTATATACAACATGCTCTGTTCCCAACGTTGATGTTCAGTCCCATGATCACTTATGTGAAAGTCTACATTATCATATAAATATACTGGAAAGTTACAATACAAAGCTATTTTCTTGTTCTTATTTCAGATTTTGTCCTTAAGACAACCCAGTTCTCTCCATGTGGTTTTCCTCTCATTTTTCCCATAGTTTCCTAGTCAGCAGACTGTTTCTTCTCTCAGTACAGATGAAAACATTTTTAGATCTCTGCTTCTTCCACACAACTCTTTGAAAGAAATCTTTTGTTATCTTGCCATTACCAGTCACTTACCATCCCTTGAGAGCTCTGAGGTTTCATTTTCTGATCGCCTCGAACTGTCTGCTCTTTCTTACTGTCCTGCCCAGTGAAGCCCTTACACTTAACGCTGACTAACAAAAGGAGGAGAGAAATAAAGAACAAAAGATGCCTATTTGTAATTTACTGGAAACTTGAATCATAAGAGAAAAAAATGCAAACCCAAAAGACTACACTATAGCAAAGAATTACTGACAGGCCAACTCAGCCCATAACAACCAAAGCACTTCAAAACCAGAAGAGCCTCTATACATGCAAATATTTAAGAAGAAGTTTGAATCAGTCAGCTTTCTCAACATGACTACACAGAAAGACAGGGTTGTCAGGCTGCCATGAAGTTACAGCTATTTTGATACAAGAAAAGGTTGGAAATGCATTTAAAAATCAAGCATGCTCATTGAGAGCACTGAGTCAAACCATCCTCTCCCTGTCAGGAGGCTCTGTCCTGCAGCCTGAGCTGCCACCTCCACAGCCCAGTTTTGGGACCTGGTAGTTGCTCACACACTGAAAACAATATGCTATCACTCCACAGACAGCTTGCCATTTTGCAAGTTTGACACATTTTAGTTTTTCTGCCTTTCTGATGCAAGGGTAAGTAACATTTGATAAAAGAATGAGCACACAGAGACCTCATCTTCAACTATCAGCATATATCAAATCAAACAACTGAAGGGGAACAAGCGTCTGTATGGAAAAAAATTATACCAAAGTGTGACTATAATTAAGGGATTACATCTCTGGGGGAGAGAAATCACATGCTTTTGAATTGTGCATTTATGCCATAAGTAATTAAGACAATAATTGTATGTCAGTCCGAGGATGCATTTCCATGTTATAACAAGGTTGGTTTAAAGCATGAATCAAGCATCAGAGATGCTTGATATCAAAGAAGATGGAAAAATCAGCTATCAGATTTTCAATCACTTTATTAAAAAATAACTAAAAATCCTAACATACAATGCAGTATTATACCTTGAAAAAATACATTGATTTGTACACAGCTATGAATTTTCTCCCAGCTATTCCCAACAAGCTACTACACAGAACAGATCCCATCGGTGTCATTCCTTATACACTCTTCTCTCTGTTCCCCATTCCAAGTTTCAGTGGCTTAGGTGTCTAACTGCTTTAGTCTGTATTTCAGGACACCAAAGGAAGTTAAAACAACAGCAACCAGGAGACAGAGAAAGTATCCAACAGCAGTTATTGCTACTGAACACTGCTTGCTAAATGCAAACTAGGCATTAAGTAATGGCGAAGAAAAAGCACAAGGTTCGTGCCTTCGTTACTGATTCTGCTTATTATGAAAGGTGTAGCTTTAAAATTCCAACTAGGTAATTACGTGATACAGGGAAGAGAGGCTATCCTGAGTCCTGCAGGGATCCATGCTCAAGCTTACGCTGTTCAATGTATTCAGAAATGACCAGGAAAAAGATCAAACTCTAAGGCTTCTAGTGTTCCCAAATCAGCTTGACTGTAAAGACAAGGACTGACTGCAAGTAACTGAAGAAGTGCCTTGCATCACAAAGTCAGCAGACAATAAAGTAGCATAAGAAACTCAAACAAGGGATTAGCTATACAATGAACTCTGAATTCATTGTTAAAAAAAAAATCAAGGATGAAATACGGGGTTTATGATTAGTGTTTCTAAGAAAGGTAAATGCAACCCACATCACTGGGTGAAAAAGCGCCCACCAAGTATTGGGAAAGCAGCAGAAAAACATGACATGATTTTTTTTATGACTACTGTATATACGTATCTGATATTTACAGTATAAATCCCTGATATGACTGCATTTGGTGTGTAATTTTTGCCCTTCCTCAAAAACCTCTTTTTTCCCCTCAAATCTCAGGAAAAAAAACTACAGTCACACTGGAAAACATATTTTTTTTAAAAACAATCTTCCAATCTTGTCTTCTCTCAGATATAAAAATTGTTATTTCTTTTATTAGAAATAACACAGTATAATCTAAATAGGTGACTTTTTAAATAGAAAAACAAAGGTCTGCAAAACTGGCTTTGAGATACAGATACTTTCTCACTGAGACTCACCAAAAAACATGATGAGTTAACAGAGTCCAACTTCTGTTTTCTCAAAATGATTATGGAAGAGATCATATTAAAGACAACACTTGCTGCTAAAAAAAAAAAAAAAAATTTCTTTTCCACTAAGCATTATCTCTCTTGCAGTACATTTAACACTTCTATTATGCAGAGATACTAGTTTTTCCTCACATCTCTATCTCTGACAAAGGGACTGGAGTAAGCAGTGATCTGCAAATTAATTTATAGTAGCTTGTTACCAACCATTAACAAGCTCAGACATAAAGACAGCTAAACAGGCTTGTGCAGAGACTTCCTAAATGCAAGGGAGACCAATATCAGCTAGACGTACACTTACCATTTCAGACTGACGGTAGCAGTAGCTCTACTAATCACAGAGATGAAAGGATCTGCAGCCTGTCAGAAAAGGGAACAAAGACCTGTGGCTACAGGAGAAAAGCTGCCTGCTCACTGGGTTAGGATGCTTCATTTGCATTATTCAAAGCAAAAACAGCTCTTGTCAGGAAGTTTTTGACCACCCATTCTCTTTCATTTCACAGTGGAATTAGGTGATATTATCTATAGCTAATTGTTTGAATTCTTAGAAAACACTGAATAAGCAGTAACGTAGGCCGGGCCACACTGGTTTAACACAGCTTTGGAAAACAGAAGGTTAGATCATCACCATACTCACATCCGCAGCATAAAACAAGCCCGTGACCTTTTGGTCAGAGAGCTGTGTCAGCCTCTTCAAGGAAACGCTGCATCCAGAAAGATGAAACTCAGTGTTAGGACTTAACTTTTCCAGAGCTGCCAGACCAGTCCTTCTGCCCTCCCTGGGTAGACAGGCACCCTTCTGCTCTCAGAGGAAAAACGAGCTTCAACTTACGCACTGGTGTGAGGTGGAGATGGTAAAGAACTTGGTAGATACTTGCTGTATTTACCTCAGCTCTACTAACTCACTGCTTAACAACTCACTGCCAATTTCTGGCTCATTTGTACCAATGAGAAGAGCTGTCACATGCCTCAGGCTTCACAGAAGCACCATTTCCCTCTCTCATTTAAATGAGCTAATGGGGTAAAGACATGGTGGAAGCGAACAGGTGTCACGCCACACTTAATCTATTACACATCTGTATGTTTACTCCCCTCTCTGCATCAGTCCAAAGAAAAGGAAATAATTTCTGACTCAAGGACATCAAACCTCCCCCCCTTGCATCGTGCTTCATACTAGGCACGCCTGCGGCACACATGCTCTGAAGATTGCTCAGATGGACCAAAAAGCAGCACAGAGGGTTACAAGGAGTCGTACAAAGGAACAAGACCAAAGCCAACACCTGTAGCTCAGTAAGCATGCAGGCAAAAGATAAAGCGGCCATTTCTTCCAGCAGCATTCCCACCCCAGGAAGTGACCACCACTGTCCTTCTAGTGTTCCATCGCGGTACCATTTCACATCCATTCACCTCACACACATTTCAGGATACATACTGGAAAAGTCAAGAACCAACAATGGTTGTCAAGGGCTATGTCATCTCAGATCCTTGGTTTCATCAAGGTGTTTTGCACTTGGAGGCAAGAAGGGGAGAGAAGTACTTAATTTTGGAGAAAGAAGTTCTCATGAGAAGTTTTGGACTGTGGTACGCCAATAGACTGTTATAGTCTGAGAACCAGACAGTCCCATTCATTCATCAAGATTACCCAGACACTAACACCAACAAAATGTTTTAGCTAGCCTTATAGTAAGGCCTACAATAATACTGGACATTACAAACTACATTTCTTAATTTGAAAGACTTGATATTGAACTTAAGTTTTATGTCAACTGCAGTGAAAATGTTAATTCTGAACAGATGCACATAGAAGTGCAAGATTCTTAGATCTCACACTGAAAATTCAAAGGAAGTATCACACAAGAGTTTAACTTAGGGTTCTAAACATGAGTCCCTGCTAGACATACATTTTGTAGAAAATGAAGAATATGCTTTCATAAGATGAAAGCAGCAAGTTTTACTCCTTCTCACCCTGCTATCATTTTTTATTACTGCATTAAAAAACCCCTAGACTTTAAATAATTCCCTGCAACTCAAGGCCAGGGTAGATACCTAAGTTTTCTGTGTGAGATGAAGTTACAAACATTTTGGTGTCCACAAGCATTCAACACCCATCATTTCACCTTTTACAAATTGAGTAGAAAACATTTGGTAACAGTTTGCATAAACCATTACAGAAAGATAATTTTTTTTTCTCTTCCCCCTGCCCATTCAGAGTCAGCCGAGGACGCAGTGGGGAGCGGGGAAGAACGGAGAAGGAGTTGCATTGTATATAATTCCTCCCACTTCACTTTCTCCCATGCATTATTTACCACAGGAGGCAACTTCATGAAGGTTAACAAGTGCAGACATTAATCCAGCAAAGAGGAGAAGTTAGTGCCCATATCACAGCACACTCTTACTATTCTGTCACACTTTCAGTTTATTTTATAATATTTTATAAAGCTTGCTTAAGCATCTTATACAGGCCTAAATCATGCAGGCTACTGAAAGTGAACAGCTTGGTCTTGTCAGGAACTCATGGTCTGCAAGTCTAATACGGGAAACAAGAACAGACACAGGGCTTGGTTAGTCTATATTGCATGCGTGTCTCAGACATTTCAAAACTGTCAGTTTGAAATACAATTTTAAGCACTTATTTTAATAGTATTTGTCACATAACCCAATAGGAGAATTTTATTTGCTCAAATATGTTTAAGAGAGTTCATGGAAAAGGTCTGGGATTAGCATGGGAGCATAGGAGAGGTAAGGAGAAAAAAACCCCAACAGTTTCTTCTTGTTTGAGAGGACTTAGTTACTAAAATATGTTCAGCCACCACTGAATAACCCTGTTTCAATGGGAATACCTACACTTCAACTTCACATGAAGGAAATGACTGCATCACTACTGCCTGGTGCAAGCTGCCAAATGACTTTATAGAGATTTCATTCTCCCCTTCCAAACACTGTCCCTCTTCTCTGTTTCAGCACTTTCTGCACTTCAGAAGGCAGACCATGAGCACAACAAGAAAGCGTCACTCCCACTAGTCCCGTATATTCAAGAGCAGGGATGTGAAAGCCATGCAAATCAGATATGTCCTTGATCAGACTGTCATTTAAAAACAAAAGCGCACATTGTCTCCAGGACTAACTCCTGCCTACTTGAAATTGAAAGATATGGGGAGAGCTGAGCTTAGCAGGAAGCCATGGACTTTCTCAGCTGCTTCCTTGGTATTTAAAGAACATCAAACTTCATACCCCATTGTATTTTTATCTCTTTGAACAAAAATTGTATGTAATCACTTCAAAGGAGCTTTTCTTAAGGTGCCCTCCGGCCAATTTTTACCAGAAGTTATCACCATCAAAAAATCCTGAAAGTCAGCATCCCATTTCTCAGGTCTCTCGGAAATAACCATCCCTCTGTGGAGCACATCAGTATCCATCTGAACACTACCTAGAAATGGTATATTAAGAATACTACAGAAATTTATCTTCTAAAAGGATATGCTCTGATAATCTCCACAACATGCATACTCTTTATAGCCTGTAGCATTTGGGAGCTATATTTTGGTACTCATAGAACAGAGCTCTGCAGAAATCAAAACTAAGATGATGGGAAAACTATCTAGTTGTAATAAGAGATACGCAGAGAAGTCACAAAATACAAGAAAACCTTTATTCTTTAAAATAGAAGGAAGAAACTACCTACATGCAAGCTATAGGCTGGAGGATTTTTGCTTGCATATTTATGTAAAATACTAACATTTCACAAGTGCTTAAACCATTTTTTTTTCCTCCCTCTGAAGCTTCTAGTTTTATTTCCTTGGCCTGTAAATATTAAATACACCTTGTAATGTAGGAAACGCTGCCAAACATTACCCTGGGAAGAACACCAGGGTAATAAAAGTTTGGAAGAAATCTGGTGCTCAAACTAGATGTCAACATATTTGAATGAAACCGGGCGTAAACCACAGTGAAATACAAAGACTGAAACCAGTCGGGGGGGGGATATGGCAAAAAAAGCATGCTTCCTATTAATGGGAAAACTTGGCTGCTGAGTACATCAAACATTTTAGCTTTCCAAAAGGAAACATTACCTTTGTAAGAGACTTTCTTTCTTATGTCTGTCTCATAGGGAGTGGCACATTTCAGGCATTCGGAGCATAAAGCAATGACAACAATGCAGAGTCACATGAAGCTGTTCTGTGCCAGCTGTGTAAGCTTCCTGAAATTTCATTCACTAAAAGGTCAAGAACTTGTGGTACTGTACATATGAGGCCTTTTAGAAATTATTTGGAGTTCAACTGTCTGTAAGATTTTCCTTGTGGGTCAGTACAAAACTAACATTTCACCAGTTTGCTTGGCAATGTGATATGTTGTCCACATACGTTCTGCCATGCAGGAAATGAATTTGGTCTTTTATGTTGTTTCTGGAACCAAGTGGCTCTCTGCCTTAGGAAAAAAGTTATAGGGGGTATGATGGACAACCGCAATTTCCATTTTTACCTATGCAAATCAGATTGTTTGTAATGATCCTAAACAAAGAAGCTATCCACCTTGAAAGCTATTACAAAAAATAATCACAATTCATATTTTAAGTTCCTAAATTTAAATTAAAAAAATGAAGTCATCTAACTTGAAATTATCAAGGATTTGGAAAATGGTATTCTGCTGAGCCTAATCCTAACGTGCTCAGCTATAAACAAACATACATAACCCAGCAAAATGTAGCCTCTGGCTTAAAAACAATCCTGTATTAAAGCCATAGGTAATCTGTCTTACATAATGCTATTTGCATTTTATAATCCTGTTAAAAATACTTGTGACATCAAATCACAATATCTTCTGTTCACAAATGCAACATCCAAACTAGGAGTTGCACTCATGTAGTAGAGCTGCTTTTGGGCTTTTTCTTTATTTTATGAGTAGTCCTTTTGTAGCATACATAAACAGCACAGTGGCATGAACTGAACTTTAGTCTTTTAGTACAAACATAAATTAAATTAGAGAACTATCACCACTTGTCCTAGGAAATGAAAGTAGAGCCTGATGTTCCAGTTTGGTGAATTATGCACATCTGCAGGGGATGGGATGATAACACAAAGTTTTGCCATTAACAAAGCAGATTATGACTTCAGGGTGGGAAGTTAATATTAAATCTTATGCTAACTTACCTTATCCCACTTAAATTCTGAACAGCAATTCAGTTTGTAGCATCAAAAAGTCACAGGATGTAGATATCCAAATACACTATACAAGTCTCGATTCAGCCTTAGGATTTCCTAGAGTTGACTTCATTCATTCCCCTGTGCACAAAAGCACATATTGTGGGTAAACACACACTTATGTTCTGTTGAACGCTCTACAGCTCCCTAAGTAGATGTGATTAAGCACCTGAAGTCCACAAGAGTTCTCTAGGAGAACTGGAAAAGTCAGATGTGATGGGGACCACAACTACTTCTGAGGAGCAGAAATGGTGATACTTCTGCTCACTTTCTCCTCAGCCAGGCAGTTAGAGCACATACCTAAGGATGGGAGATCCAAATTCAAGCCCCAGACGAGAAGACCTGGTTGAGCAGGGTTGATGATGATTTGTTCCAAAATGCAGGCTCATCAGGGAACGTGATCTGGCATACCAGCTCTCCCAGCACAGGGTCTCAGAGCTGATGGAAACTTTCACATAGCATATACCCTGGGTGCTGGCAGTTAGGACACAGAGAACAGAAGTGACCATGAACCCCATCAGGGTCAGCAAAAAAACAAAATCAAGATCTCCCACTACTTCTGTGCCTGATCACTAGAAAAATAATGTTATTCCTTCTAGTACTTCTGAAATTTCTACCCACAGAAGAACTACAGACAGACTTATTCTGAAAGGGAGAGAGGATATATAGCAGAATTAGAGAGAAGTTAAGGTTAGAAGGGACTTCTGGAAGTCATCCGGTTTAAACACTTGCCTCCCACCTGTTCAGCACAGGAACAAATTCAAAGTTAGATACAATAACCTAACGATTCCTTAATACTTTCAATAAAAGACAGACAAGCACTTCATTGGACTGGTCTTCGGAGAGTTCTTATTTCTCATCACGAGGCAAAATACTAAAAACAAAGTTGTATGGGGCAGGCTGGCTTGCTACCCTATATCAAATAGTTAAAATTCTGGTATAGCTGAGTTTAAGTTAGGAGGACAGGATTTCACTCTTAGCATGCACAAACACACACAGAGAGCCATGTTTACAGATATGTTCAATTATTACACTAACATTTCTCAGAAAGATATCCTAGAGAGTCCAGTACGTTTCCAAGCCCTGAGATGGTTTAAGTCTGAAGTTCTCTTTACATTTGCAAATACAAGTGCTGCATGTCCTACCAAGCCTGGCATTCACTTAGCATAACAACAAAGATGCATCTAGCACAAAGTCTCAGCTCTGACAGCAGCAAAAATCAGATGCCCATGGGAGAAGGATATGTTTGTAGCAATAGTCTCCCAGCTGCCATCAACTGAAAGCTCAGAGGCTTGCTGCAATTTCCCTTTGCTCACCTCTAATGCTATACTGTCTTGATGAAGTAGTAACATTTTTACACCATTGCTGTCATTACAATAAAGACCTCAAAATTCAGAAGCTATACTATACTATTTGAAACTTTACATGCTGCTAGTGGCAATGGCAGTAACGTTAGCAATCAACACTAGTACAGAAATTACACTTTAGACATACCAGGCTTCCATAAAAAAGGCAAAATACCATAAAATTTTTCCAGAAGCTTTTCAAGTGTGTATCAGCTCCTTTATCTTGATTTTACTATCAAATTATGGTCTAAAACAATATACCCTATACTGTGGCAAGGTCTACAGAATTTATAATTGTAGAGAGAGAGAAAAAAAAAAAAA
>VXBH01000410.1:34994-48010 GCA_013400035.1 Rynchops niger | reverse complement strand
TGTGTGTGTGCACACCCAGCACGCTTACTCACCAGCTCCCAGCACGGTCCAGGATCTGTTCAGCTGAAATCTCTCAAATCAGTACCTTGTGCCCCCTGCACAGCATGGTAACTGACTGAACTCCCACCTGTCTTTACAACAAGGCAGCTGGTAAACAGGACCTCTCCAGTTGGGAATTGTGGACAGTCCCCAAAGTTTCCCCAGGCAGCTCCTGCTGTGCAAAGGCCAACTGATCGGAGTTGCTTGTACGCGTAAATGTATGAATAGCATCCCAGGTTGAGAGCCCAACATTCCCAGAGACTCCATGATACAGACAAACTGTTCCTGGTTACATAGCAATCTCCTGTATATACACAAAACAGCCAGGAAATGTTTTGTACAGAGCTTAATGCAAACAAAGAAACAGAAAATATTTGGTGGAGTCTCATCTAACTCAGCTGAAAAAATTCCCATCACCATTCGATAAAGGACCATCAGACCCTATCTGGGAAATTAGATTCCTCAGATAAGTATTACCCAATGCAACAGAAACCAGTCAATTGCTTTCCCCATCTACCCTTTAAACAAACGGCTGTCTGACTGTGCAACATCAGGAAAAGTTATTTGGAGACAAAGGATTACATTATCTTTTTCAAGGAAAACATTACGGTCAATTCCGAACATTTGCCATCAGATTAAGCTTACTTTGTCTGCATCTGTGTTGCTTCCTTAATGGTTTCCAGATTAAAGTTTCTGGCATAATATCTAGAAATATTTACCAAAGTTGCACTGAACTAAATGACAGTAAGTAATCAAAAGCCCACTTCAAGCTTCAGAATAACCCTAGAGGCATTACTTCCATTTTACACAGAGGGCAGACCAGAAAAAGCCCTAAAGGCTGCAACATTTTCATGTCATCTTAAAGTAATGACAACAGATGGAAAAATAAAACCCCGCACATTTCACTCATATACTCCAAGTAAATTCACTGTATCACCAATGTTCCTGCAAGTACTTTAAAATGCTACCCAGACAGGATTAGAACAGTGTTTCCTGAGCAAAGAATGCATCTACCACCTACATTACAAGTTCTCAGATCAGTCCAAGCGTAATCAGCTCCACAACTCTGGCTGCTCAAAAAAAAAAAAAAAAACCAAAAAAAAAAACCAACCCAAGTACTTTTATTTTTATTTCTTGATATACACCGTTAAGCGATTCCAACAGTTTTCCTTCGATAGAAGCTTTATACCGTGACTGTCTTGAATAGATAGCGATGGGTGGCAGTATATCTTAGACGCGGGTTACACTTTAGGGCCAGCTGGGAACTGGTGCTGATATGCAATACAGTCACCACTTCACAAGGTATCATTCCCACCTTCATTTCCCCTCCTCTGGAACCTGAAACAGCATAGTTAATTTTCAGTTCTCCAAGGCAGTAAAGGGGTCAAATAATCAAGAAAAAAACCCACAGGGATAATACATTTGTACACCTGTTAAGTTACAGAAGAACATTCAACAGTATAACTGATGCCAAAGAGGTCAGATATACTACTGACTATGAATAGACACAAATCTCTTGACTAATACTGACCTCAGATCAGACAGCACTGCATAAAAGTAACTCGCCTGCTCTCTGACCTAAGCTTGCACAGAGGAAACCAATTTGGGCACTTCTACATTTACGATACAGTTAATACATAGCCTGAAAAATAAATACAAAGAAATTCACCTTAGCAGAAACCACAGCTTGTAGAATAAACAGAAATACATACAATGGAAAGCTTTTTATTTAAAGCTACTGTGTGATGATACTCCTAATGATTACAAATTGCCAGTGTAACATTAAAACCATTATCAATTCTCAGGACAGTTGGCTGGATGCGTAAGGGAAGCTCGACCCCTCCACTTCAAAATGTAATGAAATAAAGTCTCAAAACTCATCACCTTTCTGTCATCAAGTTTTGTATTTGTTAATCTAATTAATAATTTGATTACAATAGATTATCATCCCTTCATGCTGAATATCAAGTCAGTGAGGATAATCTGGCCACGCTGGTTCTCCAAATTCTATAATGGTGCCATCTCCCTCAGCCACCTGCAGAATATTGTATTTTCTTTACAATATAGTTGTTAGCCTTCCAGTACTGAAGCACTATTCAGAATTAAACTAGCTGGATATAAATCCAACTTTGCCTTTCCACATCCCCAATATGATTAATGGCCTCAAATCCAGCTTCGTTAATAGCAAAGAAAACTTTTGACGAGTGAGGTACACTACATGATATGCTTCTGAAAGTAGAATACTTACACTAAACATGTCCTTTCACACACTGTTTTTAAACTGTGGTACTGAACAGTAAAACAATAATAATTTTCTGACCAATGTAAATATATGTAGTGGAGCAAGCTTTAATATTCTTTAAAAACAGAAGTGCTAAAAAGCTGTGCTGCATAGTACCCATTAATTGGGTCTAGGAGTTGTAATCATAAATTACAATCTCATTCGGACTGGTACTGTATGGACAGATAGCCACAGCTTCAAAGAACACACAGAAATATGCAAAATAATTTTATATCAAAACTCAGAAGTCATCATACAACAAAGAAAGGTTTCAAGATACTTCAAAGTGTGACTGCCTAACTATGTTTAGGTAAGTAAGCCTTCTTAAACGGAACCTTCAAGTTTTGTTTTACAGTTCTGTGCCTACTATTACACAACTGCACTCAAAGTAAGATTTACATACTGATTATTTACCTGTGCCTGAATAGCAGGTATTTAAAAATCTATCATAGGATGGCAGAAAGAGCAATGAAGGTATAAAGAAGGCAAGGGAACTAAAAAAATTGCTCTTCTGGGTCCTACTTACAGGCTTGCAAGTGTTTCATTATGGACTCTGCCTCGGTTTTTGTCTGAGGATTAGTGTTCAGAAATCGAATTACATTGCAAAGGCTGAGTTACATTTTGTGTTCCATCAGAAAAGTAATGGGTTGTTTTTTCCAGCAATGTTTAAAAATGTTAAAAATTATCAATAGCTGTCTTTTTGGTAGGTAATATTTAATATTGAACGGCAAAATATTTAAAAGTACATAAAACATTTTGAATTCCAATTCATATTTCAAGCCAATGCCAACACAATACCAATTTAGTTCATTTTTTTAACTATAAAACTAAATTAATACTGAAACTGAGGGGAAATTAATCTAATTACAGTCAAATAATTCATTATGAAATGCAAATTCATAATTCCATGAATCTGAATTTTGTTTTTGAAAAATATCAAATATTAGTCAAAGTAGTGCATTAGCTCACCATAGTGAATTATAAATTATTTCCCATGACCACAGATAAAACCTCCAACTAACGAAAGCAAATATTTAATGGACATGCTCTCAGAAACAAGTGTCTCACTCCATCCCTTACCATCCAGGATAAGTCAGGCACTCAACTCTGGGGATCAGCATGATTCTGCATCTTCAGAGAAACATGTGCTTGTGCGAACTTGTACTAACTTGTAATTTGATTTCAGCATTCTGTCACAATTCAGATCTTATATATATATATTCTATTGTGTAGAATAATCACTGGACCCTAGATCATCATCAGTGAAAGATCATTTTTCCACTTGTTAGCAGACAGACAAGGAACAGATGTGTAGTCTTTGTGAGAAGAACCTTACAACTGATACTTTTTTGCACGGTTTTGTGTGGGGTTTTTTTAACTTAATTCTTTGCCAATTCAGACAATACTTCATAGTTATGAGCATCATTCACTAAAACAATACCTTGAGGTTTTCTTGTAGTAAACAAGAAATCATAGCTCTATTCCTTTATGAGTTATTTACATATAATTAACTAGACCTCTTCACTCTGTCTCCACTCACTTTGTCGTCTTCACACTTTATTCTAGTTTCAGCAATTTCTTACTCTTATCTCTTCCATTCCAATTAATATGGCTTTTTATTAGCAGAAAGCTACATATTAGATTGTAATGTGAACTCTCCCATCTATAATAATAAAAATAATTGTATTCATTTACTTTAGCTTGACACATGAAACTTGCTTGTCATGAGTATGGTTAGTAACTGTCTTTCAATATAATCTCAGTTAAACCAAGCAGGGGGCCAGGCGGGCGGACAACATGACATTTCACAGAAATCTTTGACTCTTCTAGGACAGCTTTATCTCAGTAGAGAAAAGAAAACACGCTTAAGTGTCTATATAACATAATGAAGGCTAACCTTCCTACTAATGCAAACTTTTGCATTAGCCCTGCCACACATTTAACTTTCAACAGATTACAGCTAGTGCTCATGCTCTCAGCCATAGTGTTTTTGTCACTGTATTTAAGGGACAGAATTCAACCCTTGTAGAGAGTTGTCAAGTCTCGTAACTTTGAGTTTTTCAAAAACACAGATGCAAAAATCAACCTATTATTAAGAGCAACTCAGGTTTATTTGTAGATGTTTCTAGGCTTCTAAACATAGACACCTACAAAAAAAAAAAAAAAAAAAGAAGCTAGCACACATTAGCCGAGTGAACTATGAAGATACAAGTCTTAATAAATCATTGATTCCTAGGATATTCTCGAGTGTCTGATGCTGCCAACTCTGCTAGTACATTTCCCTGAATTCAATGAGAAACCTACTCCCGTATTTCAGTGCCGAGGGGGTAAGAAGGTTGCAAAGAAGCACATAAAACTTTAGAAGCAACTTGGAGAATTTCCCCAGATAAAGTTTTGAGGATCATATCTGCAAACCACCTTCAAAGGACCTCACCAGAAATCCTGCTGTTAAGGGAACTGTGCCTGCTGGAAATGGTAGTGGGGAAACTGGAAACCTGGGACAGCATTTAGGGCTATTTCAGTGATGTTTGAGTCCAGCGCAACTGGTAGAATTGAGACCCTCAGAGAGCAATGAAAGCTCTTAAGACTTGCCTCTAAAGAATACTGTGACTTTGAAACAATGGGATAAAGACTTTGCTTTCATTCCAAAACCTGTCCAGGCTTTAGAGGAAAATAATTCAAAGAAAAGATGTACTACCGCTGTAAACTGAGATGGTGCATAAGCAGTAAAAGCCAACACATGACATGCTTTAATTAAGCACCTACATTCCTAGCAAGAAAGCTAAATAAAAATTACTTAGCATCAGCTTTCACTAATAACTACAGTACAGCACTCCTGAAAAAGGCTACTTTATTGAAGTATTTAATTTGAGGCCCATGTTAAATATTTTTCATGATACTCTGAAGAACAAAATTACATGCTTTAAAGGACATAAATATTACTAATAAAAAGGAAAAGAAGAATATGCAAATGCTGGGAGATCTTTGTGAAAACAACTTTAATTCAGAGAGAATTTAATTATTTTTTGAGTACAAGGGAGAAACTATTGAGAAAGGAGTGTATTTTTCATTTTCATATGAAGATGGACATGGTCCTGGAAAACATACTTGAATTAAAATTCCTGGACTTAATATAAAGGTAAATGGGTTATGTTTAACAACTTATTATTTGCAGGTCAAACTACACGATGTGATGAACTGTTCTGACTTCCATTGTAGGGATACAAAACCACAGGTGAGTTCTAAGCAGATGTATTTACTTTCATCTTAAACATTGAATATTGTATTTTGTCGGTGTATGAAATTCTGTGCACCTATACTGTGTTATTTATTCAGTCATCTCACTGTATTTTTACAGGCATAGGCAGTCTCCTTTCTAAGGATTTTGGCTTGGAGTCATTAAACAATGTGTCTGCCCTCTGGTGGTTACATTCACCTTTATATATTCACAGATTTTTATCTTTTTTAAGTTAAAAATGCACTTTGTAAAACTACCACCTACAAGGTCTAACAGATAGTTTAGTTTTTAGTCACCCTGGCCTGGCTTGCTTTCCAGTTATGTAATTGCTTATATTTCAACTTTATCATGCAGAAATAGCTCGCACATAATTTAACATGTTCCTCATTTTGTCCACAATCTACAGTCACGTTTAGCACTCAAGCTACAGGAAAGCAGAAAACTTGGAAAAATTCCTCAGAATAACACCTGAAATTTCAGTCTATATTGAGACTGTATGTTTGGTATTGTCTGGGAGAAGATGTTACACCTTGTATTACATTGGAATGTTGGCTACTAGACTCCAAGGTCCACAAATACATTAAATGCTTCTGAAGGAAGAGATGGATATTTAAAAGACTATTAGCACTTTAAAGTGGTCAGAACTGTACTATACAGAAAATTCTATGACTTCACATATCATGCAAGATTGATATGAACAAAAACATCCAATAAGAAAGGACCAGGGTCTATAGTCCACTTACGAGCACTGCTCCTCCGACAGACACGTGTTAGTTCATGTGAGAGGGGCTCACATGCAGTTTCCTCACTTACTTTGCATTACATATCCGGGAAAGAGGGAAAACTGTTTCCCAGATCTAAGCCTTTGTTGTCAGAGAAGCAGTAGGTGAAATCCTCTCTCCCTCATTATTTGATGCTTTTAAAGACATTAGATGATGTAAAAACTGCATAGACAAACTTCAGGAGGGTTCAAAATGCACTTACGTAGAACACTGACATTAGATTTGGTGGTTGTTTTAGATGTCTAACCAAAAACAACTCAGGAGCAGACAAAAGCAAGCCAAACCATACATAAGGTACATACAGCTCCAATATGAAGGGTTGCTTGCATCACACCCCCACAGATGTCCCAAACACCCTTGCAGTATTACTTGGACTGGGTTACAGTAATAGTGCTAATGGTTCTCATCTGCCCCTATGTCCTAATCAAATCTATGCCTAGGGAAGAGAAACGACACCTGCAACAAAAGGAAGAGCTCAGAAGACTGGATTCTCTGCAACCACCTCAAGAACATGTTCTCCCCCTTCCACCTTCATTGCCAAGATATTCCCTATCTTTGAGTGTCTCTGAACTTCACTATAAATAAATATGGTGGTAAATAGAAGTAGGAATCTTTCACATTTGGTGAAAAGACCATATCCTGTCCAACATCTCCCATCACAAGGGCTCTTCTCTTCATGACTTACAGACTTGATCACTGCAATACTGAAATTATTTCCTCACACTCTAGAGAAAGCAACAACTTCCTCAAAACATGACAGGACTCTGCAACACATCGCCATGCCGACTGCGGCTTCTGGCATTACTCAGAACGCAATTCACGATGTGGAAAATGGGTTGCCATTATGTCCTGAACTGATTTAACAACATCACCACAACCTAATCACAATGGAACCATTAAATTGCTCATAGCTGAAAATGCTCATCACCCATGGAGAACACAACTCCTCATGACAGCCAGACCCAGAACACAGAACTTACTGCTCCAACACTCAGACTCGAGAACGACCAGAGGCCTCAGTTTATCTAACATTGCATGCAAAAACTCTGTATTTCTGTTTTCACTTTTAATGCAGAGCTCCCTTGTTGCAAACTCAAGTCCTGTACAGTTTTGAAAGGATGGGAAAGGGAGTATATCTCCCTTTTCTGAGCTTCAGTAATGAATACCTAGTCAGAATAGATTAAAAGAAGTAAATGGATAGCACAGCCTATTAACATTTCACCTCACCCAAAGCAAGAACCAGATTTTCTGGTAACAATTGCAACAACGAGCCAGGTAACAACTGCAATGAAATTATCAAATTTAACTGACGTGACAAAAAATACCTTCCATTTTCAAGAACAGAGCAGCAACTCAAGGGAGTTAAACTTCCTATTGTATACTTAGTTTGTCTGGATACCACAGCACTGGTCTACAGATCGGGGGCTTAATGCAGGAACCCCCATATTCCAGCTTAGTCAAAGTGGCTGTAACCAAGTCACTAAGTCTGTTTAAACCACCCAGAGAACAGCCATGGCCAAGCTTACCTCTTCCTGATACCACTTAAAAATTGCAATGAGGAAGGCACTTCAAGCACCTCCTGCATTTTGATCCCCTTACAGATGCAGCAGTCCTTCTGAACGCTGGAGAAGGAGTGAAGAGGACTGTCTATCCTGTTATGAAGGGTAACTTGTGGTGTACAAGCCTACTGATGAACAACACCAAATTCTTAAATATTCTTGAAGAGCCGTTTAAATGACAGGGAATATACCATGAAGATAATAGGGGTATGCAATGTTTTCCTCCAAATTGCTTGACATTTCCTAGGGAAAAAAACCCAACCCTTCACCAAGAGTAAGTCAAATTCTTGTTCTTCTTCTTCTTCTCCCTTTCAAGTAACTCATCTCCCTGCTTTTGACATGCTCTTCAAAATTCTTCCCTCCCTCAAGATTGGCTGCACTTCCCACCTCCCACCAAAGAGCTATCCCCAGCGTCCTCCCACACACTTTTATACATAGGTTGTATACATACATTCCCTCTCGATCTATTCTACTCTGAGCTCCCAAGACTGTTGCCTTTTCTCTTTAGGATTTCCAATTAATTTATTCCCAGCCACCTCGCTTCTACCAGTTCTTTCTAATGCAAAAGTCAGTAATACATTTTGTTCTTCATCCTTCTCCTCATAGAGCAGTCCTCCTTATGGATTTTTTTGTTCATAATTCATTATCTTCAGCCTCTTTCTTTGAATTTTTTTTTTCATTTCTACATGCTACAATATTGAGCAGGAAGACTTCCCTTGGCCAGTGCCTGTGCACCAGTAGGTTAACTCCGTGGTATTATTCTCCACCAGGAGAACTGCTGCCTGACTCCCGATCTTGTACAACAGCTGGCTTTTGCACTAATTGACTATATACAATGCCTTTGCATACACACAGACATACATAGAGCTCTACAGCATTGCGACATTGTAAAGGCAACTCTTTTACATGAACCCTCAGAATCAAATTGGGCAAACGCAGCAACACTGAAAACACGGAAAAAGGGAAGTTAGAGGTGAGAATCACAGTGCAGAAAGACAAAGAAAACCTGTACTCATGTATAAACACTGTCAGCTCCTCACTTAGGTAACAGTCTAAAGGAAAATGGTACGGTAATATTTTGGGTGGCTGTCCAGAAAAGCCTAATTAGTGGCCAAAGACTAATTCACACACCAGGAAGTTATGGATCAACTTTTGTTTTCCACAAACAAGCTGTTGAACAGTAATAATTACATACTTTAAACCAAAGGAAATTAAAAGGTCATATAAACCTAACAGTGCAGACAAAGCATTAAGACAACTGCATGCCCAGAGGGATGCATCCAAATTCAGCAGTCTTACATGAGTATTTACAGAATTTAGAGAAACTACATTCGTACTGATTCTGTCTGATTTAACTGACAATTTAGACAGCTAATTCCTTTCTAATGCAGCTGTTTTTTAAAGTTATCACGTCCTCATAAGTTGAGCTGGTCTTTTTTTTCCTTGCTTGGCTATTTTTGTGCATCTGAGATGGTCTGCATGAAATGATGCTTTTTATATAAAGTATGGTTGCTTGAAGTAGAATAGGGGTACTGTGAGCTCTTACAGAAACATTTTATAATTCAAGCTGTTATGCTTCCATACTAAAAAGTTAACAAGGGGAAAGCTGTAATCACATTATGAATTGAGCCATTTCAAAACTGAAACAGTTAGGAAAACAGTGTATTCACAAAATGAATACTAAGATACATTTATCCTGATTCACACAGCAAAACAAACAAACAAAAAAAAAAACCTGAAAGCTTCTTACAACAGTTAATAGAGGATCCAGATGAACATTTCTGAACTTATTCAACATTTACTAGAAGGGAGAAGCTAAAGAGCAATCCAGAGGAGTATTTGCAATGCAATTAGGCTAGACAAGTAAGTCTGAATGTATGCCAGCTGCAGGGGCCTGCCCTTAACTCACACAATCAAACGTCTAGTGTGTCACACAGTGTCTAGCATCAGTATCACCAGTATTAAAAGTCTCATCAGATATGTACTTATTTACTGAGCATCTTAATCGGGGCCTGAACACATATCTAGCCGTATCTTCTAGCAGTCTATATGCCAGTCCATCACCATCTGTCAGTTAAAGCTTCCACAGACAGAAAAAATGAATTCAAACAAATGCGTTTGGTGCTCAAACTAAGCTATCATTCACATTTCAATATAAGACTTGAATTCCTTTTCAGTGTTCTTCAACTTTGACCCAGCTCTACCCCCTCCTTCACTGAAAAGGGCAAAGACAACAGCCCAGCAAGTGGGACAGGCAAAACAGACCTCCTTTGTTCACTTTTTCCCTTTCAGTTTTCTATTGAGGTAAATAACTGAAAGCTCAGCCAGCCTCCAGTAGCTCGGAAGAAAGTAATATCGCTAGCTTGCAACTATCCTTTCCTGGTTAACAACCAGTAGGACAAAACTTATGGTGCATCATGTTAATCGTATTATTGAAGATTAACTCTTTACAAATTCTCTCGGTATTATATTTACAAGACAATATTCATACGTGCATAGGTTACAATATCATTAATACTAAACTGAATAGGCAATACACATACTCATCAATTTAAAATGCAACAAATTATCACTGCGGAGAAATTATAACTGAATTTTTTGAATACTATCAGCCCACTCAGGAAGGCAAAATCAAATTCATTGCATATTGCCCAGCAGACAACCTCCTACATTATTCCCTCAGCTTACATTACCAAGATGTACTTTCCCTGTATGGCTTCCCATTTTACCAATTCTGTTCATAAAACATAACAAAATGAACATATCCAGTGAAAACTGAATAACACAGTTTTACTATTCTAATATAATGGAAGGCAAGTAATCGCAATTCAAGGTGATTTGGGACAACTGAATAAAACTACAGACTAAAAGCAATTCCACAGCCGCAGGCAAAACAGATTTAATTTTTAGGCTGATTGAGCTATTTGAGCTGTGGAATAATCTCTTAACAAAACCCCAAACCCTTAGTGTATTCAGTATGTTTTACGTCCAGATACCATGGAGAGTCATTTCGCTACAGCAGGAAGAATGGGGAGACTAGCATTACCTTTTCCTGACTTCAAATTGGAATCCTCAAACCAATAAAATCTGTCAGCTCAAGAGACATCTCTTTAACCCCAAGAAACTAACTTGGTTACTAAAGCTCCTGCTGTCACCTTTTTGAGCACCAGAGAGAAACATCAAAGCACAACAAGCTAACAGAAGATAACAGTAAGCATCCAATGGATTTGTTATTTCATTTAATTTCCTGAAAATAAAGGCCATTTTATAAAGCCAAAATTTCTTATTGCAACCCTTCTTATGCAACAAGCTGTGGAATACATGGTAAATATTATGCTTTCTCCAAGAAGATAAGGAATGATCACTTTGGCTCAGATTCTGGTGATCTCATTCACCTTGAACATTATTGCTTTTGAGTATTTTCACTGTGGCCAGTAAGACTAATTAGAGAACTAAGATACAAATATAAGTATGATTAATTGTGGATTTATTCTGTGAATTGCAAAGAGGGGTTTAGCTCTGTCATTGACACCAGCTGGTACACGCTACCCCGTCACCTGATGTGTTCACACAGCTGTACAGTTTTCCTTTAGCTACATTGCCGTTGCACAACCCAGAACGTAAATCCGTTCAATGGATCCTGAGTTCCGTCAACATCAAGCAGCTTACTGGTTTTGCCTCTTTAAATTCGATATTCTCAGAATACACCACTTTCCCAGTTCTGGACTGATATAGTCTGACAGCTAATTTTAGACACCAAAGAGAATTTCACAGTACTTTGAAATTCAAATAAGTAACTTTCACAGACTTCGGTATCAAAATCTTTAGCAACTCTGGTCACTTGCTTTGCAATTCCTATTCAAAACTAAGGACAACCATCAACTAAACAAATGCCCAACGTGTATTCATACAAATGGTAGTATCAAAGAGATCAGATAAATGTAAAAAATACGCTGCACCTGCAAGTGAGTTTGCTGACTTCTAGGTCCTTTTAACTAGCATATCCCAGTATAACATCTTTCTCTCTCCAGCTGATATCCTTTGCCAAAGAATACCGCCAAGATGCATGTTTTGGCATACATGCTGCTCTCAAAATGAAAATGAAGTCCAAATGCCTTCTGATGTTGCACAGTGACCTAATCTACACACAGCCCCATATAATTACTATCCATAAATTATCACATCGATTATGTTAAATTATGGCAGAAGTTGAAATGCTTAATAGTGCACCTGTTAGATGCAATGATGTTTTCAGGTTTCATTTGCCTTTTCCATCGCATACTTAAAATACATTTTAATTCTTAATTAATACTCGGAAACAGAGAAAGAAATTCTCAGAGGCAGGGAAGATCAGAAAAAAGAAACCCAGGTGGTTAATAGTGGCTTCTTGACTCAATAGGAGGCTGTTTCGAATGAACAGTGAAAAGCCGCACCTTTACGGTTAAAAGAACGTCTTAGCATGATCTATAGGTCCCACTGTAGAGCTAAACACCACATTTTCCATTGTTTTATCTAACTATACAGACAGCTAAGAAATAGCATTCCTTTCACAGCGTACTTGTCAATATGGAAGAGCCTTATTGACTGGGCTGAAGCACACTATGATCTTAAATATTTAAACAGCTTGGCGTTATTAATCAGGTACTGTTTACACTTAAGACACCCAAGCCTTGGTTTAAACACACTTCAGACTTCAAAACTAACACATCTGTGCCGAGGAGTGCACCAGGAGCTGAAGATTTAGTTAATTATTACTTTTTTTTTTTTTTTTGGAAACCGAGAAGAGCAGGTGGATTTGCTGCTCGGGCGCCATGGAGAAAGATGAAGCAGAAAGGAGGACGCGGAGAAGCGCATCAGCCGCATTCTCGCTATTTTACACCTAAATAAATTCGCTTTTGCCATTCCCCGCCAGAAGCGGGGCGGCGGGAGGAAGGAGGAAGGCGGGGGGGAGGAAAAACGCCGGATAAATAAAAGGTGGAAAAGCCGCAACCCGGTACTTCAGCACAGACAGCTCCTTCCCCCCCTCACACGCCGCCCGCCCCCGCCGGGCCCTCGCCCCCGCCGGCCAGCGCACGAAATGGCGACCTACCCGCTGAGGGACGTGGGCGCGTCGCGGT
>VXBH01000410.1:0-34733 GCA_013400035.1 Rynchops niger | reverse complement strand
TCCCTCCCTCCTTCCGCCACCTGGGTAAGAACCGGAGGCAAATCGTCGTGGTGCTCGGCGGGTCTCGGCCTTCTCAGCGCGCCCCTCCACACACCCCACTCCGCCCAACTGAAGGATAACCGACCCGGCCACCGGTCTCCTCACCGCCTGAGCGGGGCAACGGTGAGGCCGCTCCCCAGCCCTCACCCGGCCGGGGAAAGCCGAACGCTGGCCAGGGCACCCCCACCCCCGCCTCACCCTCCCCTCAGCGGTGCGGGCACAGGCAAAGGCGGCGTTTTAAATAGACGCATTATTTTAGCCCGGCAGTGCCCCTCCAAATAGATGGTTTCAGCTCGTTCCCGAACTGGAGACAAGGATATTATTTTACACTCGAGAATAGTCCTGTTGCAGTCGGTAGCGCTGCTCGCATGTGTGTAGTTAAACACGGGTGTTTGCGGGATTGGAGCCAATAATTTTCGGCTGTTGTGGGTACAACAATACAGTAAGTTAAACTTGACTTCGGGAAGACAGAGGCTTGCGTTGCCGGCTTCTCCCGGGGGGCGGTGGAATCCTCGGCGGCATGCCGGTTGTCCTGGGGACTGCCGCAAATAGCGGGGCCCGCGGCCTGCCCGCAGCTCGTCCCAGCGCGTTCTTCGCCAGTCAGAACAAAATTGAATTAGGTTAAATTTCCAGTGCACAAGTTCAGGAAGTCAGACGCTTGGATGCGATTGCTGAAAGCGAAGCTGTGGATGAGACCGTTGGGCGAAGAGTCTCTGGATGAGGGTTATTTCAAATAAACCTTTTCTGCTGAACACGCCTCTCGGTCGAGACGCGCTCAGAGTGCTCACGTGCCCCTTCACGTCTTGCAGTTCATTTAATGCACAATGTCAGAAAGCTTTTTAATACCATTTTGAGACTTCTATGGGCTATGCTCACTATTGCTCAAAGTTATTCCAAGTCTGTATTTAACATAGTAAATGTGATCATCTGCCACTGCTGAACTTGCTTTTATATCAGCCATTTTAGGAATAGCCTTTTGTGCATTGCAAGGTGGCGACTTTTATAGTGGTTAACTCTTTATTATACATTTCGGGAAACAGCTTTCAAGGTGAACTCTACGGTGATAACTTAATAGTGCAAAGCACGGTACCCAAGATGAGCAAAAAGCCCTTACCCTGCATCTCTGCAGAAACCCCGTTACTACTCTGGCAAGTTTGATCTGAACAGCTGACCTACTGAAAAACAACACTCTAGATGAATAACAGATTCTATATATGATACAGCACATGCATATAAATATCCAAGGGTTAAACAATAACTCAGACAGTAATGCTTCAGACTTCGGAGATATTCAAGCTCCTGTCAATTTGAGGCCAGGATATTATTGTTTGAGACCTGAATACGCAAAGAAGATTAGATGGATGTGAAGAAAATCCTTTTTATAAGGAGAGGGAAGTAAGCGCTTGAATATATTGTGTATCCTTAAACGTTCTTTACTTTTGTTTGTTTGCTTACATTTTTCTTGCTATACAACTCCCATGTTTCCAACTAATTTATTTAATCGTAAATACAAAAAGACTACAGTCTAAGTAAATATTCAGCAACATGTATAAGGGGGGGCCTAAAACATTAGGATATTGTTTTAGGGGAATATGTATCCACTCATGGCTTTAAGAAAATATGGGTATAAAATGCTGCGAGAAGCA
Organism: Rynchops niger; assembly: GCA_013400035.1. Taxonomy (NCBI): domain Eukaryota; kingdom Metazoa; phylum Chordata; class Aves; order Charadriiformes; family Laridae; genus Rynchops; species Rynchops niger. The sequence goes on along the minus strand of VXBH01000410.1, from coordinate 33,048 downwards.
TGATTTCTCAGACAGCTAGCTTTTTGCATCCTTGTCAGATTCCCAGGGGAGCATCGTGAGCCAAATCTTCAGGAGGTGGACCGAAGAACTTCAGCACACTTCAGGGGAAAGACTTGAGTTGAAAGTTTAACTTTCTTAAAATGTAGGAGCAAAGATCTGGTTAGTATTTGGGTGGTGAATGTACCAAATTTTAGAAGCACAAACCAATGGGCGGTGGCAAATCACTTGGTGCAAGTTAGACCACAGGAACTAAATGAATGAACAGATTTCACTGTTGCAGGGAGAGTGTAAAAACCAACTCTATATTGATGTATGATTAGGCTGAAATGTTGCAGCTGGTATGATTATACCCTTGTGATTCCTGTAAGAATTTAAATTCCATATTCTATATTTTATGAGATAAACAAATAGACATTCAGTAGCACAAAGCAGAACTTTCCAAATGGTGGCATACATATAATTATCAGTAAACAAGTAAATTCAAAGGTTTATACAGCCTATTACAGAACTAGGAGCTACTTCTGCTGGTGATGGCAAGCAAAAAGAAACAGGTGGGCTTGTTGGCATAAACAACAGCAGCCATTATGATAAGCCGAAGTTGTGTGGATGAAGGAATATTAGCTTTCAGAGTTCTCCTCTACTGCCTTGCTCCTTTTGTTTAGTCATCATACTACTTTTTGTAGCATTTTTCTCACTGCCTGCTGCAATTATATCCATGGATGGGCAGTTCCAAACATAGTGCTTTAGTCTTCATGTTGCTTTAATATCAACCTTGATTCATCTAGCTATCTACCACCTTCTTCCATATTAATCTGTTAGCTTTTTTTGTAGCCTTTGTTTAGAGAAGCATTGATCACGTACGTGACATGATTTAATCAATACACAAAAATGACACATAACACATGATTGAAGTTTTGTGACACAGGAAAAGCTATCGAAAACTTGTCTGTAATGGGTATCAGTCATGATGTGAACATTTGCAAAGTGTTTTTAGGAAGAGGTTACCAAATAAAATATTAAGGGGGCTGATAACATTGGAAGAGGCTAGTGTTAGCTGAAAAGAATTCTTTGACATTTTGTTCCTAGACCAGACGTTTTTAAGGGCTATGGAAAGACGTCTTGGGTTGTTCATCTCACCTAACTTTAGATGTCTACTATGTGAACGTCTGCATCTGAGCTAGTCACTCTCTCTACTGAGTATAAAGGGAACCAGAAATAGTCACTTTTAGCGTATGATTCATCTAACCTATTTTAGATGTCTACGTTAGGATAAGCTGAGTTGCATCCTAGAAATGCCTGTTTCTCTCCATTGACTGTAACAGGACCAGCGGGTGTCTTGGTCAGCTGCAAATGTCTACATTGTACGAGTCTGCATTTACTCAGCTGAATGCCACCCATGTGATTTTAACATGAGTTATCCCACTGTTCCACTGTTCCACTTGTTTTGAGGTCTTACAGTAGTGAATGGAGCATGGCGTAGCACGCAAAGTACTTTTCACAAAGTAAAATGGTGAAGAATACCCCACTAAATATATTGAATGTCTCTAAAATTTAGACTGATTGTATTATAGGGCCCTCCCAATCAAAAAAAAAAAAAGGAACAACTTTTGATATTAATTTTAATTTAATTTATTTATGAGCACTTCAAATTTCTGTTGAAATCAGCACTTACTGATGGACTGTTACTTTTGTGGAAGCTACTGTTTATTTACTATAGCAGCATAAAATGTGACTATTTCTAAGCAGAAAAGATCAAAAACTTAAGTGATAATATCTAATGTTAAAAGCTACACTGCTTGGTATACAGTAGCAAAATCAGCTTCCACAGAGAACCAGGCAGAGGATGTGTTTTGATGTAAAATATGTTGAGAACTAGGCTAGCAACAGAATTGTACAGGAAAGACACTGTACAGAAGTGTCAATCTGTGCTGTCAAAGATTAAAAAATAATACTTAATTGAAGGCTTCTGAACGATTTTCTCAAAAGACAATTTGTGACTACAGTTAGATACTGCCATGCCTGATACATAAGCTAGCATCTAGCCTTCCCTTACAAGAAATCAGAGTTCTTCTGTCACCTGAGAAGGCTAGCAGGATAAGCAAAGAGCCAGTTAGCGACAGCCATACGGAAATGCTATATTTTTAATCTTGCCTTTTTTAGGACTTTAGATATTCCAAGCTGCTGCGGGACACTGCAGGAGATTCACAGGGCTGAAACTTCCTTCAGGAATTAGATGCTTGAATGCAAAATGGAAGGAGAGGATCCTGTTCTTCGAGGAGCAGATGGAAAGGAGGAGCTGCCGGTGCTATCACCTGTCCCATCTTCCATGAGCTGGATCATTAGAGTGCTGAGAAAGGAAGTAGGAGGTCTGGGTTCGGTTGTTTCCTTTGCTTAAGGAACTTTAACTTCTCAGGTCACAAACCTTAAAACAACATCTAGGAGAATCTGAGGACGAAGACAGTTTTCACAGAATCATAGAATGGTTAGAGTTGGAAGGTAACTTAAAGATCATCTAGTTCCACCCTAGAACTGTAACAATCCGCCTTATTTACCCTTTTCCACCTTGTAGAGGATAGTGAAACATTGAGAGCAAGTAAGATTACACATATAAAATACATCTCATGCAAACATACCAAAACTTATTTGCCTATGTATGGGGAAATTTGAGTTCTAACCCTATACCTGCACATATTTCAATTCTGGTTTGAGTCTTTTTTTTTTTTTTTTTTTNTTTTTTTTTTTTTAATTAGCTTTGCAACTTGCGTCGCTTCTTCCCAATAACTTGACTATCCAGACTGGTGATGTGAGTGTTCTGTCTTGTGCCTGTGAGTATTTAATAATTCCATGCAAAGTGAAATGTCTTTGGAAGGAGAGATGACAGCACTATTTTATTTTGGAATACTCCATTTCATAGCTGCTAGGTAGCAAAGGCTGAAAAGGAGTTAAACACACGTCTTACGCACCCTGGACAATTCTAATCACAAGAAGATACTGCCATCAGCTTGGTCTTGTGTCAAGTGTAATCAATCAGATGGATGTGCTCTGAGATCAAGTTTTTCAGGTAAAAGAGAGAGGTGAACTTTTTAAAGCATCCACAGATATCAAAGTATGGAGACCCCAGTACTTCTGGCCATGGTCAGAAGGTGATCTCAAGGAACACAAAGCACCACTGGAACTTGCCAGAATCTTGAGAAAGTATTATATAAAATATGTATTTAATGTGATCTCTGGCATATTACAGAAAATAATCCATTTTTGACAGCTGTATTCAACACGGTGAAATGGCTCAAGTCAGTGGAAATTTGATACTGATTTCAACAGGACCAAGGTTTTATCTGCTGTATAAATAAAGGAAGGAAGTCCTTCACACAGCGGATTAAACTCTCTGCAAACACCAAACACATTTTGTGTGCATGATTAGAGTTCACATTTTTCCATTAGAAGAGATTGGCTGAGACAGTTAAAAATCTCTTATAGCGTAATTCATAGTTCAAGATTCTTGAAAAACTGCTCCACGAAGATCAAAAGTCTACCGACACCAGACAGTTTATCCAAGGGACTTCTAAAGTGCTGAATACTAAGCAGCTCCGTTTTCAAAATTGGAGCTTGAAGCCAAACTCGGCCTTATGATTTAACCTGTTATACCTTTCAGCTAAGTTTCTCACAGGTTCAGAGAGTTTATTTTCAGTGAGGAGCTTTCCATTATGGAAATGAGCTAGGAAGCAACTCCCATGGTTCTGGAAAATGCCTAGTAATGGCTGTTAGAGCTATAACTCTTGCTTTAGTGAAGCTTTATTCCAATACACCAAATGTTCATGCCCTTGTTTATTGTGCGTGTACATAATGTGAACTGACTTCATGATTCACACAGAAAAAAATTAAGCGCATACGTGAATCTTTTCAGATGACAGAGAAAAAGGGCAAAGTCAGCGAAAGAGTGAGGTCTACTCCCTTTCCCAACACGTGAGTATGAATTTTGATGGCATGTAGTAAGGCGTAGAATGAAGGAAAGGTTTTGCCTGGAAAGCTGAGAAGAAGGAGAGGAAAGTTTTGGTGAAAAATTACATCAGTTAAGTCCTTTTGAGGTTATACTTTAGTCTTGAACTAGAAAAATGCTCAAAGGGCTTTTCTAGTCTGCTTGCTTAAGATACACATTGTTCTCTAAGTCTGTTGGACCTTCTAGGGATGAGGTTAGTTTTAAATTACAAAGACATGATTACCTTAATGGCTTATGTTTGGATTTCTTGAAGCAGTTTAAGTGAGAAAATGTCTGGATAAATTGACTGTCTCTACTAGGTTCCCAGAGGAGAGACATCAGTTCATTGTCCTTATAGCTTTCTGAAGTGACAGTGAATAATCAATCAGCTTTATTTTGTTTCTGCATAACATATTTCCAAGATTCTCTTGTATTGGTCACCATATCAGGATAATGATATGTATTTTTAAAGTTCCAGAAAACTGTAATTATTTTAAGTGGAAGGTTTCGCACTTGATGGGTTTTTTTATGTTAGTCCAAAATAACAAAGAAAAAATTATTTCTAACCCTGAAAACGTACCATTCACAGAGGCAAAACACCCAGGGTAGGAGGAAAAGCAATACCTGCACATCCCATCACCTCAATAACAATGCATACGGTAATGGGATACCGTGACTATTCTCAGCTTTAACTGGCAGTGAGGTTAGTTAATAATTCATAGCGTCTGTCATAGTCCAAGCACCAACCAAACGGCGTTTAGAAGATGTGATTGATGATCACTGCAATAGCTAATTACTAGCCCTTGGGGAAGCCTGGAAGAGGAGCTGAGATCCCCTAGGAATGTTCTGGTTGTGATGACCTCTAGGTATGAAGTGGGAATTTAGAAGAGTTCAAGAAATCTGTCCGATGAATAAAATACATCAAAGGACTCAGAAAAAAAAAATACTGAAAATGTTTAATGTGGAACAGAACAAATTAATTAAAAACGGTGCATTCATGCATCACAAGAAATGTAACATATACACCTTTAGCAAAAGAAAGGAATTTTAAAATGAAAACATGTGAACTTGTTCCAAATGCTGACAGGTGACATCCTGTTGGAAATAATTTTCCCCATGTTTTTGAGATTAAATCGAGGTGTAGTGAATTTGCAAAGGTCCTGTTGCATGTGCAGGTGGGAGCCTCAGCATAAACAGAAGGAAAACCTTTATTTTATCCTCTCATTCCTAATGGAAAGTTCCACTGATGCATAGCAGTTCTATTTAGTTTTACCATTCTGTGTCTAGCAGATGAGCTTCTGCCTGTGTTTTTGTATTTTTTTTTTTATCATATTCAATTCATGGCATAGCACCTCTCAGTAAAGCAAACGAATGCTTCATTATGTCCTCTTCTGCTTGATCTCCCCTAACCCCCTGCCCTTTGCTGCATAGTCCCTGAGCTTCATTATTTTTTCCATTCTTTTCTAGCAAGGGCATATAATTTTCCTTTTACAAACTGAAGGAAAGTGACACAGTTTGTGAGAAGAATACTGGAAATGAGTCTTCTCTATTTCCCTATTTACACTTTGCTGGAAGAGCTAGTACCACATCCAGCAATTATCGTGAAGTTTGGGTGTCTTCCATCTATGTGCTGTACCTGACTAAAATAAATGAAAAACTGTAGTTAATGATGTATGACCCCTGGTGTTCACAATTCCTTCTCGCTGGAAGTGACACCTTTTCCAGTTTGCGATTAAGATGGTCAGTCTTTCATTCTCTAACTAGCCCTGCTCCTTCCAAAGCGCTCAGGCAGGGCTCGCGTTTAAAGGATAATCGCTCACCTCCTCCAGTGCTGGAACCTGCTTCCCTGCTTGCTGTGATGCTGACTGCTACGAGAGTCCAGCAGTTTCCTCAGCTTAGGAGTTCCCTTGAATATTTTGAAAACTCGCAGAAGCAAATTAATATAGTTACCAGCTATATGCCCTCACATCAGATGGCTGAAGTGAGAGAGCACAGACTATGCAAAGTTTCGTCACCAACGGTGGTGCAAAGAAGTTTCTCCTGGTTTGCTCAAACTGACTAATACCAACTGAATTCTTCATTTCTTTAATAATAAAGGCAGAGTGCAAGCAAGCCTAAAAAGGTAGAGCATGCAGTTTTGTTGCTCCTTGATGCTGTAATTCCCAACTGGTGACAAGCAATGTGGTCTGTTGGCTGGCACTGGCCCTCAACAGGTGTAGCTGGCAGACTCTGATGCTCACAGCTGCAGGCAACCAACCTTAGGAGAGGGGGTGGAAACCTGTGTATCTATGGAACTGATTCCCTGAGTTTTTAATCTAACACAGTCCCTAAAATGGAGACATGACAATGCCTGTACTCCTTGCAGGGAACTTTTAATTGCGTGTGGAGACATCCATGTTTTTTCCTGTATGTGTGCAAGCACCTGTTCACTATTTTCCACTGCCATCCATCACAGAAACAGCTTTAAGTCTGAGTTCTCTCTCACATATTTAAATATGCTAAATAGCCATTTTATTTAGCACATTCAACAATAATTTGCATATTTGATATATGAATATCTGTAATCAATACACAAAAGAAGTGGTGACTTACTGTTTCAATCTGTGCCTTCAAGCCAAATAGATTCATCTGTCATCTAGACTTCTCTTCAAAACCATGGTGTATATATTACCTTTGACATCAAACTTTGTTTTTTTCTGATGACCTCCACTTATTTTCTGAAGTTATTTTTCGTTGTTGTGATTAGGGAGGAACCTTCTACCATACCCAAAATCAATCCCGTGGCACCATCTATGATCTTCTGTTATTTTAGCTATGTAATAACAAGTTTCTCATATCTCCAGTCATCTGTTGTTGTGAGAAACATTTGTGCTCCACTGAAAGGTTTAGAAATGCTGTAACACTGACATTTTTGAGCTGGAGAGACAAAGCTATTGCTTTTTTTTTTGCTGTAACACTTTTACCATTCTTTGTTCTATGGCACAAATTCAAGAAGTAACATGAAGAGAGCTATCTTGGGCAAGTACACTCTTGTCCAGAAATAAACAGAGAAATAGATGAGCACAAAATGTGTTCTATAAGCCATTTAACAATTGTTTATAACAGCAGCATTAGGTTTCAAAATTAGGCATGTGAGCATTAGAGATGGTACTTTACAACACAGCATTAGAGGTGCAGGTGTGTCAGAGGTCAAACCAGGCATAGGTAAGTCCACATGGCAGAGCTAAAAAATATAAAGAGTTCTGCAGAATGTGGAACAATGACATAGGAAAAAAAAGATCTTTTCTGGGAAAGAGAGGGAAGATCTTGAAGCAGTACTCAGGTAGGAACTCGTACAGAAATGCTATCATACCTTTTGTCTCTTGGGAAGTAAACCTAGACTTTGATTCACAACAGCTGTTGTTCTAGACCTTGAAAAAAAGATGAGAATAAGGCAAGATGACTTGTCTTGAGAAAACCTATGAAATCCTAGACATCTTCGCAGAGATGTGGAAGAGTAGATGCAGCTGAGTGCACAGCTGAGTGCTTGCCACCAGCTACCATGACATCTGGTTTTAGTAACAATAGAGACACATGCATAGAGATTAGAGATACGCTACTCTGACACATATACCCGAATAAAAGCTCGAAGATGTAAGATATAACATTGAGCCTTCTGTGATCTGATTTCTTGACCTTCACAGGAGGTGACTGCAGACAAGAGGCTAACACTGAAATGTAGACTAGCTGTAGCAGGTATTGTTTAATTCAAACTTAATGAAGGCTGCAACGCTGTATCTCTATAAAGCTATTTGAGCATGTCTGCATCAGATTAGAAAATCAACTACATTCAATCATTTTCTAATCTGCTGTTTACTGTTGTGGAGAAGGGGTTTATGAGATGCAATGTGTTTGTTTTTACAAATACAGTCTGACAGGGTGACTTACCTTCTGAAGAAGCTCTTTATTCTTGTTTCTTTTTAGGTAACTAGGGAAGAAAAGCTGTCCAGGAACTGTCATGATAAAAAAAAGTACATACTTCTGAGCACCTAATTAGAAGTTCTGTTTGCTACTTTGTACAGGCTTTGTGTCTGCTTTGTGTAGTTTCAGATTCCTTCGTTGTCTTCCCTTAGCCTGCCTCTGGCAGCACCCATAATGCTCTGGGGCTGTGCAGAAAGACCCCGCTGATGCCCAAGGACCATGTTCCTCAAGGAACAAACTCGTACACTACTGTTCAGATCACCTCCTCATGTGGTCTGCAGCGATTTCAGACTGCCAGTACATATTCCATGCCACCTCCATGGTGCACGCCTTTTGCCCAGGTAGATAGCATATCTCTGCAAAAGCGTGGCAACACAGGCATGTATTGGGACCAGTTATGTTTTCCCCCCACCAACAGGAGAGTGCCCTCTCATGTGATAGAAAACTTGCCATTTGAAATAGCAGCCTGCCTACCGCCACGTCACCCCATGATGATAGTCATACAAGTGGACTCAATGATCTGAAAGGTCCCTTCCTAGACAATTTTAAGTGGCGTGTAGGGTTATCAGAGCAGCATCCATGCTTTCCATTGGCTTGCTCAGGAAACGTGCTCCCTTCCTCGCACATCTGAAAACCTGCTCTAACACCCCTCAGCCCAACACTGAATCTAGCTTGGGAACTTTGTTGTCTCATTCTACAGTAGATTTCTCTGTGACAGAAGGTTGGCATGGGAGTCTTCTTTCAAGGAACTGTCCTGGGCAGAAAAGAGAAAGCTTGGCACCAGCTCCATGCTACGAATAACTGCCCATTTCAAAAACATCCCTACATGTCAGCTGGGCACTAGATACCAGGTCTGTCAAGGATGCTCTTGATAAAAAAGGTTATGAGAACAAGGTATCTACCTACTGTTAGGAGAGTTTTATTTGTTGTGGGGACTCCACACTCCTGAAGTGCTTTTGCAAAGGAACTTAGCATGGGGACCTTCTGCAGAGGGGCCTCTTAACACTGCCAATCTTTGACAATGCCTTTAGGGTTTGGCAGTCAAAACCCAGCCGTAAATCAGACATTTCAAAGTATTTTGGGGACCTGAGAAGTAATCCTTTCCAGTGCTTTTAGTGACTTTGAGCTGACTGTGGACTATTGTGACCACGGAGTATTGTTTTCTGAGCCCTGTCTGCAAGAGCTTCTTCTTTACAAGCAGCTATTGTGAGTAAGGGAAGTGAAGGCATTGTGTCCTGTTCAGTAATAATGAACTAAGTCTCCCCCATTATCTCCAGAAGGAAAGAGAAGTATCTTTTTCTGTGTGGTTTGATTTTGTAAAGGCCTGACTGGTCAGAGTGACTACTAAGATGACGTGGCTACAACTCTAATGTAGAGGAAGAGAGTATTGGCTGAATAACTGATTGCTGCCCTGGTACGGCTGCCGCGGTCTCCCATGCCAGTGGGGGCCGTTTGCAGAACGACCGGGTGACAATGCAGCAGAATCTGCATGGCAGTAATGCTGCTTTCTGGGTGTGCCACAGTGACATCGCCTTCCAACCACTCATACCAGTCGCTGACAAAAGTCTGTAGCAACTCCTCAGTTTTGATCTAATCCATGCTGAATATATTCAGTTCTGGGAACTAGTCTCTTTTTTAATAGTATTTGTTTTAGTATGATGCGCCTGCTGTAAATGTATCGGTTTGAAAAAAGATCAGGTTTACCTGAGAGGCTGCAGCGTGCTCAGCCCTGCACAGATGAGAAAAAGCTTTCCTTTTCTCAACGACAGTCTGAAGTGCATAAAATATGTAGGAAGAGCATCATGCTGGAAATGTTTTGTCTTGTTTCTTTTACTTTACTATCTCTAATATATACAACCATTTATATATTTATATCTATGAACCCATGCAATAAACAGCTGTCCAGAGCACATTTGCTTCCTGACAATCTCATCCTTACTGATCTGTAGCTCTTCCCAAGGATTTATGACATATGTAGTGCAAATTACTTAAAACTCAGTCTGCTATAGAAATATTATTGTCTTTCTGGCTGTATTCATACCCAGATTTGTCTAACTATTGTTCAGACCTGCTTGGTGATGGTTTGAAATCTAATATTTAACAAGAAATATACCAGCTAGAATGGACACAATGCATTGAAGTTATGAAATGCTTATGTCTTAGTAGACTCCGTAAAGCAGTGCTTTGAAGTCAGATTTAGTAGTGCCAATGGTTTGTCCTTTGACTCCACATTTCAGGCAGTACCTGAGACATCTGCCTTTCCTTGTAAGAGGATAGAAATATTCCCTACTTGACCTTTAAACTTTCAAATATTTCTGCTTTTTTTCTCTACAATATACGTCTTCTTGTTTCATTGTTAGAAGCGTTCCATGACTGCTTGACTTGCCTGCCTGGAAGTGTGTTCAAATGAGGTGTACAGAAGGACAGGACAGGACCACGTTTCTGATTTCTACAGAGCAGCCAGTGAAGAAGCCTCAAACAGCAGTTTTTCTGAAATTATGCCCAAAAGTAGACACAGATGAGGTTTTTAATAAATTACTTCTGGGAATTTGCTATCAAATTCTTGAGACATTCTGGAAGACTGTTTCCCCGTAATACTTACTGTGATGATTTGNAACTGTATCCAGCTCCTAGGATGACTGTCGCGTCACCAGCAGACACAGGTAATGTCCCAGACTGGAGTCAGTGACAGACAGGAGGTGAATTCTGGATCTGGAGTCAGGAATGCTTATATCGGGATCAAAGGCAGATGAACAGACAGGGTATTCCTCGGACGTTGGCCATTGAAGAGAGAAACTTGGCCCTTTGATCCCTCAGCTTTTATACTGAGCGTGATGCAGGTGGGATGGAATACCCTGTTGGTCAGTTTTGGGTCACCTGTCCCGTCTGCTCCTCCCTACGGGTGGGACCCCTCTACGCTTCTCCGCTTCCGACCCTCTAACGGGGCAAACAGCGAAGTGAGCACACCTTGGTTGTTATAGCAATGTCTGAGCAAGAGCCTCTATGCATACCGTTCCTGGGTATAATCAGGTCTTATCACTCTGAGAGTGAACAGTGTCTGAACAATATGCTGTTAATTTCAGACTTTAGCCAGTTAGAAGAGGCCCAGCTAAAAAGTAAAATTACAAATCAAAAAATTGGTTCTGTTTTACCTCAAACCAGGACATGATTATTACCTTATTCAATTATGAAATTGAATTTCCTTCACAGCTTACAAGGTTTTGAAAATGAAAAAAGTTTTTAAAATGCTGTAATCATAAGTTTGCTGAACTGAGCATTGCCATTTAATGGTATTCGTAATCTGTCCAGGTTGTCTCTCTGATTTTACAAGAAAATACTGTATCACAGCTTCTTCCTGAAAGGTAAAGGTTTCAAAATGCTACTGTGTATTTTTTATGCTATGGCAACTGTATGGTAAAATAGGCAGTGATAATATCATTATAGGAAAAGTATAAATTAAATGAAATTGTAAATAAAAAGCAAAATTGCATTGCTACTGAAGATCAAACATGAATTACCAGGGATATAAGTACTGGAGTGTGTCAGTCCTGTTTCATTTTTATCTTATGCTGAAAATTGCTAATGGTTCTCCCTTACTGAAGTCTGCCAATTTTATTAAAATAAATAATAGAATTGTCCTTATTAAATCTTGAAGAGAAAACAATTAAAACATTGGTTTTGTTTTGTAGCCACTCTCATAGTGCCTTATAGAATCCCATTCATGAGCTCAGTTTCTAAAACATACACTAAACCAGATAATTTTGCTTTGTTAATTCTCTGTGTAGCTTTCTGTAATCTTGTTTTCTGGCTATATTTACTTCTGGTCAGTTTGAGCACCTTTGGTTTTATGCAAGTGTTGTCCTTTAGCTTTCTATCTTTTCCTTGTTGAACTATTTTTAAACAGCATCAAGTACCCTCCTTCCAGCCCTTGTTTTGTTAGTCGAAACAAACCATGCTCTCTTACATCTTCCCTTTGGCAGCCCTTCTTTGCATCTGTTTTAGTCTGAATATCTCTTTCTCTAAGAGCAGTGACCAAAACTATAATTATATTCAACTGTTGCCGTCTGTGCCTTGTGCAATAGAATTGGTATCTTCATATCGCTGCTGGAATGGACACTGACAGGAAATACCCTAAAATCAGTGATCACGCTTCAATATTTAAAAGTTTTATTTTCATTCCCGTGGTAGTGAAACCTCCTTCAATTAAAATCTCCTTCCACATAGATCATTACAAGAGGCTTTTTCTCTTTCTAACTTTGCATAAAGGGAGATTATTTCATGTCTATACCTTTTAATTTCCTGGTCTGGACTCTTGCTTCCTTTCAATATCAGAGCAAGGACGTTATGTCAATTGTGCAAAGATTTGACATTATCACCGTATTGGGTCTGTCGGAGATGGAGTTAATTTTCGCCACAGCAGCCCTATACCGGTAGCTAGGAAGGTGCTGGTAACACACCGGTGTTTTGGCTACTGCTGAGCAGCACTTGCGCAGCATCCAGGCTCTCTCCAGCCCTCCCCCCTCACCAGCAGGCTGGGGGTGGGCAAGATCTTGGGAGGGGACACAGCTGGGACAGCTGACCCAAACTGACCAAAGGGATATTCCATACCATATGATGTCTGCTCAGCAATAAAAACTAGGAGGAAGGGGGGGGGGGGGCATTCGTTATTATGACGGTTGTCTTCCAGAGCGAGCACTCTGGAAGTCCTACTTCCAGGATGGCTGGACATCACCTGCTGATGGGAAGTAGAGAATAAATCTTTTGTTTTCCTTTGCTTCCGCATACGGCCTTTGCTTTTGCTTTATTGCACTGCCTTTATCTTGACCCACAAGTTTTTTCCATCTTATTTTCTCCCCCCACTGTCCTGCTGAGGAAGGGAGTGACAAAGCGGCTTGGAGGGCACCTGGTGTCCAGCCAAGGTCAACCCACCACCATCATGTTCTAAACCAGAGCATGAACTTCCCGATTTTCTTTCCCGGATGCAAACCTGGCACATCTCAAATGGGAACACTCATCCGGGTAGATAAACCTTGTTGTCTTCTCTGACTTGATGAGTAACCTCAAGAATGGTTATCTGCGATCTTCTTGTGATTTCTTATCCTGGATTGAAAATTCACATTGATTTCTCATTCTTTCAGGTTTGTTCACATTTTCCTGGCCAAGGCATTCTCTGGTGCATCGTTACACATCCTTATTTTTGTAGCTGTGACTGCTGCCTCCATTTGAGTTTGTTAATCGGATAACCGCACAGCATTCCCAAGGGTACTTCTTCAAAGCGGGGTTCCTTTAACGTGATGTTCTGCATTAGATTATTCCTTCTGCCATTGTCTATTTTACATTTTCATTCCTCAGAGGGGCTTTTTTCATTCTAGCCTATTTTATTCTCAAATTCATGCTGCACTGAAATCCTATTGTTCAAAATATTCATGATCCCTCCTAGATTCACCTGTGAATACACCTGTAGCAATTCACCTATGTTCTTCAATCCATTCAAATGATTAGTTAAGATGTACTAGATTTTTACCCAGCACTAATCCCGCTGTTCCCTATCAATAACCCCCTTAATTTCAAATTCTTTTTCCTTACTTAGGCAGTCCTGATTCCTCCTACAGTTCTCCTTCTTCCATTTGCTTCTATTAAAGTATCATGTGGGATTCCACATGTAATGCCTCAATAAACTTCCAGAAAATAGTTTTCCTTTATACACAGTGCTGTAGGAACACATCCACAATAGCTGTGATTCCTTGCAAACTGCTAATGGATTTTTTTTTTTGAAGTAACTAAAACCCAATTACCGCTAGAGTGATAAAACTGTTGTGCCTGCACATTTTAAAGTGGTATAGGGGAGAGCAAACGCCTAATTAGTGCCTGATAGACAGCGCAGCACTTGCAACACTGAGGATCAAAGAGTGACATTTGAAAGGATTCAATACATGCATCTTTTGAATTTATACACACAGTGGCCTAAAACAGTCTGAATTAATTACTCCATAGCTCAACTCAATTCCATGTGTACTTTTAAAAGCCACACCTAAGAGAAAATACTGTTACAGCAATAAAGAGGAGGAAAAAGGGTGAATGAAGATAGCAGCTTCCAGCAAAAACAGTGTAATCGCAAATCCCGATCGATCTTACCCTAACTGAAACAAACTCCTCCTTCCCTCTCCTCAAGACAGCAATATGTAAAAAATTAGCCATACATTTAAACTGAATCAGAATATTTCACAGAATGAACTGATTTAAAATGCAGCCTTTTCTTCTTGCTCTTTATATGTAGCCTTGACCTCATCGGTTCAAGGCTATGATTTTTTTACCCTCTGTAGTCACAGGAGCGAACCGGTGCTTCATGAGAGATTTACCCAGTGCTGTTGCCATCACTTACCTCTACATGCACGCACTCTATCTCAAATATTACTGTTTATGCAACTCAGAACCAAACTTCCTTTAACGCAAACCAAAGATTAAAATCAAGCTTTACAGAGGTCTAACGTGAAGCCCAGGCACTTCCCACGTCCCAGTTTGTGGCATGAAGCCACACACACTGGGATTCTGCAGAGAGAAAGCAACCAGCTGCCAAGTACCATTTTGCAGGTACCCCTTTGAAGGAGGCGAAACAGTACTCGCCTTCGCTCCTGTGAGCTGATTAAATGCATTTGTGTGTATCCACTTGGAAAGGCCACCTCGAGTAACATGGAGACAACATAGATGGCTTGGCAAGCATATTGTAATTTCTTAAACACGGGATCTAAAAAGGCTGCCAATTAGCTGCACTCATCAGCCTACAGTATGTTTAATGTCGTCTGGAAGGCGGATTAGAAAAGCCAAGGCTCTTTACAAAATGACTCTTGTTTCAACAGAGCTGTAGTGGAAGCTTTGTAGGCAGCTCATGAAGAACTAGAAAAAATACTGATATTCAAATAAAGCTAGTTTGAGATATTCTGTCCTCATTCAAAAGATGGGCAGCTTTCATGGTTTACATTCTCTAACCAACTCCTAATACAATGTTAAATTTATCCACGAAAAGAGTACAGAGTACTTGGGAGAACTTCTCAATGAAGAAAAATTCTTGCATTCTGGCAAACAGAAACAATGTTCCACCTGCAAAGCCCAGTTCAGTACATGCACTTACCCCACTGTCTGAAAATTTGTAACTCACAGGCTTTATTTGTATAAAAATTAAGTGGAAACGTTATTATTTTGTTCACTACAGGTAAGTGTTGTCTGAAATAAATGCTCATCCCAAAAAGCTACAACTGGAAACTTATGAATTCAGAATGATGCCTTCGATAGCGTTATGGATGATGCTGTGACTTTGCTCTTCGCCAGGGGAAGGAGTATATTATGTATGTTGTTAAACGAGACTATCCGATATTGTCTATTTTGATTTAGGATGCTGGCAACACAGTTCAACTCCAGACAAGGTCCCTCAATCAGAATAAGGTTGACATTTCTTTTGTGTATGTTTAAACTAATGGGAAAGGCTCATTCTCTTGTAATTCTTAACGCAGTTTTTAGTAACTGGAAGGAAGAAGGGAAGTTGTATAAAGTGCAGTTGCACCAAGACCATAAAACTTTCCTTTTTAGTAATTTTATTGCCCTACTCAAGGAACTACTTTTGGTGTTCATAGTTTAAAAACAAAAAGGGAATGAATAACATGCATTCTTTCACTTACCTTTAAATAGCTGTAGCTTAACTTTTCTTTCTCTCTGTTTCTCCTCTTTTCCCTTCCTCATGTAGTGAGTGACAAAGACTTCTTTAGTCCTTGGGCACCTAGAGTTTGTTTGCATCGGGAACAATTTAAAATACGTGAAGGCCACAGCTTATGTCCCACTGACACTTACTAGCTTCACTAGCAAAAACAAGCCAGAGAACTGCAGGAGCACCATAAAAGTCTGGATATCTGAGTAAAACGACACTGGTGAAAATACGTCTGACTGAAAAAAGAACAGCCCAAATCCAGTGTTTTCTTGCACAGTCACAGAACACGGTGTAGCCAGGGCTAAAATAACAAAGGGTCTCAGCTGTCTTCCTCAGAGTTCCTTTCCTAAAGGCAGCCTAATAACACTCTCAATGTTTCAAGACAAGTACAGAAGGTGACTATCAAAGTAAATGTTATTTTTAGTAGATAGTGCAATGACAGGTGATTAGTCCTGAAAGGCAGAGTGACAAATGCACCAATTTCTTTGGTGAAATTGGACATTTTATCTACTGCGTAAAACATACATTTTGTCGAGCAGGTATTTTCATGTACTGTAGCACTCTACTAAGAGGCAGAAACTCACCCAGAAACCTGTCAAGCAATCTTACTAATGTGAACACGCCCAGTGTGTGACAGCAGCTGTGTCTAACTCAAATTCCACTGCAGTCACACTGTTTGGAAGAACTCACATGTACCTTCCTGGTGTTGAAAATGCTGTTTCGCTGATGTACTGTATCGTCAGAGCTTACCACACCACTCTTCTCCACATTGGCAGAAAGTTGCAAAGGAAGGAGTAGCAAGATCATAGCAAGGACTAAATCTAACTTCACAACTCTAAAGTAATTTCAGGAGGATGCATATATGAAAGTTAATAAATTACGCATTTCATTTTGTCTTATTTCATGTATCACCTGCTAATTTTTTCTTGACTAGAGACACCCGAAGTTTAGCATCCAAAACTGAAGCTTCTAGAATAAGCTCCTGATTCACTTAAGTGAACTATTTCAATATTTTATTTTCTTTATCCTGGGACAGGAACAGCTGCTCAAATGAAGTTTTGGTCTTGGGATTATTTTCAAATAATCAATGAACCAATTTGAAGTTATCCCGATGAAAACAATAAGCAGCAAGTCCTAAAAATCAGTTAATTTTGATAATTTAATATGCCATTTGTAGTCATCCAAACATCTTAATACTGTTATGTACAAAACCCACTGAAATAAAAAAAGAATTTAAATGTTATCTTTCAAACGTAAAAGTGCAATTAACACAGGCAACATTTTTGTAAGAACACTGGACTTCTATTAAATTCACTGTCTACATAAAAGCCTAACAAGTACACTGCCTACACTAAAGTGAATGAGGATTTTATTTTTTGTTAATTTTGAATAAGCCTGGTAGTTGATAAATAAAGTTTTACTGCCACCATAATTATGGTACATACATCCAAAAATGCATAGCACATTGTTTTCATAATTTTCAGTTTTACTGACTTTAACAAAGTAGAGCAACAGTAAGATCCGTAAAGTTCAAAAAATAATTGACACCGTAAAACCTTCTATCAAGTAAGTGTGCACAGAACAGCCATCCTGAATTCCTTTCTCCAGAATTCCGACAGCTTTCCAAAGATGTCATTTACTCCCAATAAACACTCTTCCTTTACAGTACTGAATGTATTTTCTGGTACAAGATTTACATTTATGATCTTTCATGCATTACATATTCACAATTTGGAAAGAAATGGAAAGCCTTCATACATGTCAGCCTTTAATCTTATCCAGTCCTGAAGTCTCTGCAAAGTTGTTTTTTCTTGTGTTAATATTTTTGCAGCTTTTCTCAGTTTTTCTTCATTTCTTTCTAAATAACGAATTCCATCTGTCTGCAGCTGATTGAGTTTCTCTTTACGACTTTCATCCAGAGGTATGTCTTCATTCATAAGAGGGTTAAATCTGAAGTAAGTATCTGGAGGTAACAGCGCATCCAGCATGGTGTGAACTTCTGTATTGAAAACAAATGAAGGAAAGTGTTACATTTATGTGAGACAGACAAATAGTCCTCCTGTCTCTGAACAACCAGTGAGATCTTGCTCTGGAGTAATGCAGTGAGGGTAAATATGCACACCTTTGCTGAGCACAGCTGCGTTAACAAAACCCCTTTCTCATTAGAAGGTTTGCAAATGACTCTGTAGCTCTGTTTACTCTGGAAAAACTTCACCTTTTATTCTAAGACAACTTCACTGGTATGACAGCTGGCAAGGTTTTGCAGCCATTCAGATTTTTAATTACATGTATATTCCATTCCTTTGCAAATGAGAGTGCGTTCTGAAGAGCAGGAATGTGCCTTACATACTCCTGATCCAGGATATCCATGATTTGTTACACCCAGTCCTAATGGAAGTAGGTGTTATGCAACCAATAGCTACATATTCTCCTCTCATCTCAAGGACTGCAGTAAGAGAGATGTAGGTTTAAAGCTTTCTTTTGTTTGCAACTAATTCATTTTTTACATATAACTAGAGATTTTCGGTTTGAATTTAACATTCATTTAATTTAAAGTGTTCACGTTAAACTGCAACAGTTCAGTTAACTAATACAGTAATAAACTGGCTATGTGATGTATTTGTAGGTTCTTCTTCTCTTTTTTCTTGCCTTTTATAAACCATTTTGTCTCTCCTTTTAGATTTCTTTCCTATTTGTTTGCTTCCTTAAAATTCCATTACTTCTTTAATCTTTCATTCTCTTTCATTTCCATCTTCTTTGCATTCCTACCATGCTTCCTCATTCTTTTACTGTTATATGAAAATTTTAAAGTGAAAAAACCATCATGAGTAAGACCACAGCAAAAGATTCTTGTTAACCTGAAATCTTCTCTGCTTGGTCTCTCCTCCTGTGAATTCCTCTGTTGTCTCTGTTCTTGCCTCATCACATCCAGTCTTTCTTGCTCTATTTAATATTCTCCTCTTTTTCCTTCATAATATAACTTCCCATTTGCTCAAATCTACTCTCCCCTCTTTCCATTTCCTCTCCTTTGGTCTCCACAATAAACTTTCCTCCTTTTCCGGAGTCCAACTTCTTGCCTGATTTTTCTGCTGCAATGAAACTTTTCTTTCCCTTGACAGAATGTCTCTCCTTTCCACGATTGTGCAAAACCCAGAAGCGGCCCAAAATCTAGCTTTTTCTTACTAATGATGGTTGACAGAGATCATGCAGCAAGGGATCCAGACTGTAAGAATATTTCTTGATTCCTAGCTTTTTACAGTATCAGTTCCCCTTATAAGAGGGAAAAAAAAAAGAAGTATCTGCATATCAGTATTTTCTGTTTATAAAAACAAAACAGATACAAACTGCTAGTGGTAGAGCTCCAGTGTACTCCCATCCTAGCAACACAGTTTATTTTGGAAAGCACATGCTTGACTCCTCCTGACAGCAATGGACGTCATGACCATTGACAAATACAGTCCAGTCCTTGGAAAAGTGGATGTTAAAAACATATAGTAAAGAGCTAAAATAATTTTTCTAAAGCTGTTGAAAACTAAACAATGTTCTACATTAACTATTAAGCTTTTCTGTTTATGGAAAAAAACAAACCAAGTAAGAAAATACAATTTTTCTATTTAAATGAATCCCTGAATACGCCTTTATTCAGAAGCACAAGACATATTGCTTAGTAAAAATCCTGTTGGATTATCAGCATTCTGATTTTTAAGGTATCTTTTATCTCTAGTATACCCATGTCATCAACTTTATATTAACACTTGAGAACTCATAAACTGAAAGAGCCTAGCAACAACACAGTGAAGATGAAGACTCACAAAGATAAGGCTAAGGACGCTTTCACATCATCTCCAGAAAACCTGTTAATACTGGTACTAAAACACCAACTATACGCGACAAGTTTTGGAGAGACACGTTTCGAGTCATTTCAATGAGGCAGACAGAGAGGAGTAGGGGAAAGACAGAAGTTGCAGGTTGCTCTCAGAATTGAAACTACAATTCTAAGAAACAAAAACCTGAAAACAGTCACAATACAAATGTATCTTAAGTCACCAACCTTCTGTGTCAGTTGCGCTGCTGATAACATTTGTGAGTTTGGCTTTCAAACTGGTGTACGTGACGTTTGTCTTTCCCTCGCTTTCATATCGACCAGTGCCCAGCGATACTAGACACTGCAGTGGAACACTGGGCCAAAGACACTTGCACTCATGAACTGCCAGCGCAGAAGGATTATTTAGAAGCAGACCTCCATCCTGTAAATTAAAAATAAGTAAAAATGTTATATATTACGTGTAGAAGAGGTTGGCTGAAACAGCAGCATTCACTGGAATATCTGAAGAAGTTATGACGTCATCTTCTGAAGACCCTTTAGGCAAGACAGATATGCATATTGACAACTTTTTAAACAATCAAGAAGTCTGCATCCTAAAATGTTTATTACTGCTATTACAAGGATATATTCTGTAACTAAATCCAAATCACTACCTCCAGACCCCAAAATAAATACATAAAATTCACAAGAGCTAAGCTTGGCCAAAGCTACTTTATAAGCACAGTCATTACACAGGATGCTACAGCCAGGGTTAAGAATTGGAAAAATCACAAAATCATTTAGGTTGGAAGGGACCTTTCTGGTCCACCCCCCTGCTCAAGCAGGTGACCTAGAGCACGTTGCCCAGGGCCATGTTCAGTTGGGTTTTAGAGTATCTCCAGAAATGAAGACTCCAGAACCTCTCTGGGCAACCTATTCCATCATTTGCCCACCCTCACTGTAAAAACTCTTCTTGTGTTCAGATGGAATTTCATGTGTCTTCAAATGTGCCATTGTCTTTTGTCCTGCCAGTGAGCACAGCTGGGAAGAGTACCGCTCCCTCATCTTCATTCCCTCCCATCCTTCATTCATACACATTGGTAAGATCACCCCTGAGACTTCTTTTCTCTAGGCTGAACAGTCCCAGCTCTCTCAGTCTCTCCTCATATGAGAGATGCTCCAGTCCCTTAGTCGTCTTTGTGGCTCTGTGCTGGACTCGCTCCAGTATGCTCACGTCTCTCTTGGATGGGGGAACTGGACAACAGTACTCCAGATGTGGCCTCAGAAGTGCAGAGAGGAAGGATCACCTCCCTTGGCCTGCTGACAACACTGTTCTTGATGCAGGCCAGGATGCTGTTGGCCTTTTTTGCCACAAGGGTGCATTGCTGGCTCATGTTGTTTGTAGTCCACCAGGACCCCAAGGTCCTTCTCTGACAAGCTGCTTTACCATGAGTCAGTCCCCAGCATGGGTTGGTGCATGGGGTTATCCCTCCCCAGACGCATGACTCTGCCTTTCCTCTTGTTGAGCTTCATGAGAATTCTCCAGCCTGTTGAGGTCCCTCTGAGTGGTGGTACACCATCTGGCATACCAGCCATTCCTCCCAGGTTTGTACCATCTGTGAACTTCCTGCAGGTGCACTCTGTCCCATCATTTAGGTCATTAACGAAGATTTTAAATAGTATTGGCACCACTACTGACCACTGAGGCACACCTCTAGTGACTTGCTTCCAACTGGACTTTGTGACACTGATCCCAACCCTCTGGGCCCGGTCATTCAGTTAGTTTGCAGTCTACCTCACTGTCTACTTTGTTAGCTTGTCTATGATGTTGCTATAGGCTTTACTGAACTTGAGGTAAACAACATCCACTGCTTTCCACTTGTCCACCAAGGTAGTCATCTCATTGCAGAAGGCTACCAGGTTAGTCAATCATGAGTTTGCCTTTGTAAATCCATGCTGTCTACTCATGATCACCACCTTGTCTTTTGTGACTTTGAAAATCCTTTCCAGGAGGATTTCCTCCATCACCTCCTGAGGGATTGGGCTGAGGCCAACTAGCCTGTAGGTCCCCAAAGCTTTCTTCTTGCTCTTCCTGAAGATAGGAGTGTTATTTGCTCTCCCAACTTCTCCCAATCACCACAATCATTTAAAAACAATTTTTTTTTTTTTTTTTCACATTTAAGAAAACATTTCAGAACCACCTTCCAATGGCATCAGCCAGCTCCATCAGCACTCATGGATGCAACCCACCAAGCTCTATGAATTTATGTCCCATTTGTTTAACTGCTCCCTAACTTGGCTCTCCTCCACCAAGTGCAAATCCTCCTTGCACCAGATGGTCCCTCTAGCTTCAGGGGCCTGGGATTCCTGAAAGCCGTTATTACTCATAAAGACTGAGACAAAGGCAGTGTTAAGCACCTCAGCCTCTGCCATGTCATTTGTCACCAGCTACTCTGCCCCATTCAGTAGCAGGGTCCATGTTTTCTCCCTAGTCTTCCTTTTGACATTTACGTACTTGTAGAATCCTTTGTTGTTGCCCTTTACATCCCTCTCTTCACATTCAACTCTAGGCCAGCATTTGCTTTCCTAACTCCATCTCTGCAAGACCAGACAGGAGCTCTATACTCCTCCTGGGTCACCTGCCTCTGCTTCCACCTCTTGCACTATTCCTTTCTATGTCTGAGTTCAGTTAGGATCTTCTTGCCCATCCATGCCTGCCACCTTTGCTTGATTTCCTACTTGTTGGGATGGTCCTTTCTTGATCTTGGAGGAAGTGATCACTGAGTATGATCCAACTCTCCTGGACCCCTCCTCTCTTCAAGGCCACAGCCCATGGAATTCTTGCAAGTAGACCTCTAAAGAAGATGAAGTCTGCTGTCATGAAATCCAAGTCTGTAGTCCTGATTTTTTCCTGCTCCCTTCTCTTAGAATCTTGAACTCCATCATCTCATAGTCACTGTAGCCAAGGCTTTCTTTAACTTTCATGTCCGTGAACAGTTCTTTATTCTTCATAAGCATCAGGTACAGCAAAGCACCTTTCCTTGTTGGCTCCTCCATCAACTGTGCCAGGAAGTTGTCATCAATGCACTCAAGAAATCTCCTAGGTTGCTTGAACTCTTCTGTATTGTCTTTTCATCAGGCATCAAGGTTATTCAGGTTCCCGCTGAGGACCAGGCCCCGGGAACATGAGGCGGCTTTAAGCTGTCTGAACATCAGCCCAAGACTAATAGGAACAAAGGCTACTCATAGAGGTCTGGAAGTGAGGAGAGACATCTTTTGCTAGCAACGTGTCAGAAGCGAATGTGATTAGGCCGGGATAAAATACTTTAGGACTAATAAGAATCAGTATGACTGACACTAAGTCTGAGAAGGATTCAGACAAGGAGATTTTGATCCAGCAAATTTCAAAAAGTATGTTCAGCTCTTCTTGGAACTAAAATGATTATCACTCCAATTAAGAAATGGATTACTTTGGACTTCGAATTCAACAGGACACTCTCTATTGGGAATGCCTTAAAAAAAAAAAAAAGGCAGTTACAAAGGCAAAACTTAAGCTGAAAGCATTATCAATACCAGAGACGAAGATTTTCATAGCCATTCAAAATCTACACAAAAAGCCACCATATAAAATACAAAGAAACAGAATATCAGCTACAATAAGACTGTGCAAAAGCTCCTTGCAACCAAAAGCACCCTGAACTCCTGAAATTTTTACAGAAACTTCTTTTAATTACAGCTCTGCTAGATAAATAAGTAAAAACAGGATTACTGAGCCGAGTTGTTTGTTTTTTGTTTTGGTTTTTTTTTTTTTTTTTTTTTTTAATTAAGCTTTCATTTCAACCTACAAAAAGCTCTTTGAACTCCTTCTGGATACTGTCCGCTTTGCTCAAAACACTGCTAAAATGAATGGTCTCTTCAGTGCCCATTATCCTTTGCTTATGTTTAAATTAGCTTCTACACAGAAAACTAAATACAAGGATGTTTTTGTCCTTGATATAATTCCCCATGAATCTTAATCTAAAATCTAAAGTTATCTTTGTAGTGCTTACTTTTTTCTTTAAATCCTAGATTAAAAACATGCTTACTAAATAATTTCCACTGATCTTGTCAATATAATTTAATTAAACTTGATTGCTTCACCCTGGGAAAATTAGTTTTATCAAAAGTTAGGGGGTACATAATAGTAGAATACGACACTATTTTTGTAATATTGACCAAAAAAAAAAAAAATCAAAGAAAGGTACAGTACACATACCTACACATACCAAATGTGTACTGTGATGACACGAACAGCTCTGTGCAATGATTTCCATATTTAAACATTCTCCAATTTAGCTTTATTGAAATGACAGTAAATATCCATTCCTAATATTTTTCAGTTTAGACACCTTTTATGTAAGTTCTAGCATTTATATAGCTACATGTAATTTTTGGAAAGTTAGAAGTAGGACTCAATAAGGAAGGCAATTGATTATTTCCTTCCCCTCCAGATATGGTTGATAATGATCACATACCCATCAATACTGTGCTTCACACCTGCTTACCCTGTTAAACAAAGATGTTCATCATATTGCTCTTTTGCTTACAGTGATCAACTAGTGAAGCAGTAAGTAACGTTATTAGTTCAATCAGACTGTTAAGGACTCAGTGAAGGAAATACTGCAATAATTTATTTAATTCCGCAGCTCCAGAAACCTTAGAGCTAATTACATCACCAGCTGAAATTCTTATGGAAAAAAAATCACCAGTTTTAAAATTAGTTGCTGTGATTTCACAGAGATGAGAATTCTAAGAAAACTGTAAACAACAAAGAATTTTCCAGTTCTAAGGCTAAAAAATAGAAACTAACCCTTCTGATTCTGAATAATACCTCTATCTTCATGAAACTGGACAAAAAGTCCTTTCAAGAAATATATTAAGCTAGTAACACAAATATGAAAGCCAGATCTAAATTTTTTTAAAAGTAAATAAACCATGATATATCCTTGTTCAGGCTTGTCCTTGAGACACTGGAATACAATTCCAAAGTGACTGGCACTGCAATTTTGTACATAGAATATACCAAGGTCACAAGCATCTTCACTGATCCTTGCTCTGAATTCCTATATAGTTAGCCTGTCAATTTGATTTGGACAACTGCTGTATTTGGTATCTGTTGAAGTTATCGTATAGTTATATAATATTATAAAAACTAATATAAATTATTTCTAAATTACCAACTAAAATATTTTTATTGTAAGCGCTCAGCTTTTAAAAGATGTTTATAAATATACATTAACCACAACGTGATATAACCAGAAGACTGAGGGATTGTTAGTAGTATGGAATGTCGTGGTGGTGAAGGGAGTTAGCTAGTTCTCAATCCAACTGCAAACTCTTCTTCACTTCCCAAACATACATGAGTCACCCCTCCCCTTTTGCATTCTTCTGTGGTGCTATGGTCAGTGCACTGGCGAGTGCTGTATGTTTCTTCATATTCTGAACTTTGCCAAACCACTCCACATTTGAGTCAACTTCATTTGCTGGCAGTACACTGGACACAAACTGCCACAGTAGGAACGATAATGTAAGTGCTGAAAAAGGGTTTGTAACTCTCTCACATCGTGCAGGTAAACAGTAGGGAAGAAGGCTTTTTATTAACAGTTCAAACAAAAATAATGGAAATAATCAAATAAATTAATCTTAAAATGTAACTTAATACATATAAACCCAAGCTTACTAGTGATAGCAAAGCAGTGAACTCAGGGACTGGGACATTACTTCGGTCTTTTGCCAAAGGCTTTCCAAACGGTAAAGATTCAATTGTTATATTTTGTTTAATATTTTATCAGCTAATTCTTCAGTGAACTCAAATGGGGGTTTTTTTTGTACATATTTTCCAAAAAAATTCCCCATGCAACTGTAACCATATTTTTAGGCCTTCATGGTTGTTAGCCAGAAGTCTAAAGCTGAAGCTAGCATTTTCTGTAAGTCTTCTGATAGTTGCAAAATAGTCAGGGAGGGCTCCCTCATGATCTGACTACCAGATAAATATTTAAATTATTTAAAGCAGGAAAAACGCACCGTTTGTAGACATATGCTCCAATGAAAACTCTGTGGTGAAGATACCCTGCTTCCCCAGGAGCCTGGTAGCACAGAACCTTCTGAAAAATCTTGTCCCATTTAAATAATTACGGTGAATGTGCATGAAGTCACCACTCATATTTAAATCAAAACTTCAGAAACAATTATTTAAAATTAAGATGGTGGAAAAAAAAAATATCAGTCTGAACAATACTTTACCATGGGCAGTTGTTTCTAACAAGTTCGGAATACTCTGTGCATTCACAGGCTATCATTGCACTTCCTAATTTTGTCAGACTCAAGCTGTGCCATATAACTCTTCTGTGTAACATCCTGTGTGCTGCACAGTTGCACTGTAATGATACTAAACTCTGTGAATTAAATAATCTAGCACTGGATGAAGGATATATAACTTAAGAAAGCCAAGTCTGATATTTGGAAGCTGAGTTTGTTGGCTCCATAGTAACCATTTCACCTCACTGCCTATGCAGACATGCTTTGCATTTTAGTTCACTTTTACAGACTTGCTCTGTTGTTTGCTTTCATTGTCCTTGTGAAAAAGTGGAGACAGAATTAGTACAAAGCTATCACAGGCTAGGACAAGACAGGCTAAGATTTTGAATGGACTTTTGCAAAGTATTTTTCAAATTCTATGTTTCAAGTCAACATAAAGATAATAAACATGCAGATTAAGGGTAAGGTTTATTGCTTCAAATGAAGAGTTTGAAGAGTTGCTGCACTATTACATGCAAGGGGTTACTTAGAAAAAACGCCTACTCTAAAAACATTTAAATGGGTATGCCTTGCTCAATCATTCTGTAAAATCAGCTCGATACATATTCACATAAGTAGCAGCAAAACATCCTCAAAGCAGAAGACGAGAGTGAGAAACAGGAGAGTTATTTTACTACCTGTAAGACCTACTCATAACTGCAAGATTCACATCCCGAGCTAGTCCTCTTATTGCACTGGGCACCCGGTGCCATTATGAGAATGTTAGTTACTATGTTCACGTATAAAGCTTTAAGGCTTGCTCAGTTGAGCATCACTGAGCTACTAAATTACAGTTTTTGATATACACTTTGTGAAAAAGGAATTTACACATTCAGATTTAACTGTGCAATAAAATAGTCCCTATAGCATTCAGCACAAGTACACTCTCTTCAATACAAAGGTTACATGATCGCCTTGTTCTGTTAAATATATACAAAAATGTTTGAAATATTACATTAATTATGGCTCTCCTCTTGTAAGTACTCAGTCTGGTCACAGTACTACTGAGGATGAAAACTGTTGAAGAGAAGCTGCCAGCAAGAACTGGAAATCTTTATGTCCCTGCACAAACTATTCTGACCCCATAGAATACGTAATGTTTTATAAACATGAAACAGCACGGAAGCAGAATTGTTTCCTCTCTATCTTAGTGACAGCAACATATGGTGGTGACAATATTTCCAAGAAACCTCTAAAATGTACAGTGCACTAGAACAATTTGGTTTAGCTTCATTCTAATGGTGGGCCTGATCCACTTTGCTGCATGAGAGGTAAGTGAGAAAAGATTTTTTATTAAATTAGATAATTTTCTATAAAGCATACAATGATCTACCGTTATCTCTTTATACACAAATTTAATGCAATTTATTTAGAAAGATACACCCTTGCTTCGTAATCATGCTAAGAGGGATGCCTTTGGGTCAAGTAAATACAATTTATGATGTATTCCACACTCTGTTGATTCCCCAAGGCCTTAATTGGTGACAGATATTAATGCAATCCTCCTATAGTTCCAATTTCTAACAATTTCAGAATGAACTGATGCTGTTACTTAAGAAGAGGCAGAAATACTCCTTTAAATTCCCAAAATAAATGTTTTGTGCTCATTACTTTGTCAGGCTATCTCAAAATTACGATTTCTCTTCAGACACTAGAAAAACAAACACTACAGAACTGTGACAAGTGTGCACTGAAAAAGTGATTCCCCTTGAACTGGCTAATGGAAAAATTCTTCAGAAAATGTTTGTACAGAAAAAGAAAATTAAATGTATTTGTATTTATATTACTGAATGACACTAAAATTAATATTTCCATTCCTGCTCTCTGACAGTTTAAAAAAATCAGAAGGTACATTAGCTAGATTTGTACTTCTACTACACTAGTTGCCAAAAGAGAACACTTTATACAAAGATCACATCACATAAAGTAAAACAAGAAGTCTAACAAAGTTTGAAAGTTTACTGAAAAGCTTTCTTTTCCATACAACTGTTCTCCCATATGGTTATTTATAATTTTTTTACTAAAAATTAGAAACACTGTAATACACTGTTTGCATATACACAAATGTTATGCTAAATGCTTCTGAGAGCTATCAATACTATTGGTATTACAAGCTAAACACTTAATAGTATATTTTACATTATTTTACCCTACATTAGCCATGTTTGCTCTTGACATTTCTTTAGAATGAATGGTTGGCTGAGGTAGACTGCTCGGTAATTATCTTAAATTATTAACTCATCCCAGCTAGTCATTAATTCACAGAAAATGACCAGCTGCTCTGAAGACATTAATGAATTCATGTTTGCACGTCAGATATGGAAAGCGTACTCTTACACTGTACTGATGAAGATTGGCTAAACATTAGCAGACATCATGAAAGAAAGAATTACCGGGCAATAAAATATATCGTCATTAAAAGCACAAGCTTTGCACTGCAGATTTAATTACACGAATTCTGCAATGAACAACAGGACACATCACTAAAATAGTATTTTAACTGTGGTTCCCAAATGATGAATTGCCTGTAATATTACAAGCGAGGATCATACACACACCGCCCAACCAAAAAACCCCATGGATCTGAATAAAATCCTTCTGGATTCAGATGACGCTGCGGGGCTCAAGCCTAGAAGGTTTGTCCTTTTTGACAACATTTAACTTAGGAAGCGTATAAAAATTCTATTTGCTATGACGAGATATATCAGAGTAAGGCAAAAGGTCTAGTAGTTATACGAAACAATCACGTTACTATAAAACCTCCACAAGTGAGCAAGAAATCCCAGATCCAGAGATATCCTAATCCTTGTGAAAGCTGACCATGTTAGATTTTCAAAATTTCAAAATTCTTTAAATTTCATTTCCAAAGCTAACAATGTAAATATTCTTCAGACTCAATATATTTTTACATCAATAACCTGATTGTTATTAATATTACTTATTAATCTTAGCTTTGCTAACTAATTGGGCTATGCTTCTAGCTGTCAAGTTTACTAAGGAATAGTAGAATGACAGGAAATTCAAAATGCCTTGAGAAAAATATAAAAGAGTATGAAGATTAGAAGTGACCTGTAGGGAATCCAGGTGTCTCATTGTTTGATATATCACTGATAAGTGCTACTCAAAATCTGTTGGTCATTCATCTATTTAAAACTGTACAATAATCAGAATGTCGTAAGTTAACTCTACAGATAACTTCTAAAACTAAATACATTGCACAGTCCACACATTTCTTTTGATCTTTCATATTGTAATTTCAAACTGGAACTGGATTTCCCATAGAACCCCTTTTTTTAATAAAACTATGTAAGCTATTTAAACTTCTTAATACAATTTTATTCTTTATTTATTGTCTCAAACACTAGATTTCATTTCATTGCAACCGAAACAAGGCAGGTTCATAACTAAAGGATCTGATGTTAAAATGGACAAAATTTAAGAAATAAAGTGAACTAGTTATTGAAGATAACTGATGTGAAGTGTTCAGGATTTGTATACGAACTACCTAGTATTTGTATCCACAGTGGGGGCAGGAGAAAGGGGAGTAAGAACTGAAGGGAGAAGTTCTGCACTTTCACAAGTACATGCCTAGAACGCAAAATACAAGACAGGTTTATCAAAAGCAGATAAAAACTGAAACATAAATTTTTAGTTTAAGAAATTCAGTATTTATAAAGCACCTTACATACCAGACCACTGGAAGTGATGAAAGAGACTACGGTGGAGGAAGAACTGTCTGATCAGATGGGACAACGGTCTACATCAGACGGAGAACTCTTTTTCTGGGACTGTTTTCTATCAAAGTTACTCAATGGCTGGTTTGGGGCTCATCCTCATTTTCTCAAAAGTATGCAACTGCTAATGAAATCTGTTACTAAGTTAGAGGCTTTGTAAATACAAAGGCCTTACTGTAAATACAGAATGAGTCTAAGGTCCAAAAAAACCCAAAGGACATGACATACAGCCAAGCAAAGTGCTCATAAATACAAAGCTACGCACTTCAAAACTATGTTGGAATCAGACCAATCATGAGAAAGATCCAAGTAGAGCACTATCACAGAATGATTTAACTACCTGTATGTGAAGTAGCTGTTGCAAAGGCAACTGTAATTCTAAATTGTACCTTCCTCTGAAATAGGAAATACATGACACAGTTAAGGCATCACCTAAAATACAGTGTTCAGCCTGACCAAAGTAACTCCTCTGAATTTTGCTTCTAATTTTCAATTTGGAATCTCATTCAGCTTTGCACAGTATGTCTTGGGTCATGCCAAAACACGCTGAATAGTCCCGTTTCAAGAAAGATTACTCAAACTGCAGCAGGTGCAATGAAGGACCATTAGGATGATCAAGAGAACACAGAGCCTATTTTGCAAGACTGAGACAGACTGACATATTTAGACTTAATCAAATAAAAAAGGCTACGAGTGCTCTCTATATACTTATCAGAAGGGTAAATACTACAAGAAGACAAGTCAATTAAACTAGAGAACATTCCTGGCTGTCCTGGTTCCGGCGGGGATAGGGTTAATTTTCCCTGGTACCCCATGCCATGGGAGCCATGCCCACACTGAGCTGCCGGGGGAGGGGGCAGGCAGTCACCACTTGGAGCGGGCTGGGGCGTCCCGGGTCCGACTGTTCCGGAATCGTGTTTGTATATTCCTCTGTCCGTGTTATTGTTGTTTTCTTGTTCCCTTTGCTGTTCTGTTAAACTGCCTTTGCCTCAACCCAAGAGTCTTGCCTTTTTTTTTACTCCCAATTCTCCCCGTATTGGGAAGACCCGCGCGAGCGGCACATGGTTCTTTGTTGCCGTCTGAGGCCAAAGCACGACACTGGCACAAAGACAATTTGTATCCGTT
Source organism: Rynchops niger (assembly GCA_013400035.1). Classification (NCBI taxonomy): domain Eukaryota; kingdom Metazoa; phylum Chordata; class Aves; order Charadriiformes; family Laridae; genus Rynchops; species Rynchops niger. Next base: position 2,413 of record VXBH01000410.1, on the reverse strand, counting down.
AGCTATGAATAGACGTAAGAGTGAAAATCAGAAGTTTTCTAGCCACGAGAAAAAAGAAGAAATATCTTCTTGAAATAACCTTCTCCAAGGGTAGCAGCAGCCAAGACAGCTTTACGTGTTTATGAACTACAGTCTGTGATGCAGTTGGCAACCATGACCAAAGGACTGAATTTGACCCTGAGGGAAAACTTTCTTTCTGTACTCCCTTATCAGTTTTCCCTAAGGAAATGCCAGCTGAAATAATTCTAAATTCTGTAGCCAAAAAGCTAAGATGTATCTGCTACCAAAAACAGCAGCGTAAATATACCCCCTGTAAAAGAAAGTATCGCAAGGTAAAGAATCTTTGAAGAGATTGCCAACTGATTTGGAATTTGCAAAATTAACACTGTAGCTTAATCCTTATATTGGAAGAGAAGCTCAGCACAGGAAATAGGGCTTAGACATTGTGCCCTGTTTGACAAATGGGAATGCACTGGATATGGAACTAACTGACTTCATGCACATTTTGCATACGTGGTGAAAATTATTCCAATCACAGTACTAAGACCTGTATCGACAACAAGAAGAGGGCAATGTCCTAAACTACAATACAGAAGGCAAATCAGAGGCGGAGAGTAGCTGATGAAGCATGAAGTGATTGTTCGCATTAAGCAGCAGACCACTACGTATCATAAATAAGCTTTCCTTAAGGGAAAAGGTAACAGTATATCAATAGTCCCACGACATTCTTAGGCTTTCATTTGCAATGAATAACACAAGACTATTTTGTATGGAAATACAGCCCCATTCAAGTCAGCATTAGACAGATATATAACCTGGGAAAATAAAAATTACCAGCTATCAAGACTTGACAGTAAATTGTTCTTTTTGATCTAAGAAATGGTGGCTGGTAACATCAGAACTTGAGAGCAGCAACCTACGTTGTCTGTACAGAGATTACTGGATTGACTCAGTTCTTAATGTTTCACTATACAAGCTTCCTCTGATTTTACAAGATTTGTTTTATAGCAAATATTAGCTGGTAAACAGTGTGACTAAAGACATGTGGACTCAGAAGTCTAAGCAAAAAAATAATTAAATGTAATATAGCCCCATTAGGGAGTGAGGGCTGTTTTATTTAAATAAGCACTCTAAAAACTACATTAGCAAAGCATCACTCAATCACTGGAGATAAAAGTTATAATGCATCCAAGTTAAATGCCTAAATAAAATATACTCTCAATTTCATTTCACTGAACAAACCTACCAATAATACCTCACTTAGCAAGTCCCTGCCGGGAATCTTGCAAGCAGTCTGGCTCTGCAAAATACTACTGGTGCGGTAAACACACCAATTTCACGAACTGGTAAACTGCATCACGCGCGTCCACCTTAAGAGCTGCTAATCAAACCTCTAGAACCCATAAGAGAAAAAGTAGTGCACATATTCATGTAGCTACCACATTCCAGTAAATTCCCTCTTAAACAGTAGGCAACATTGCCTCCAAGGCTGTAGGAAAATGTGTATGTCAACAAGTAGACAGAGAAACAAAGAAATATTTGTTTCTATCATTGTGAGAACAAGATACACCTATTAAACCGCAGTCTGTATAAGCTCTGGTGCATGCTGATCACCATGGCATATCCTAAGAATGAAAAGAACTTCAATGTGACCTATATTCTATGTCTTCTTAGAGCCTGGGAAGCACCCTTGAATCTAATTTTAAAAGCTACCGTGTAAAACCAATTAGGGTAGGATCCACTAAGCGAATCACTTTTGAAGGCCTCTCCAGTAACAAGCTACAAAGATGAAATGGCTTTACAGATTTACTGCCTAATAAAAGGAAAGGGAAAGTTTGAAAAAATAGAAAGAACCTGTTTATTATCTTTTTTGAATGAAGGTGAGACTTGAAATTTTAGTTACAACATTTTATTGTACTGTACATGGTTTTTATTTCTAGGTTGTATTCTCACCACACATCCTGTTACACCTGCATTATTAAAACTCCACTAACAGATTAGCTGCCAATTTAACCACTTTAGTATCTGATCTTGCTCAAAGAAAATATGATTATTTCAATATCAGCATTTTAATACATGGAATTGCAATACAGCAATGAAATCATGGCAAGCCATCAAGAAAAAGTCCTTTGTATTAAATTGATGCTGTTTTATTTTGAGAAAAATCTGTGGCTTTGTTAAACTGACCACCACCAAAACCCCTCCACACACACAACCCCTGCTGCCCTTTTAATTGAGCCTCTGGGACAAATTTAGTTTTTACTGTAAAACATAGTAAGTGAAGTGTACATAATGATTTTGTTAAATCTCAAAATTGCTCTTTTAATTAACTGTCAATTTCCTTAGCATACTGTACCGTCTACTGGAGACACAGTTATTGAGTACCCCTAATGCTTTTCAAAATACAGAAAAT
>VXBH01000407.1:99-14212 GCA_013400035.1 Rynchops niger | reverse complement strand
GGGGCTGGGTAACGCTGCCGGGCTGCCCCGTGTGGAGGGCTGGCTGGTGTCTCAGGGGTCTGCCGGGTTTCCGCCACTCAAAGACGTAGCGGTTTCCTCTCCCACCCCCCCAAAAGGTGTTTCGGCGCTTTCCCGGCTCCGGCCGCGGAGTTTCCGCGCCTTCGAGGCACCGGGTCCTCTCCCCGGCATCACCCAGGTGCTGTGGGCGGGGGGGGGCGTGTGTGAGCGTGCACCTGTAGGTCCTCCTACAGCTCCTTCTTCCTTACAAAGAAAAGTAAGGTTAGAGATAGGGAAAAGTGAATTTTGGTCGTGAATAATATGTATTTTAGCTCTATGGAAAATTACAGTCATGCTGCTGATGTTGGATTTCTGTGGAACAGCCTCAGTCCCATTCTGGTACTTTTTTCCCCACCCTGGTCATTTCCTGTCATAACTCCTGGGGCACCTGGTCCTGTGTGGTCTAATCCCATGGATCCCATCCCATCAATCACCTTTGAGCTCTCTTTGGATCCCTGGATACAAATTTCTCTCAAGATCTCTACGTGTTCACGAACAATTAGAAAAAGTTCTCTGGAGGAGGTGTGCCTGTTTGGTCTGCGGTCCTTTGTGCTTTCCCAGCAGTGTACTGCCAGATACGCAGTTCTTGCTCATTTCTCTGGTGTAGTTCAAAGTGTATGTTGCTTCTCAAAGGTCTTTGTGACAAATAATTTGCCTTCGTTTGTGTGTCGCTGGAATTATCTGCGTTTCAGACCACTGCTTGCTTTCATTGCTGTTGTTAGTGCTTGATACCTGGGGTTTGCTGCTCTTCACTTTTTTCTTCTGACCTTCACTTTCCCAATGTTATTGCACATACTATCACAGCGCTTTTCTGTTACTGTTGGTTGGCTTGTGTACTTAACACTTTTTTAATATATCAGTTCACCCCAGCCTAGCATGTTAGCCCCAAATTCCTTCATTGCTTAACTCTGGAACTCTGTTTTAATTATCTTACACCACTAGTGCCCAAAGAACCACATAGTTCACCACACAGCCAGCTCCTCAACAGCCAGCCCAGTAAAACATGTTCATGTTGCATCATCTGTGCCACCATCTCCCAACCCAAAACTAAATCTGCAGCAGCAGGTTTATGGAGAACAATTCTGAATATCAACATCAGCGCAAAAGCAGGAAGCATCAACCTTCCCCTGAGAGAGGGCTGGCAGCTGCCCAGGATGGTGCAGCTGAAGACCTTGACTTCACACAACTCTGCATCAAGGCTTCTGGATTTCCCTGCCAGCTCCCTTGGTAGTGGTGGATGCAGCCTTGCCTGGCCTAGTCACCACTGACCCCACAGCAGGCTCTGAGGTGCTTCTAAAGCCCTGCATCAGCATCCATCAGCGCCCTTAGAACTGCAATAGCTCTTTTTCCATCCAGGCTAGCGATCATCAGCATTCTGATGCTGTAGCCAGTGAGCCATCAGCATCTGCCTTCACCACAGACATGGTTTGCTTCTGCCAAATGCAGAGACTGCCATGGAACCCGATCCACAGTGCAGTGTGCTGCCCTGCACCCATGTGGCCATCCTAGAGTAAGGACTAAAACCCCAACAGGAGGTAGATGTGGAGCGGTTCTACCTGGTCTTAGAGTCCATCTCAAATTCTGACTGCTGCAAATCAAGATCAGTGACTGGAGTTTTGTATTCCTCCCAAAATTGACTCCTAACATTGACCTGGGCAGTCTTGTGCATTCATGTGAATCCTCACAGGTTAAACTAAAGGAAAATTAGCTCCTGATCTGCCTTTTCTATGCCATTTATTGTTTTATATATATGTTTTACTGCACTTGATTCAGCTCCTTTCCCAATCTTTTCAGTCCTATTAATCTTAATTTCAATTACCTTAATCATTAATGTTGTTTTCTCTGAAACAGTCTTTTTCTCACATGCACTGATTAGTGCTGGAAATGATGCTGACCTACTCAATTTGTCTAAATAAATACACTGAATATTTGCTTTCATTGAACAGCCTGGAGTGATGAACAAGATGCCAGTTCAGCAATGGGTTTTTACTGCTCCAAGGGGTGGTGCTGACGCCTGTCAGGCTGCGGCTGTCATGGCCAGGGCAGGACGAAGGGACAACATTGAGCTGAGTGCCCGACTTAATTCCTTGTGTGCAGTGGTGGAGGTGGCAGCTGTCCTGCTTCCCCCTGTCCTCCTTAGCGTATTGGATCCGATGTTTTCTTATGAGCTCAGTATGTGTATCTCAAACAGACACAAGCCAAGACACCGAGTTCAACAGATGCAAAAACTGCTACCAGGACAATTTGAAGGCATAAGATCTGTAAAGGTAATGAAAATAATATTTCTTAAGTATATAAGTGCAAACTAGTGAATATTTCTTAAGTAAGTAAGTGTAAACTAGTTATTCTGTAAAATCTTTGATTTTTTTCTTGAGATTTTAACAAAAATTAAATTGGGTCATGGTTTTCAGAAACTAGCGCCATCAATAAGACAAAATTATGAAAGGAAAAAGTGTGTTACGTTGTTTCCCTAGTGGACAAAATTGCATAGAGAATTTGGAACAGTAACGAGGTTGTAAAGGACATTTTCCATCTTTCTCCCACCGGTGAGCCAACTCTGATTACCACTGTGTGCAGGCACTCTGTTGTGGATGTTAAAGTTAACATTTTTAAAAACTCAACTATTATTTTCAAGAAAATCAACCTGCAAAATTGGAAGCCACCCTCAAAAAGATTTTTAAAGTGTTTGAAGAAGCCAGCTTCTTAGGACCTTGGTAACCACCTGCAGTGCCAAGTAGAGCTGGATTGACCGAGCCTTGTTTCTTGTTGTTCAGACTAGCAGAGGCAAGGATTTCAAAGTAAGAACAGCACATATCAACTTGCAGCACTTTAGCTGCACAAATCATGTATCTGAATGCTTTGCTTGGTCAGGATTTTCTATTGTCTTCATTGGGAACTGAATTTTCAGAGTCAAAGTAAATGTTATTCCGATGCTATTGAGACTGATAACCTACAATTCAGTGAAAATGTTTATTATTTAATGTGTTCCTAAGGATTTGTAATTTGGCGGGTTAAACTGAAAGACTAACTGAAGCCAAATGACTACTGACATGTATGTATGGGATATCTCTTTGTTTCAATTTGGAGTTAGGCGTCTCAAGACCCAGGAGAATATATGCTGAAAGAGCTGTTTGAAAGCAGCATGATGTATTTTTCTGCTCAGGTGAATAAGCTTAAAATAAAAAATTTGATACCATTTTGGGGAAAAGGTAAGGTTTTTTAGGCTATCTTGAATTAGAAAAGAGTGAATGCGTAGAGGCTCTGAAACCAAAAATAATAAAAGCATGTATCACCCTTGTGTAACTCTTTCTTGAAGCCCTCAGATCTCTCCTTCATTATTTTGTTAATTTTCCTCTGTGCTATCATGGATGGTTTAGTAAGAAAAGCAAAGTGACTTTCCATGACAGAAGATGAAGTTCTGGTGACACTTAACCTTCTCGTTATGGTGATGCCCCTTTGTGGACTCTGGAAAAACTGTGCGTCTAGGTGTTAAATGATGTGCTAATACGAAAGACACCGAATGGTGCCAATATAATTTCTAAGAGCAAACTGAGTCAAATGCTTACTCAGTATATGATATTTTTTGATTGCTATTTGTGTTATGTCTCTAGATGATTTTGTTTTGCTGGTGGTACTATCTCATCACAAATAGAAATGACTGCAATTTTTTTAAACTCTAGGGCTGGATAATAAATTTCACTTAAAAGGGGAATAAACTGTTTTTCTTACATTTCTACATCATTCGTAACTGGAATGTCGCAGTTCAGGGTGCCGGGCAGGGCTGCCACTAGAGGGCACGAAATGATTTTAAACACCGAAGTTACCATCCTAAAAACAAGTAGACTTTAAACTAATGAGACAGTGAAGAAAAGGCAATAAATGCGACAAATATGTTATTCTAGGGGCATTCATTTTTTCAGTTTCTAACAGATCGAATAGGATTAGCTTTTATATGTTTTGTAAAATTATACATGAAAACATAAACCAAGTATCAGAAATGGAGACACCAGTGTGCTACGGCATTTAGGAAAAGATGCAGTGGGATTTAGGAGGAAATAAAATATTTTTCAAGAATGAACACACACTAAGCAGAAATTGCATAGCTTTTTTCAAATTAGGTTGTGTAAAATTGGAGATAATTGAGCAGAAATGCTGAGGTTCTTGGTTCACCTTTGCAAAAGGTATTCGCTATCTCAGCCCCAGTCTGTGTAATAGATGGCTGTTACTCAGAAATTCTCAGCCCTCAATTTAATATTGCTTGGAATGCATGTCTGTCTGTGTCCCCTGTCTGAAGAGATAATGTTTCATAACCATCTAAGGATGCTCTTAAAATAAATCCGTTATGCATGCAGTTCTTCCATGCTGTGGCAATGGGGGTATATGCTGGACAGACATTCTGGTGGTGCTCAGAGTCTTTTGTGGCTACAGACGAATGGGCCTGTGCCAATTGCCTGTCCCTTGACATGCATACAGGCAGAATTTACCTCCTAAACATAAAGACTGAGACACAGCAACAGAGGAGGCATGAGCCTGCACAAGCCCTGAAGAGTAATCTCATTCTTATACATTGCAATCTGATATTTCTCATGATAACAAACGTTTTATAAAAAGGTAGACTGTGAGCTAACTGGGCAACTGGTAAAGAAATCCAGGTGAGGCCAACGTTATGTCCATGTGCCATATGTCCGTGTGGCATGAAAATAAACGTATCTCAGGAATAAGCCCATTGTATAGGATGAATAAAATATAGTATAGCAAGAATGAAGGATTGAGCATTCATTCATTTCCCGCATGAAGGTATCTCTGTCCTCACCCAAGGCAGAGAAATTGCAGAGAGAATCTTAGTGGGCTCTGTGCCTGTGTTAACCCAGGGGTTTATTGTGGGAAAATGAATGCTGCTGCGTTCTAGAAATACATGGGACCTGAGTTCTTTGGGCTGAAGAGGTTCCTGTCAACCCTGAGGTTGCTGTGGCCCTGTGCAGAAAGGTGGCTGGCAGTGGCTGGCCTCAGGGTGAAGGAACAGTCACTGGCAGCTCCTCGGTTTCACCTGTCAATGATCAGGATGGTTGAACCTTAACTCAGCTTCATGTGTCTGTGAGTTTCTACTGTCCATTGTTGAACCTTATGAGAGTGAATTCTCAGTCTCAGCCTGGAAACCAGAACAAGTTCTCACTAACTTAGGCAACAGACTGCAGTTTGGCCATCGAAGTACCTTCCATTTTCTCAGTGCTCGCATTTAAGTTGAGGCACTGCATTCTGCTAGCAGGAGGCAGACATTAAATTGTGAGTGAGACTGCTGTCTTATCTTGAAGGAGAAAAATTCTTCTTGTGTTGTTGCTTGAGGGCATGGAGTACAGAAAGGGTGGCCAAGGAGGTGCTCCTGTTGTCTGTCAGCTCAGGAGATGAGGAGTTCTGAGGAGCCCAGTGACTGAAGTTACTCTAAGGTAAAACATCTTAGCTTCTGGGTTTCGCTGGTCTTTCTGGAAACATAGAGGCCTGCAAAGGATGAGGTGGTGAAAGAAGGTTCCTGCTGTGCTTGGTTTGGGTTGTGTATTGGTGAGAAGGTGAATGGTATGTATTTCCTTATCACAGGTGGTGCAGCCTGTTGCTTCCTTATTAAACCCTTGTTTTAGAAGCGATCTCAGTGCTGGAGAAATACCGGACATCCCATACTGTCCTTGAAATGTTAAGAGATGATAATTTCCTAGTAGAAACAGTGTCAGAACCTGCCTGTGGTTGTTCTGTATGCATTAAGAAGAATGTTTTATTAACTACCCATAAATACAGAACCATATTCATATAAGCAGAACTACCTGAATTTAAAATATATTGTTATAAAAGGGCAAGTGAAAGTAGAAATGGAAAAATTAACAAGTTGGTAGCAAGCAATACCAATTGATAGTTATGAGAAAAAGCTAAAGGTATATTAAAAGTTATACGGCCAGTGGGACAACAAGCAGAACTTATTCAGCAAGAAAAAAAATCCTAACAATAGTTTAGATGAGTATGGCATGAAGATGACAAAACTGTCAATGGTGATACAGGAGAGATATTAAATATATCCAAGGTTATTCAATAAATATTTCTGCTCTGCATGTGGAAAAATTATATTCACAGTTTTTCATGTCGATGAATTCCTTTGTGTTCTATTAGTAACTAAAGAGGGTGTTTAGCAGACATTGTTAAACTTTTATATCTTTATAACTCAAAACATCAGGATAGTAAAAAGACTATCCCAAGAGCTGTCCAGACTATTACATTTAGTTTTAGGGTAAAATATATATCACTGAGGAAATCTCAGAAGGCTAGGGAAAACCTGCTCTTTGTTGGCTGTCGTGATTATTAACACTTGGACAATTTGTGGGGGGATGTGATGAGTATTCCATCAACTAAAGTCTCTAAATTAAATACCTTACTTAAATATGTGTTCTTTTTCAAATGTATTATGGCCTTCATGAGGAAATTAGCAGTGAGATGATGTAAGCTCTGTTCAGGGGATTACCACTGGGGATCATCACTGATCCTTCCAACCTTTAAACATACAAATCTGGAAACCTTAACTGTCTCCACACTGTAACCATTTCAGACTGAAGTTTCTAGAAGGTCTCAGAAAAATATTGCTATGGGTAGAATGATAGAATGAGTCTCAGAGTTCACATTTCTGCATATATTTGCCTCAGAGGCTCCTAATCTGCATCGAGTCCCTGTCAGCTTCATTCCAGCATCAAGGCCTAAGGCAGAAACAGTATTTATGGTGCATCTTTTATGGTACATACTAATCCTGACACCAGGACATGGATAACTGTGGTAAAGTTATAAAAAATACATTTGAAATACTATTAAAATGCATACAGCTGTCACCACTGCAGGTAGCACATGAGTTTCTGTCTGCCTTGTAAAATGGCGTACAAGAATTATGTCTTTATTTGTCAAACCATGCTCTGAAAACCATGTCCCTTCATTAATTTTTCATTATGGCTATGATGTAATGCTATTGCTTTTAGTTAAGCCTTGGACTGATTTAAGCCCAACATCCAAACTCAAAATCAGCTCATTTGCAGACAAAAGATACGCCTGCTCTTTGTGTCTACACCGCTGTGCTGCTGCAGTGTCAGTGGAACAGCTGACTCCTTGGGATATCCTGGAAAATGGGGAGCAGAGCTAATAATAAAGGAGCTAATAAAAACTTATTGCCAATGGAATGCAAAATGTCTTCTGATCCCATCTTAACCTCTCGTGTGGAGTCACGCACTTGTAGGGAACCGCTCACGTGGTCCTGTTTGGACGTTGTCATCAGCTGCGGGAGCCGCCAGCTGACCTCTGCGCTGCCTTGGTGCCGTGGTGGGAGAGGAACAGGCGCCCGTCAGACCCTGTCAGCACCTGCATGAAGGAGTCTTGGTGGATTGAACCAGCTCCATGCAGAGCCAATGAGAGGGATGGCTGCATGCGTTGACTAGTTTACAGTGTAATCAGTAAGCCAGCTTGAGCTGATGAGGACTTGACTGTGGAAATTTTAGGGTGGCTAGTTCAGATCAGGCACTCACACTTTAACCCCCACGCCATCCAACTCTGCTAAGAATGAGTGAAACTTTTGGAGATTCTGCCATGGTATCTCTGCTTACATGATGGGAACGTACAATTAATAGATGGGAAAATTTAAGGGCTCTGCAACTGGAAAGAAACATATCTGAAGGCAGTAGATGACTTATTCTTTCATCCTAGCACACCAAGTGCTTAATCCATGTATGGTATTCCTTTTCTATTAACAACCTGAATTTTTTAAAGTCCTTTTGAAATGCCTTTCTCAGCCCTTTTTAATGCTTATTTTATCAAAAAGTCAAATATTTCTCATAGGAGGTTTAAATATTATACATCAAAAATTTTTGTATCTATATCTAGATATCTGAATATCTAGATACACATACACACACATATATGTTCTGAACCAGTTGGAGTGTTTTTCCTGCTCCCCATCCTTGCCTGAGACAGCTCCGGTGGGCTTCCTTGCTGGCTACATGCTGAGGCCCGCCCTGGTCGTACAGTTTTCTGACTCTTCTCTGTACACAGACCTGCCTGCTGCTGTTTCTGTATTAGCTGGTGTGCTTTGTCTGCAGAAGAGGGGTACTCGTTGGGGTCAGGGTCAGCCCAAAGCACAGTGAACACACCCAGGAGCACAAGAGGAGCTGTAAATGGTTCTCTATTTGCCTCAGTCCTACTTGTGCAAGCAGCTACTAGATGTACTTCCCCAGGGGTTTCCTTTCCTCTTTTCTGATGCCCAGGGCTGTAGCTGGGCAGTTACTGAGTGACTGATGGGTGTCATGTTGGCCTCTGTTCACCATGCCACAAGTATCAGATTGCGTAGAGACGTCTCAAATGCCCTGGATGCAGCAGAAACTATAAAAGCGCAACAAGTCCAAGGCATTTGTGGGCTTTCTGCCCACAGGGATCACATGGATACATATATTTGTTATTTTGCTTTTGGAGACTAATGCTGATATTGAGAAATGTTCTTCTATGAAAGCATTTTTCACAGTGCTTAGATTCATGCATGAAATAATCCTTATCCGTTTGTAGGAGCAGTCTGATCGTTTACGGAGGTAATCCTTCACTGATGGAAACCGAGAAAGCTCCATAACACTTGCTCTGCAGGGCTTGCATCAGCATTTATTGCTTATTCTGGGCCAGGATTTTGTAAAGAGCCAATATCAGGGTTCTTAATTTAACCACACCAACAGGTCTTAAACCTGTCTTAAGCTGTAGCTGTTCTGAAATCCTTTGCTGTTGATAAATTTCTCACTATGCTGTCCATGAGCACCTTTAGCAGCTTTCTCCATGACATTCACATTCAGTTCTAATCAGATTATAAAAGTAAAACACCACATACAATATGTGAAAACAGCTCTTTCCAGGCAATTCAGAAAAGCTCTGCCAAGTACTTTGAGGCTGTTCTAGTAAACATATAAAAATAATTCATGCAAGAACTTTCAATAAACTGCCACTAAAAAAAAGGAGAGAAGGGCTTTCCTCTGCGTTGTTCTTGGTGCTCCAGCAGCAGGTCCATACCCCAGCGTGGTCCCTGTTACACGGACAATGGGATGCTGGGACAGGGCAAGTTCCCATTCACCAAGGAGCACAGACCTAGGCTTTTGTAAAGTTCTGGGTACAAGAGAAAGCAAAATCCACCTGAGTACGTCCCTGCCATGTTTAGGTCATCATGTTCCAGTGGTTTCTGACTGGTGACTTTGTGAGTACAGATCTGAACACGGAATGATGTGAAGAGACCTATGATACAGGAGAGCCAAATGCCAAATTCTCCATCCACTTCTGTGAGGCAGGCCTGCATACATAAGCAGGGCTGTGTATAACCATGGCATGAACATATATAGAACAGACGATATGTTTTTGGCTGTCTGGTCTAATTCCTTGCCAAGTTTCCAGTAATTTAATCATGATCTAATTTGAAATAATTAAATCAGTTACTTTTTTTTAGAACAGTGTTCTCACCTTTAGGGCTATGAATACCATCACTGCAATCATAGCTAGAATCATTTTTATAATAACCTGTAATTTTAAGTGATCAAATTTACAAAATCCTCTGTAAACAAAAATCACCAAAGCAGGTTACTGACTGATGATTCTGAACTCTACCCGAACAGTTGTGCTATAAGGTGATGTAGAAAACATGAGTCTAAACCTGTGACCTTTCTTATAAAGTTGGTGTGTAAGATTTAAACCCAGACCTGTATCTAGAATTCATTTTTTAAAATCCGTATTACATCTTCCGCCAGATTGCTGGCTGAGGAAGCTTCTCGACCTAAAAGTGTTGAAAATCTACAACTGATTTTCTAGCGTGATCGTTTATTATCTTGAACCAAATTGAACAAATTAAACACAGGCAACATTAGCGAAAAGTATGGGTTGAGTGGAAATGTAGGGATGTATGTTTTGTATTTGGTTTGGTTTGTTAGAAAACATTAGATTCTTGACTTCTGCTCTTTTGAAAAAAAAAAATAATTGCACACAATGGAAATTGACAATCCAGACCTTATTCTCCATTTCTTGTATAAATTTCTTCAGAGTTTTAGCACAAATAATAAATAGAATGCAAGAATTGGACTACCCACTTTTCTAAAGTCAATTTCTTCAAGTACGTTCAAGTCTAAACAACCATAACATAAATCTTTCTATTGAATGGTCCTGTGCAGATGTGCAAGCGTAGGGCTTTCATTTTCAGCTAAAGAAACTCTCTGGCTTCAGCTAGTGAGAGCCTGGGTTTTGCTCATTGGATTTTTCTCATGTTCCTAAAATTGTATTTGTATTCAATTTAATTTGAATTTGGTTTTGATTTGTCCAAACAGCAGATGGCTATCATAAAGAGTCTGTATTTAACTTGGCACTTTCCATTCCACATTCCTTTACTATTCATAGCACAGCAGTCATAGTCATCTCCAGTACACATAAAAGGAGGCACTTCGACTTGCAGCTGCAGATCTCCTCAAATGCTTGAGTATTTACAAACTCACAGCATTTTTTTAAATGCTATATACTAGATATAGTGGGTGGATTTTTTTTCATCTCTACTGCTTTCATGAAATGAGAGACACAGATAGAAATTAAACTTGTGTCTGTAGTAAGAACCTCCGCACTTAAAATTAGATTAATGTAGAGCCCACATTCATATGGGGAGAGTGGGACTATACATAGGCAGAAAAATTTTCTAAGACACAGTTGTGGGATCTCAGCCTAAACTGTCCCATGCCTAAACATGAGGAATAAAAAATTCATCTGATTGAACAACAAGACTACCTAAAAAGCATAAGAATAAAGGTGTCTGTGCTAGACTAATGCCCTTTTATTACCAGGGCTTCACAAGGAAGAATTTTATCCTTTTGATTGTTTGTAAGCAATATATTTTTTCTTTGATTGCTAATCTATAGCATATGTTAAACAAAACCAATTTTCTAAATGTCTTTCAATGTTTTCTTCCAAATTAATTTGTCTTTGATGGAAAGTATCATTTCTGCTTACTGTGTTTTCAAGCAAATATAGTAAGTGATTATTCATTTTTCTTATAGTTTCAAACATGCAACACACTTCTAAAAAGTAATCTCTCACGGGTGTTTTTGTACAAAAGCTTGAACTGTGGAAATAGTTTGTTTTTTTCTTGATAGTATCCTTCAGTTTGTGTGCTTTTACAGAGCCTAAGGAAAAAGAATATAATCTCAAAAATTGTAAAACAGATGTTTTAGTACATAAATCAAATTTCCAAAAGACTCACCACCTGTCTATTGCTTCTTTAATGATTATGACTATGTATGACAAATGCTTATTCCTTAGAAATACAACTCTCCTACTGAACACATAAATGTGTTATATTTTCAGTATGCTATCGAATGGATTTTTTTCTTTCTCTTGCTGTGACTAGCCCAAATTTTCTACTGTTCAAAAGTCCTGGCTTTCCAACACATATGTAGCTAGAGGCAAGCAGTCTAACATTTTACATCAAACAATAAACTCAGTATACTGAAAAATATGTACAAAGATTTTCCTTTACCGTAATGTAAATACAGCCACATGCTTACTACACTCTACAGCATTGCTTGAATGATGCTATTTTGTTATATTAAGAATCATTTTATCTCACCAATAAACTATGGACAAGATTCTAATTCTTTCTCACTGAGTTCTTCATTTCAACAACCAAAATGCCATCATGGCAGAAAAGCGCAGACAAGTCTTTGTTCTCCACTCCGTCAGGTAATTTGTATTGTCTGGTAAAGCTTCTGGATACGAAACCGTGCTCGTCCATCCTGGGTCCGTGCTGAGCTTTGATCAGGAGCCAGCCTTCAAAAGTCTGAATAATGATGTCTTCGGGGCGGAACTGCACAACGTCCAGCAAGACCTGAAAGCGTGTGTTTTCCTCCTCCTGGCCACTCTGCCCGTCCCCAGCCGTACCTTCTGCGATGCACCTTCTGCTGCCCAGCGCAGCTGTAGAAGGGCCCGGCAAAGCGTATAAAAAGTGGTCCAGTTTGTGTGCTTCCAGCTCTTGGAGGGCAAACTGCTCCTGATAGCGTACGGGAGTTTCCACCCAGTGTCTTATCACGGCTTCTGCCATCGCTGAGGCAGAACAAGAAGTGACTGCTCCTGTTGTGGCTCTGGGGAAGCTGCAGAGTCAGAGCAGACTGTTCCCAGCCGTATACCTTACCCCCAGACTGGTTTGTCCCTTGATGTCGCCTTTCACTTTTAGCACAGGCAGAGCTTAGCATTTAATAGGCGTGCCGTGCTCCAGTGCCAGGAGACTTGTTTCATCTTTTATCCACTAACAATAGAGCTCTATTTATAGTGCTGGGGTCTTGAGTGGCTTCAACACATGCACAGCTTTCATGCATAACTAGTAAATCTTTAATGTTCCTCCAATTATTGCAATATTGCTCTGTTTGTCATTATGAATAATGAGCAGACAAATAATGTGAAAGATTCTTTGATTTTAATGGAAGGTTAATGATTCAGTTTTTCCAAGGGATACATGTCAATAGATAAAAACTCTGTATTTCTTTTGATTGAAATACAAAGTTACTGAGGGAAGGGATTTAACTAGCCTGACAGTAGGAACGGAGCAGCTTTCAGGTTAGGTAAACTGTAAATTTATCAAGTGCATTGGATGTTGTTGCAGAAGTTGCGCATAGGTGAAATAATGGGCATGGTTAACTGTGTCATTGGCAGAAGGAGGCAACTGTAACCATCCCTGCCCAAAGAGGGGGTGCCTGAAGGGCTGAGTCTGCAATCTTAGTGACCTACAAACTCAGTGGAGACTTCTCCAGTGCGTCAGGGAGTCGGACTCAAGAGCGCATGGAGAATTACAGTGAAAGGTCATGTTTCACAGCTTCCAGGAGAGGGCAGAGTTATTTTTCCCCAGCAGAATAGTAGACAACTCCAAATCCTTAAGCTGTCACATTGCACCAGTAACCTTCATCATCTGGGGCTTATCGGCTTGACTCTATGATCCCATCTACCACATGTGTCTGGGGAGCAGGACTGGTGACCTCAAAGGCTGTCTGTGGCGTAATCTTGCTACTCTGTGATCTCAGGGCAAATAATGCCTACAAGTATTAAAAGCTCGGTTAACAAGACCTAAGAGGAAAGTGCAGGGAAAGGGAAAAGCATTTCCAAATTGTAATACATTTGCTAGAAAATCCCTCTAGCTGAGCTTGGTTAACATCAAGCTGAATGCACTATGGCAACTGATTGTGAAAACTGTTTGTTTCCCTCAGTTGCACTAATGGTAGAAATAATCAAATGTGGTAGTTTTATTCCTTCTTGTTTGGCTATTGTTTTTCAGAGCTCTATCTCTCTCTTGTTCTTACATCTTATATTACCATGAAAATGGCAAATCAGTTTATATGGGATCTTTGTTTGCTAATGGACTCACAAAGAAAGAGGCAGTTGAATTTCGATAGCTATCAGAAATGAACTTCTGTATTGAGTTGATAGCAGAGCAGGGTTACCAGACTTATCTATAATTAAGGTTCTAAGGTTGCTATTTTATTTTAGACTTGTGAAGGCTGCATTGCAAGGTAAGGAAATTTTCAAAGGTAAAGGAAAGGTTCAAGATAACTTACATTAATGGCCAGCCATTTAATTAAGCATTGTGGGAAAGGAGAGTTATGCTACTTCATTTTACTATTGGTGTTCTCCTGTCAAACTGTCCTCCAGAAATCATTTAAAAGTGCAATCCAAATGTATGGCTTGCTAAAATAGTGATAAAAATAACCTGGAGGGTTGCCCATTATCTGTTCAGCAGCTGTTTTCTGTTTTGCTAGCCAGTGATTCACTTGATGAGGAAACTTTAACCCCGAAGTGAAGCAGTATGCCTGGTTGGTTTTGATATTATGCTTTTAGAGATTGCTGAAAGTTATTGCTGTCCCTTCTGAATTCTGTGATGAAAGCCTGGTTTATTTTACTTCAATTTTGCACTTCATTAACAAAAGTACTTTGCAGGAATACTGCATTCTTTTCTTTTTTATTTTATTTTAATTATTCCTATCTTCTCTGGGAA
>VXBH01000393.1:73824-92421 GCA_013400035.1 Rynchops niger | reverse complement strand
CCCCCCCCCCCCCCCAACACACAAGAATTTTCCAAGTTTCTAAAGGAAACCAATTTAAGTACAAGAACTAAATTGTTTGCCAAAAGACTATTGCTGGGACGTATGGCCTTAGTGGGAAGTTTATGGAGGTATGTATGAAGAGTGAGAGCCTGAATCGTGCTTCATTAAACTGTGGTCTGGACTCTCCTTCAACCTGGAAATGCGTAGTGTGGTGCTTGATAAGAGCTTCGTGTTCTTTTGAACTGGAAAGTAGGCGGCTGCTGCAAGTACGCTCTGCCTCATTCTGCAAAAGAGTAATGAAATCTGTACGGCATATTTAGAGCTGTTAGAGCTGTTCCCAGATTTTTTTTAAAATTCAATATGCCGCATACTTTTTATTCATCATGTTAGCTCGTATTGGAAGAGCTGGTGAGAATGTGAGAGCTAAGGACTTGTTAGATGGCGAGAGAAAAATTAGTGTATTTGGCAGAAGTAAGGTGTTGGAGATAATTTGGGTTTTGAGTATCCAGGATGTGGTTGAAGCTGCTGCTGGCAGAGGTGAAGGCTTAAAGACTTGAAACTGCTCATCTCCTTTCCACGCTCTCTCTTCCTGAAAAAAACTATTGATTCACATTGCATTTCAGCAACATAGCACCTAACAATATCGGTAGTGCTGTCCTGCTTTAAATTTAAATGAATGGGAGTGATAAAAATAACTACTTTAGCATTTAAAATTAGTACTTTTCAGATGTAACCTTCACGCTTTGAGTCAGGTGAACCAGCTCATCTCTTGAGTCTTTCTTCTTTCAGCCACAGGACTCAAAATTTGGTTTATCACTGCATATCAGGAGCGATTTAGAAGGTCTTGCCCCATATAGGTGTTGCACTGAAGGTGTTTCATGAAGCTTTCTGTGCATAAAAACAATTTCAATATATGTGGTCAGCATTTTCCAAGGCCATGTGAGGTTATGGTGGAAATTCCTCAGAGAACAGAGTGGGAATTTCTAATACGCTCTATGTTAAACAGTGTTGTTTCTGAAGAAATAACAACAAAAATGTTGAAGGAATCATGTTGAAATCTCAACTGAAAAAGATTCATATTCTCTCTTTTTAATAATGTACAGTTTTATAATATTTATTGCAGCACTCGGTTTCATATAAGAAGTTAGTATGTTTATAGGGCTGCTGTTCCAAGTGGTGGTGATGGTTACTCAGTGGTGTTTGCCCACGGTTTTTGTCAACCGGACAAAATTGATGATGAATTCAAATTTATCTGAATTGAAAAAATTCATCTAGTGTGAAGTTCTTTGTGAAGATTTGGGCATGAGAGGAATTTTTAAATCAAATATGATGAAAACTTGGAAAACTTCCTCCTACCTATTTATTTTTCTGCTGGATCATTGAAAATCTAAATCAAACAGGCACATAACAGATCTTTGAGACTAACAAACCTTTCCCTATAGTTTATTATTTGGCAGCCGTTTGGCTTCATGAAATACCGTAGGTTGTTCAGGGACCTCTGAAGGTGCCTTGTACAAACTCATGCTCAAAAGAGGTTTAGCTAGAGATGGTTGTTATGAATTTCCCCAGATGTAACTTGTCCATATCGTATCTTGTGCACCTCTGAGAAGAGCCTGGCTCTGTCTTCTCCCTACCCTCCCACTAGGTAGTTGCAGTCTTCTCCTCCCAAAGCTGCTGAAACCCAGCTTTGTCCTCACATGTCGTGTGCTTCATCCCCTCATCATTGTGGTGGCCCTCCCTGGCATCACTCCACTGTGTCAGGTGTTTCTGGTCTGGGGAGCCCAAAACTAGACATGGTTCTCCAAGTGCCATCTCCAGTGCTCACTGGTATGTTCTCATTGCTGAGGTCTCACTGAATGGTCTACCAGTCTATTGACTGCTCCCAGCGTGTCATCGTGTCCCATCCTCCCCAATTTGGTGTTGGCCATGAACTCAGTGGTAATGTAGAGTTGGTTTCTTACTCAAAATGAGATCTGCAAATTGAGGAGCTCCTGCTCTTTGTAGAGAGGAGGCAGACCAAGCCTGTGTACCATCACTAGATGAAAAAGTAACTCCATGTGGAAGATCTCCAGTATTTTACCTCTTCAGCTTCAAGGAAACAGACTATTTCTAAAGCACAGCAGAATGGGGAAGGGGAAGCACCAAATCTTGCTTTCATGTTGAGACAGTTAAGAGCAGAGAGGACTCCTTTCTCTGTAACCACCGTGACTCACCTGTGTGGAGGCAAGCACAGTAGAGGAGGCTGAGAGAGGAAAAATCAGTCTCCCGCGTCCTTCCTGCAAACCGTATGAAGGATTTCAGCTGTTTTGCAAGAACTTGGGCTCTTTCTTAGTCTATGTTTTGGTGAAACCTGGTTCCTTGTTTAGGAGTGATTCCAGAATGCAGCTGGAGAACTTCATCACAAAACCTCTTACACTTGATGCAGCTGGTGACTCTTCTCTAGAGTGGGAGAGTGGGTTGAGCCTACTCAGTTAGGTAAGGAATTCTCATGCATGTTTGCCGGAGCCAGTCTGACATGTTTAATTTCTGACCATCAAGGAGCTTTCTTTGTAGTACCACTGGCAGCAGAGGAGTTTGCAGAAAGGATCTAGAGAAGGCAATGTGCAATTTGATAAGTGATCCTCGGAGGCCATTCCCACTCTTTGTTGTGAAACGTGTCCCGATATCTCTCTAACCTGTCAGTGGTTCTGAGCTGGTCCGGGCCTGTCTCCTGGGAAGAAGCTACCCGGAAATTCCCTTTGGCCAGGCTTAGAGCCTGATTCCGACTCCTCTCCCCTTGGACCTGCCTTGTGTTGTCTCTTAAGTGCAGCGTAAGACTTACAAGTTCCACTCTGCACTCAGTTTAACACAAATCCA
Source organism: Rynchops niger (assembly GCA_013400035.1). Lineage (NCBI taxonomy): Eukaryota > Metazoa > Chordata > Aves > Charadriiformes > Laridae > Rynchops > Rynchops niger. Next base: position 89,565 of record VXBH01000393.1, on the reverse strand, counting down.
TGGGTTCATCCCCCTTTTTTTTCAGGAAAAATATTCCAAAATGCAATTACAAGATTGACTCCTCAGCAGAATGAGAGAAACGGAGAGGATGAAAATGTGCAGATAGAGAGATGTGCAGATCCATCTGGTTACAAACAAAAGTAGACAGAGGGAAAGGAACATCTTTTGTTTTCGTTTTCAGGACGTTCAGAACATTTTCAAAACAACAAGGGGGTTCCTCTGGAGGCACTGCTGCAAGCGCAGCGTGAACCTGTGTTCCTCAGCTGCATCCATCCACGGAGTGCCTGAGGAGATCCTGGCTGTCGGGGCGGGGGGGTGTCTGAGCACTGCAGGAGCTACGGGAGGAATTGCACCAGAGGCACGGTCCTGGGGTGCTCCTCTCATTATGTGCTCTGTCACAGATAATAAAGCTGACGAAGAGCCTTTGGGGGAGGTCAGTGGATTCTTTGTTTTGGACTAGAAGAAGATGTTGTCCTCTAAGTTTCTTTTCCCAGAAAAGAGCGTATGAATTGAAGCAGTTTAGAAGGGTTGGTTTCTCAGGGCAGGTTCTGTACTGCGTGCTCTTCTCTTTGGGGATCAGCGTCTCTGCCCGGTATTTTTAGTGCATTGGGCAAAAATGGGCTTAGCCTTACTTCAGTACCCAGTGGTTTTATTTATTGGCTTTTGAGAGCAGTAGCTCTTCTGTGTCTTCCTGAAATACTGTTTTTTTCCATGAGATCTTACTTGGTTTCTGATGTTGTTATGGGCCCCTCAGTTGAACTCCTGAAATCACCTTGTTATCTTGAACAAAGCGTAGCTATTGTGATAGTCCTCGCAACAGTTCCCTGTTTGAGTTGGCAAATCTTTTCCTGAACTTGCTGTACCCTCCAGTAGATAAAGTGGCAATCTAAAAGCAACACAGGCTTCGCACTGAAGGATCAGATTCAGGCTTCGCTGAGCACAGCTACATTTTTATTTATTTTTTAAAATTTTTTTTTTTTTTTTTTTTTACCTCCCAGGGTTCTGCACTCTCTGGTTTGCCTTTGCGAAACTGCACTTTGCGAAAGTGCAGCTACCCTGGATGTGTGCACCGTGCCGCTCCAGCTGAGGAGACAAATGCTTTGCTTGTGCTCTGGTGCTAATGGGAGAGCAGACTTAAAATAATCAGTTTTCCTCTAAAGTAAACAACTTTTATGCTTCTGACATAGAAGATGGAAAGCACACCTCCTTTTAAAACCAGAGCTTGGTCCTTAAGATTGTGGCAGCTTCATAAATTAAAAACATTAAATAAATAACTGTATATGCTTCATTTGAGAAATTCTTTTCAAGAAAAACGATATGATTGCCGTATTCTATATATTCTTCGTATTCTACAAACAAGACATCCAGGTATTGTGCAATACCTTCGGTAGAGGGCTATGACACAGTGGAGCCCTCCAGTAACTATTAGAAAAGTATTTCTTTTCTCAGTTTCAAGTTTGTACCCTCCTGTTCTGGTTCCCCAAGTGAACTCTTGCATGAAACTCCAGAGGCCTGGATCAATGAGAAATTAAAATGTCCTTTCTTAGACGGGGCAGCTAATTGGGAAAAAAGATATTGAATCCTGAGTTCAGCGCAGAAAGTTTGGTTTAAGTTGGATTTTGTGCTCTGCAGGAGGATAATGCTGTTCATTTTGAAGTTTAATTTTCCTAAGAGATATGAATGGAGGTTTCCAGCCGACGGAAGTGTCTCAAGTGGAACAAAACCTGCTGGCTGTGCCTGGAACCTGGGGGGGATTTTCCTCTTCAGCAGAGAGCTGCAGCTGTGCGCTGGGAGAGCAGGGAAGCCTTCCTCGACAATTACATACATAATGCAATTAATTTTGGCTAGCCCATTTTGGTACAATTTTTGATGACTTTTTTTTTTTTTTCCTGCGGAAGAATTGATCATTCTGTAAGTTCCAGTGGAAGACGTATTAGCAATGCATATTTGCATGCTCATATATATTGCAATATGCTTATAATTCTGATTTTCCTGGTGTTTCGAAGATATCGTAAGATGATGCTTTCTAAGGGAGAGAAAAATATCTCACTTCTACATGATACCACAGCATTGATATGTTCGCCTTTATACTAAAAATTATTTTCACAAAGTATTTGTTTATTTTGTTAATTTTGTTTAGGTTTGTTAACAAAGTTTTTTGGATTTAATCGTTTGGGAGGGTACTCTTTGTTTTGACATGAAATTCTTGTATAATTTTGTATTGCTGGTTGAGAAAAGAGAGTGTGCAAGAGCAGCAGGAAGGGTGACGTGAGGGTCCATAAAGAGTAGAGATCTTGCTGTGCGCAGAAATGGTGTGAAAACTGAGATGTAGACTAGTGTGACTGAGGTTTTGATGTTAATGATGGAGAATATATGTCCTGAATAACCTGTGAACTCACCTGTGTAAGCCGTGCACTCTGTTTAAAACCCTTTCGCGATACCAGTGTCATTAATTTCAATATGTTCATTGTTTAATTTCATTATGTTGATTGTTTAATTTCAGTTTTCTGGAAGGAAGGCATTGCAAACTGGAGGATGATTTTAACACTGTCAGTTTTCCTGTTTTGAAGCTTCCTCTGTGTCTCTGAGTTTTGCCGCTGCCATGCTATGCTCTAGATACGCCATTGCTTCTAAACCAGCAAGAAATAATACTGGTTATCCCAGGGTGATACTAAAAAGTATCAGCAATTGATTACAAAATGCTTCCTGTACCTAAAATAGTATATGCAAGTGTGAGGGTAACAAAAACCCATGTTCTCTTTCTCATTCAAATAATCTGAGTGTTAGATATTTAGGAAAAAATAATTGCTTGTTATCAGTTTTAAAAAAGCGCTTTTTAAGATGAGTAAGCTAAAGCCACTGTGATTCGTCATGTTTCTCAGAAACCTTGATCCCTGACCTCAGGGAAAGAGTAATCCCACAAAATGCTTCATTCTTCACTGAGGAATTTTGTTTTTAAATGCTTGGTTCTTCAAATAAATCATGAAAGACTTCATCAGGCAAGTGATTTGGTAGAATGACAAAGAAATCGGACAGGAGAGGTGCCCCTTCCCGTTTTAACAGAGTTCTGACAGCAAACAGCAACAGCAGCACAGGGGCAAATACAGGGGTCGGGGAAATATTTAGCCTTTAGATTTCTTTCCATTTTGCTAAGTCTGACCAAGAGCGTTTTTGTAGGGTTTGGTAGGGGGGGGAGTATTTAGTTTGTTTCTGTGCTTTCATTTGAATTTTAGGTTTTTAGGGTCTCTTTTTATCTTTTTTTCCACAAGTATAGCTACAATTAAGCATGTAGTCTTCACAATAATTTTCTTCTGGAGACCAGAAATATGATTTTTATTTTTCCCAATGTCTATTACACCTTACTTCATAATGATTAAGAGACTTAAGAGACTTAAGAGACTACAGGTCTAAATGAGGTGGCATTCAAATTATGCAGGTACAGCGCACCACCAGCTTAAGCCCCAGAAATTAAGCTGGAGAGGGGCTGATCCTGTAATTTCTATTGTTACCTGGGCCTCTTTACATAGGTACCTTGCAGGGCTACTTTCTTCCTGTGTGCTGTAACACCCTTTGCAGGGAGGCTGGAAAAAGAGAACAGGGTTTCGTGCTATTTATGTTGATCTTGTGGTTTAATACTCTGCTTGAAGGTGCCCGGTGAAGGGTGATGCAGGAAATTTGCAAGGAGTAAAGTTAAGTTTTCATAACAGAAACTTTCTGTCAGTAAACCTGTTATCTGGTATCACTTAGCCATAAAGAAAGCTTCCATCAGAGCAGCTTTTTTCCCCATTTCTTTCCAAAATATGAAGCATTTGGCATATCCTGAAACTACTGTCTCTTACATCAGTTTATCAACAGATTACTCAGGGTAGGTTAGCTATCTAGCATGCAAGCCTAACAGAAACATTCTTTATATTGTATTTTGTGTAGAAGTGAGATGCTTGTTCCTAAGAGCTAGGAGACTGGCTGAATCGGTTCACCAGTAGATTAACTGGAGGAGATAGTGGGCCACTGTCTTGTGGTTTTCGTTTTTTGAGAGGAGATGAGTTTCCGTAGTGAACTATCTATTTATACCAGCTCAGAGCCCACTGATTTTTCACCCCGGTTCTTTTTGCATTCCAGACACATTCCTGTACTCCGCAGTAATAACTTTTAGCCTGAGGGAAGTTTGAAATGTAATCAGCTAGTTATTAGCACGAAGTCTGAGAATGTTTTTTCAAAGGATGAAGAAATCAAATATGGGACATGAGCTGACAGAGGAGCTGCTTGTTGGGGGCTTGGCTTTGGTATGAAACAGGCTGCCAGGTTTGGTCCAAATGCGGAGAATAATAATAGATGATTTATGGAATATTCAAACCTTGGAACAACAGAAATGCTGATTTTTACCCATGTCTGTTTTATGTCACTTGAAAGACTTGTACTTGCTTGTTAGCCAGTGGTGTTAGTATCTCCTGTCTTAAAACTAGGTTTGAGTATCAGCAGTGGGCAAAGACTTGTTGCTCTTAGTATGAGGATGAACTCATTTCAAACACAGTGACAAGCCAAAGGAATATGTCAACAGACTTGCATTTGGAGAATGTTTTGTTTAACTGTGTGTTATTTAATGTCATTCACACTAGGTAGATTTAGTGACGTGACATAATGATGATCAAGCAAATCCATTGAGTAACAAGCGACAAATCTCAATATTCATTTCATCAGGCAGTTTGCCATTTGGATGCATGAAAGAATTCATTACATATGTTCTGTATTTTATGAGCATGTTTCATTTAAGTTATGATTAATCTACGCATGTGATACAGCATTTGAAGTGGATGCTTGAAGTGAATGTCTCCTCACCCAGGTGTTGGGCTCCTGTGCGTGACGGGATTGAGTGATGGGGTGAAGACCCACAACAGCTACTCATGTTATAGAAAGTTTGTTCTCTGTCCTTGTAGCTGGGGTGGGTCATCACCCTTCTTGCCCTTCCTGTTGTCTTCTAGTAATAAGAGATGCAGCGTACTCCATTGGGCAGTGATATAATGGGAGAAGGCAGTAGAAGATGTCCTAGAAGAGCCCTTGTTATGGTGGTTTTCAGACTCCTATAAGTATGGGTGCTTTGGCCCACTTAGAGACTCAAAGCCAGCTCTCAGCAGGCTCATTTTCCATGATTTTAGTTCACAGACCCCTAATAACTACTCCATAAATTCACAGAGTCTAAGAATCACAGGCTGAGAACAACTAAAAGTCAAATCAGCTGTTGGGTAAGACTCTTCCAGTGGAGCGGCTGTCTCTGTCTTTCTCATCAGCGTAACAAGCCAAGAGCAGGGCACCCTTTGTGCAGGGTGGTGGGTGCTGTCTTGCAACCAGCCGTCGCAGGGGCTGTCATGTCCTTGAGGGTCTGCTCCATGGTCGGTCTCCATGGTGGGTTTAGTGCCGTGTCCTGGGTAAAAGGGATCTGTGTTGGGGATCCAACCGGAGTCCAGAATTGCAGCTGCCATGTGCAGAGGAAGGGGATGGCTAACGTGCCATGTCAGGACCAGAGGCTGTCTGACTGTTAGACATGGAGGAAATGGAAGGAATTTCAGAAACGTTTTGACTGTGTGAATAAACATAGTTCTGGAAATGTTTCCTTTTTAACTTTGTTTTGCGACTTTCAAATTCTTTTTATTTTGGGGAGAGATGGTTTGTTTATGTATTTTACTTAAGGAGGGGAAATAAACTGTCTGAAAAGATGCTCTCTGCTTGGGGGAGACACAACACTCAGTAGCTGTTCTCAGCAGTGGCTCTCAAATTAATCTTTCTTTTGTGCTAGAAACCTTGCAAATACTCAGTGGTTGAACTTTGCCAATTAAATTAAAAATACAGCTGTATAGTGATGCATACTTACATGGTGGCTGCATTTAGGGGTTTCTTCTTCATCACCTTACCAGTGTTTATACTACTACTATATATTGTTATTCTGAAGTGCCTCCCGCAGCAGTTTTATTTGCATTCATTTTATTTTTTGGTACTGAATTAGTAACCATTTAAAACTGACAACCACATGTAAACAAGCGGTGCATAAGTTATGAATAACAACTTACCTTGAATTACAAGTGCCTGTTTGTATTGCACAAGGCGCAACGTTGGGGGAATTGTGAAATGGCTGAATTCAGTAGTGCAACATCATTTCTACTTATCTGGTTTCTTGTAGCCCATTTGAATAAATATCTTGATGCTCCCACGATTCCCACAGCCGGTGATCCTGGTAGTGGGATTGCTGGATGGCCGGGTTGTTGAAACACGCTGGCTCTGCTCCAGCCCCTCTCCCACGTGGGGAGCAACGTTTCTGCGGGCTCTGTCGAAGCTCTGCTTGCTCGCTACATAGCTCTTCGATTCTGACCAAAGAGCAGCAGAGCTTGGATGGGGAGAAAAAAAAAAAATCATTATTAGCTGATTTATCAGTAATGAGATGTTTTTAACACATGCGTGATCGAAACATTAATTCTTCAAACTGTGCTTGTAGGGTCTATCAATGACAGGTGAAAAAATGGCCTTTTCCTTTATTTTGAAAACTGATACAGAGATATAATTAAAAAAAAAAATCCTTATTTTTAATTCAGGAGTTACCTGTGGTACACAAATTTCTTTCTTTTTCTTTGATCCCTTAAAGACAAATCTTTTATTTTTTTCAGAGTACAACTTAGGCTAATCAAGTTAATGAAGTGTTATTCAAGGTAATGTCAGTGAATGTACTTCGGTAAAATTTCCCAAAACATTCTCATTGCCTGGAGACTGTTTCTGGCTCATTCTTTTCAATTAAGTCTTTTAGGGTTACTTGCAGAGTGCAGGGACCATCTTTATAAAGATGCCCCAATGCAAATAAGCAGGTGTGGAGAAAAGCTGGCAGAAGTTTGAAGTTGAATAGCAGTGGTGTGCATTTCCTAGAGCCCTGCCATGCCTTCTAAATAATTGCTTTTATTTTGTTACTGCTTTTTGTAATAGGAAGAGATGATAAATTACACATGCGGCTGCCCAAGACTGGGGAAAGGTTAAATGAGGAGGGTCATTCTTACCAGTATGTGATGGATATTTGGAAACACACGGGTTAGAGTTTTTTTTCATATGTGGTCACAAAGACGCCTGAGATGATATACTTTCACTTTGACTGAAGTGAAAATGTGGGTGCTTGCTCTGTGTTTTTCAATATTACTTGATAAGTTGCTTGGAAAAAAAAAAAAATATTTGAAAACTGCAGATGACAGCATGGTGTCTGGTTTTTACTTTGCCTTTTAAATGTCAGGCTGGGAATTTTTAACAATGACCAACCAAAGAAAGTTGCACGTGCAGAGCCCACCAGCTCACAGTAGGTTTGCACGTGCTTTTTAATTGATTTAGGTTTACTTGCAGATGCAGGGCTCTGCGCAAGGGCATAATTAGCCCGTAGGATTGCCCTGTTTTAAATAAAATGCTGATTTAGCATGTCAAATCCAGACTACCTGCGTTATGCAAGAGGGAAAGAATTTGCCTGATTGTAGTCCTGTCAACACAAAGAGATTGCACCAGTATAACAAAATAGACTTCTAAAGGCTTGTTTAAATTGGTGCGTGCTCTTGTCTGGATTCTATTAAAAAAATGTTAGTACCGAGAGCCACAATAGCTCACTCTTACTAAAGGCCAGAGCAGGCTCTCGTTGCATCAGACTATTGTTGGTTTTTGTTTTTGTTTTTTTTTTTCATTGGAATCCTTTTGTGCATCCTGCATGCTTGCTATTCATTGTTTCGAAAATATCAATCAAAAAGATAGGTGGCATCTTCCAGTCCCAAGTGAAATTTTCCTGGGTGGGATTTCTAATCAACTCCTAACTACTCTCAATCTGGCTGTGCCTTTTTAGTTTAAAATAAAGAAATCCCTCTTCCCGAGAGCTTAGAGCTGACAAAACTTTCGCTTGGAGTCTCTCTCTCTTCCACTCACTAAATTCCACCTGTGTTTTGCTGAGGCTGGTACAGCCCTCTGTAGTTCCTGAGCTATGCCAGCCAGTATGCGGACAGAAGAAAATTTAATACCTAAGATGTGCTTCTGGGATGCTTGTGGCTTTGTGTAATTGTCCTGTCCAGAGAAGTGGAATTTTTCTTGAAAAATCCTCATCTTTCCCTAGATCTCTGCTTTAGAATGCTACTGTTGTTTAAATAGATTGTTTGAAGTCCTTGCCCTGGAGATAGCCCCTGTGCAGTTTTCTGATCGCTTGTTTCTCTCCCACAGTAAAATGTAGTTTTAAGTTAGAAACAGTTTTTTGTTTATTCGATAATAAAATAAAAGGAGGTTTTGGAATTATATGCTACATATCCCCAAAGGATCGTTGCACTCTGAAATGTCAGAACTTCCCACATGTGCAAATTAACCAGGGAAACAGTGACAGATGCCTGATGGAAAGCTTGAATTGAAGAGACTTTACAGGAAGCTTCTCCCAAAGGCTTTCTCCATCATCTTGCCGACTTCCATGCCATTATCGTGGCCTGGCCACCAGCGATAATTTAAGTACAGGGATGCACATAATGCAAGGAGGTGTTAGGGAGGAACTCCTGGGTCTCACTACATGGTCCTGAGTTTATTGAAGTGGAAGGCTGGTCAGAAGTTAAGGTTGGTTATTGCCTTAGCCATCTGGGTTTGAACTTTGAGGGACTTTCTTATCAATTATGAAGGGCTTGGCGATGGACACACCAAACCCACATTTGCACCTTAAACAAGAAACTGGAAGGAAACGTCTCTTTAATGTCTTCAAAAGACTTTACAGTGTTGTGACCTTATCATTTTTCTTAAGAAGAGAGTCCCGAGCATGCCAAAACAGGCATGTTGTAATATAACATATCTAAAATGTATTTACATCTGCTTTACATCACTGCAGCCATGCAAAGCATCTGTGTGTCTCCATACCACAGCTCACAACGTACAGCGGGTGTAGCAGTGAGCAGGGCAGAATGGCTTTACCAGGGCTGGGATTCCTCAGTTCTCATCCCTTCTGCCCCTCTGCTTCTCCAGTTTCTTTGCCGCCGGCACCTCACTCGCAATCCAGACAGTAAACCAAATGTTGAATTTCTAAACAAGCTGTATTTGTAGTTGGATTCAATTTCCAATTCATTATTCTTTGGGTGTATTTTCAGAAAAGGTATTCTGTGGTAGGAATATTGCGATTTTTTAAGAAGTTTGAACCCCCTGAACAAGCCGTGCCCCTGTGTGCTTGGTTGGCTCTTGGTTTTGGCAGCTGTATTGTTCAAAAATTTAATTTTCTCTCATCATACATATTCCTTCCCAGTTGTTAAAATTAACACAGAGGGCAAAGGGGTAGTCAATAAATGTGGAAAATAATGCCAATAAGATAATAGCAGATGCTCTTTCCCATGTGTAATTGCATTGTGGCATTTGTTTTCACAAAGGTATCACAGAGACCAAGAGTTCAGGAGAACTTCCTGAAGGATTGAGCAGGGCGACTGAAAGCCAGACAGCATCCTCCCCAGTTAATGCCAAATATCCTAGAGCTAGAATTAGACCCTTTTTGCTTTAAATGTAGGCACATCATAGATCTCTTAGGTTTTATGAGGAATCCTTAGGATAGAGATAATCTTTAATCTGCAGCACGTTACTAAATTTGCTGAACTTCACGCTTCTCTTAGGAAGCATGTGTTTTCCCCTGGCAAGACTTGAGGAATCCCAGGCTTACCTTTTGACTCAAACCTGACCTGTATTGGGTAAAAAATTAGTTCAAAACCCAGAGTCATTCCAGGGAATGGGCTCGTGTGCTGTTCTCTTTCAGGCTGCGGTCAGTGGCACTCGGAAAGCTGAAAGTAAATCAGGGCAGTTGTAAACCCCAGGGTAGGGATCAGTCTCGCTCCTCAGCCTGTCTTTCGTTTTGCCAGTAGAGTTTAAAAATATATATTTAAATATATTCCTTAGCCAACAGTGGTAGCTAGACCTTTGCATTTGTGCTCCATGTCCGTGCTGTATTTGCCAAGGCCTTTTTCTGCCCCGTGTTTTTTGGGGGGTTTTTTGGTTTTTTTTTTTTTCATCCCAAACAGGTGAGAAGATGATAGAAGAGGCTGAACGAGGATAAACCAGCAGCTTGTGACTTTATTTCTGCAGTTTAGCTATAAGTGTAGATTGTGGGTTTGGGTACAGGGTTCCCCACTTAAAACTGGCAGATGTTGAATGCCAAAACTACACATATGTTGTTGATCAGCACTTTTCAAGCCCACTGTTGTCTGTTAGCTGATCAAAAGTAAGTATTTTGCTAAACAGAAGAGGCATAAGACAAACAGTGGTTTTCCATAATACAGGAGATGCCTCTGGTTTCTCTGGCTCTTTGCGATTTATCTTTGGACATTATAAAGATAGGTCTGAGGTTTTGGTTTTTTGGAGTTTCTTTTGTCTTTTCTGTCTGTAAAGTTATGTTTCTTATTATCATTGTTTCTCCTTTCCAGAGACCTAAGATAACAAGTTGGCTCGTAAATTCCCTTTCTAATTTTAGCCACAGGAAATGTTGCTCCATGCATTCAAAGTGCTTTTCCAGGTAGGCTGGTTTATTAGAATCCAGGCGTATTGGGTTGCATGCTTTTGTTTGCGCTGGGCTGGAAGTGGTTTCTCTGGGTTAGAGGGTGGGACTTGCTTCATTGGAAATGCAGCTTTCCAGGTTGGAGAAAATTACTTTTATTTTTTTGTAAAGTCATCCAATGTCGTCTTACGCAGTCCTGCAGTGTGAGTGGCAGAAAATGCCTATTGATTTAAAAGACAGTGATGTGCTTTTGGTTTCCAGCTTTATTGCTGAAATATCTGGAGATAAAAAGCTGAAATTCACGATTATAGCAGGACAATTCTTAAGAGTATTTTTAAGGCTTTAAAAAAAAAAAACCTCATTAATTTTTTTTTTATGTCATTCTACATAGCCATTTACCAGAACGGTAGGATGTATTGTGTCTGACTTCCCTGGCACTTCCACCACTGTTTTCCAAGAAGTACGGATATCATAATGTGGGGGTTTTTAGGCTGTATTTAATAGTACTGAAGTGTTAGTAAACCATTGTGGTGTGTAATGTTGCATACAAACCATATGTCGCATGGAAGTGGTAGAAATTTGCAAGCATTTTGCATAGGGGTTATAAGAATTAACATAAAAGTCTTCCTCAATTGTGTGTGAAGTCGCTGGCTTTGGCTCTGTAGGGACCAGGTTGCTTTCAGGCGCGAAGACAGCAAGAGGAAGGGACTGCGCAGTGCAGGGCGCCTCTGCCTAGAGTCTTCTGCGCCCGGTGCACCTTGCAGCACTAACCTCTCCTGCTGGATTTGAGAGGTCAGGTCCCTGTGCTGAGGAAAAGGTGTGGGTTTTTGAAGCCTGCCCCTGGTACCCAGAGGAAGGACGGCAAGAGGGAGGGGATTCTGCCCCTCTGCTCCACTCGGGGGAGAGCCCCCTGCAGTGCTGCCTCCAGCGCTGGGGCACCAACGGCAGAAGGACACGGAGCTGTTGGAGTGGGGCCAGAGGAGGCCCCGGAGATGCTGGGAGGGCTGGAGCCCCTCTGCTGGGAGGACAGGCTGAGAGGGTTGGGGGTGTACTGTATAGAGCTTCACATGCCTAAAGCTGTGAAAGCCAAAAGCCTAAAGTTGAGCTTCAAAGTTGGAGCGACTTCATCGAGTTGTGATGTGGAATAACTACTAGAGCGTAGCATTTCTGCTCTCACAACTATGAGAGGGCAATTGACTGAAAGATGTTTTGCAGGGATATGGCAACCTCTTTGATTGCCCAGTTTGTATTTACCAGGCACTGCTATTAGGGAAGGACGTTCCTCTGAGCTTTTGCTTCTCTTCATTTCAACACACATGAGCATTTTAATCGTTAAATTATTAGAAGTTTCAAGAAGAAAAACTTGCTGAAGTTATTTCTTAAGCGTAACAATCTTTTGCCAAATTAAGATTGCAAAATAGAAGGAAAAAAAGAAAGCAATGACCCATATTTACATTTAAAGTACATGTTTCTTGGCACTGCATCCAGCTTGGTTAGTGGGTCCCTCTTTGTAGATGCCTCAGTTGATCTGTGTTAACGATGGAGTCTGTCTAGAAAAAAGATTTTAATTTTCCTATTCATCCATTTTCAGATCTGCTCTCTAGTGGAATACAAAGTGAAAGTTCCTGTCCTTCAGTTTCTAATGGTTATGTATTTTGAGCAGCGTTTCATGTTATAGCTGTACAGTGTGGGCAGTTGATGCTTTTAGTCCAGTCTTGCTGTGCAGCGCGGCCAGGCCCTCGGGGCTGGTGGCCTTGCTGAGCTTTTGCTGGTTCTGAGGTTTCTTCTCGTGGTTTAAAGTACCAGTTCCCAGCTTAATAGACAAGAGCGTTGTGCTGGGGGGGAGGAAGAGGTTTGCATGAACGCTCTGTGCAAGAATGCATCTAATAACGTGAGAAAACAGTCCCCGTAAATACAGATCTGGCAACTATTGAATTTTAAGAATGAGGGATAGTATTTGTTATTAAAAATCATCTTTAGATTCAGCAAAAACTTGGATGCAAAGGATGCTAAAGCTCCTGGATTGATTATGTGCTCTGTATTATTTCTTGCATAAACAATAGGTTAGGTTAGTACCTGAAAAATTATTTAAGCTTTGACAAGGAGAAAAAAAAACAACATGGAAAAGTTAGGAGAGAGGTGCAAAAAAGGAACTGCAATTAGAAGTACATTGCTGGTCACTTTTTTACTGTTATTTGCCTGTCACATTACATTCCAGAAATTGTAGTTAATAATTTATTTTACAGAGCAAGTCAGAGTCTAACGAAATTGTATGGCAGCATATTTTATTGTATGAGGAAACTTAGATGTTGGTCTCTTGTTTCCTTTCCCTGGAGTGGCAGTGGCTGAATACCAGTATTTTTGCTCCCAGATTTTTGGCTAAGTGCAAAGATGATGTCTTTAAAAGGCACGGAGAAAACTTTTTTTATTGTATTTCTAAAAAGAGAAAGCACGAGCTGATTGATTGCAGAGAAGCATAAACCCAAAAGTGAGTTACCACCCATCAGTCAGAAACAAAGGAGCTAAAGCCAACACTGAACTGCAAAGCTTTTTTTTTTTTTTTTTATGAGCTTGCCATACCCCTACTACTTATTGTATCAGTTATATAAAATGAGGTATTAAATTATTGAAAGATAATAGCTAAGACTCTTCGTCACAGCAGAGACTGTGGCAGGTGATTAAAATGACTTTCTGGATGGAAAGTAATTCTTGCTCTCATGTGAGAGTGACAGTCACTGGTTTTCACAGGATGAAACAGTTTTCATCCACATTCTAATTTTGTGAGATAAGAGACTGCAAAAGCAGAAGGTTGAAAAATTAGAGCTCAGTTAGTTTTGTAAATTTATACTTAATTACTTGGAAAGAAATATGATTAAAGGATGAAATTCTGTAGAGGCTAAGGGAAATGATAGAAAGATAAATAAAGCAAGAGAATTTTTAATATAAAGCTATTTGGTAACAGGGGCACAATTAATATAATTTGGATTTTATTACATCAATACGAGGAATGTTACTAGTCTTACAGAAGAGGGCTGTATTCTGGGAAGTAGTTATTCTGAAAAGGAAGGTCATCTGTCAGTTAAATGCTGTTTCCTTGTACTGCAACTGAAAAGGTGAAGCGATTCATTAAGAGAAGAACAGGAACAGATAATCAGAGTGGGATTATGTTTTTATTAATTGAATCAGTGAGGCAATGACTGAAATATTGCCATCAGGTTTTGGTGTCTCAGTGCTGAAAATGGTTTCAAAAGCGTTTGAAGTTCATTAGATAGAGATGTGAGGCGTATGACACATTCGCTTTGCCAGAGATAAAGTAATTTTCCTGTCTGCTATCAATAGAGGGCTAAAAAGTTTCAGTTCTGTACAGGTGAAGGAACAAAAATGGAAACTTGAGTCTTATTTTACCAAGGAATTGCTTCCCAACTCTTGTATTAATTCCCCATCTTTTGAGATCCCCTGTAGGAGAAGACATCCCACCTTTAGCAGGTGTGTGGAGGGATGCCCTCTGCTTATGTAAAAATCGGATTAGACTGGTGTAACAGCAACTTCTGTCCTGAAGTCATAAGGATAAATGAACTGGAAGAAAGGAGATTAGTGACTTAATTAAGGACTTGAAGGACAAAAACATCTTTCCTTTCCCTTTCCCTTTCCCTGTTCCTTCCCAGCAAGTGACTTCCCACCAGTGACCCCAGGCAGTTAGAAAAACTGAAGACAGCTACAGTGGCGTGGCGGATGGCAGTGTCACTCCAGCCTTGCCCCGTCCCAGTTTCTCATGCTGCCAACCCCAGGTTGAAGACTGGGATGTTTATATGCAGCCTTATTTATACTTCTGTTTATTTTTCTGCATACAGGAAATAATTCGTGGGTGAGTGCATGCATATGATTTTTTTTGTTGTTGTTGTTAATATTATTATTTAATGTTTGGGATGGTTTTATTTAATGCATTCAGAGAAATGCCACTGATTTAAAAAAAAAAAAAAAGGGGCGAACTGAAGAAAGGAGCCAAGTACAGAAATTTCCTAATGCTTCTAAAATTCAATGGCAGGAGGACTAATAAACCCATTGTACTTCTATGGAGATCTCACCTCTTAACTATTTTGTCAAAAATACACTTCACAAACGCTGCCGTGTCAATATTCAGAATAGCTGAATTCAAGAAATGAGTGTTTTGGCTCAGCGTGCGCATGCTGTTACTCTTTATAACTCTTCCAGATTTTCAGAACTTGAAGACGAGCGAAGGAAACTGCGTGTGTTTCTCAAAGATAAATGATGTAGCTCCTTTTTCCCCAGGGCAGAAAATACTATCTACGTTAAATTGATATACTGGGGGGTGGGTTGTTGTAGCCAGTTCCCCGTCTTGGCTTCCAAGAGCCGTTTCTGGAAAAGGCAGAAATGCGCTGCAGGATAAAGCCTGCCAGAGTACGGATTTGCTGTCGGGCAGTTTGAGGTGTTTGTTTTGAATAAATTTGGGGGAAGGGAGTGAGCATAAGATTGAGAATGGCAGGAGGGGGAGAAAGGGCGAGCTTTGCCTTTGTAAATGACAGTGTAAGTGTCTCGTAGCGCTTTCTTCATTGACATGTCTTGAGTTACATTGTTGTGCAGCAACAAACACCAAAAATTGCACCCTGTTTGCTCCTCCATTGTTGCTTTATTCACTTAATATTGTTGCGTTGCCTAAATGATATAAACGTGGTGGTGTGAAGGTTTTTCGCTCCATACACCTTTTGTGTGGAAGGTGACAGTGTTGATGGTACTAATTCACTGGAGATGTAGCAGGAGGAATACTGTTCTCCTGTAATACATTTTAGTTACAGTTCTTCTGAAGTAATGGCCCTCTTCTTTCATACCCAAATATTTCAGGCTGAATGTAGGAGTTGCTTTGCAAAGTGTCACAGAGTTGCAAGAATACTAAAGGAAAGCAAATTTTCCTAGCATAAGAAGGGTTTAATAACAAACAAAGTATTAGGTAGGCAATGTTAGTGAAGTTCTGTAAAGATGAAAGATTTTTGCACCTCCTAATTTTTCCAAAACTTTCCCAAATTAATGGGTTTTTTCCTTATTTGCTCCCCTGAGACCTTGACGACGTGTTTGGCGCTAGGAGCAGCCCTGCTGACTTCTTCCCAAAGGTCTGTTGCGATGGCGCAGGATATTGGCTTTTCTTTGTCCTATTTCACATTACCCCTCTTGAGTAACACTCCTTGTTCAGCGGACGTGGTGGGGCTGGGGAGCACAAGGAG
>VXBH01000393.1:57228-73694 GCA_013400035.1 Rynchops niger | reverse complement strand
CCTCACCAACTTCAAACCCTGTGGTTAAAGGCAGTGGGACCAAGGGGGTGGGAGCAGTGTTGGGATGGTGGGTTTGCTGGGGATGGAAGGACGAGGGGTGGAATGGAGCCGAGGACCACCAGCCCACTGCCCTTTCAGGTTGGGGCCAGGGTGGATTCTGCTTTCCCAAACACGTTTTCAATTACTGGCGTGCCATAGCCTTTTCCCTTTTTCCTCAGTGTGGAGCTCAAACTGGAGATAATTTTACTGTGTGCAACAGAATGACGAAATAATTATGCTGTGCAGCACAGTAAGACATAAAAAGTGCCTTTTTGAAAGTGCAAAAAACTAAAGAAAATATGTTTGTTTAGGGAAAAAAAAAGAAGAAGAATAGCAGTGGTAAAATAATCTTGTTGCTTTAAGATAGCTTTTAAAAATAGGAGTAGTAAGCTTAATGCTCTAGCTTTTACCACAGTAAACATATAATTGTAAGCTGATTGCAGTGAATTCCTTAAACGACAACCCCCATGAATATAAGTTTTAAAGAGACAGCCCTACATCTGGAAGCCAGCAGCAGCTCGGGTTTTTATTAAGCAGCACTGCCAAATAAAATCCAAGCGCTACTATAAGTGATATAAAATATAAATAGATTGGCTATAGTGTAACATCTCAAGTAGGCGAGGGAGCCTTCCGGAACTTGGGAAGGCTGTGAGAAGATCGGAGCTTTCCCAGCAGCTTCTGAGCCCAAGGTTGGGATGGTGGATACGGATGCGCGTTTCTGTGTTGGTTGTTGAAGTGTTCAGGAACTTAAGTTACTAGTGGAATTAACAGAGAAACTGCAAAATTGTAATTAGTATGTCTAACTTATTTTTATTGGAAAGGTTACAAAGTACTGTCTGTGTTACCTATTACAGATGAAAAAAAGTTTTACAAAATACAATTTTCTGTCTGTGAAGAAGGTTATTGGTGAATGACCTTATCATAAGGAACAGAAGCCTGCCTTCTTCCAAGGGCTGCAACTTGACATATTTATTTCCAGCTCTCATCCTGCGGACGGAGGCAATCGAGTGCAGTCGATGGCTGTGACAGTCATGTGTCTGGCTGCAGCCGGGTGACAAGTATCAGGAAAAGGGAGGGGGGGGTGATGCACAGCTGACCCGAATACAAGCCCGGTGGCCGGCCCGTGAGCCAGAGGTCGGCTGCACAATCCCACGGGACAGCGGGCTCTGGGACCACAAAATAACCAGCGCTTTCCAGTTCTGCTAGCTGATGACCTCCACGCTTTTTGGAGCGCGTCAGTGCCCTTCTGTGCTGAGTACGAGATCTCCCATGCAGTGGCAATAAAATTAACTCATTTGAATTCAGAAAGCAGTGTGATTAGTAGCTCCTTCTTAGTCTTTCTGCCTAGAAATAACTCGGAACATCCTAATGCAAAGTTTCAAAGAAGTAAAATAAGCGATATTCTAAGCAAAATTCAGATCTTTTATTTTTTTGAACAGGTTTTTTGATACAGCTCAGCTTGATACAACATGGTATTTACCAGCCTGGCCTTTAATATTGGATCTGCCTTCCAATTATGCTTCAATTCATACAACAGTTGCAGAGAGTGTGTGTGGGCGTACGTGCGAGAGAGAGAGATTGATTTTGTTTTTTAAAAATGTGAAGTCTGCACTAACGATGAAAACCCATCAGTATTTCTAGCACTTAAACGCCATTTCCTTTCTCAGTGTGCTACCGGCATTAAGCAATCTTCACGACATCTCTCTGACAAATGGAGAGTGCAAGCGGAGGAATACGTGCTGATTTTTCAGAAGTAGAATTAACACAGATATCACTGAAAAACAGGCTGCAAATCCTTTCCAGAAGTAAAGAGTTAATGTGAGAGCTCAAATTACAACTTGGAAGCAAATATATAAGGTCTTAGCTCTGTTTTTCAGAAGTACATGAGTGAAAATGGAATAAAGAAAGTATGCATCAGTCCTGGCTGTTGCTGTGTGTTGGAGTAGTTTCTTGTGTCTGGGACAGCAGATGTTGGGCAATCCTAATTGCCACCGCTTCACACAGCGCATCTTTATATTCCTGGTGGAATATAAAGCCACTGTCTTTTTTTTGTGTGCTGTATTCCCAAGCCTCTATAGTCCTGTGATAGTTACTGTATTTCACATCTGAGAAGTCCAAAGAAGTGTTAGTTTTGTCTTTCTGCCTTTCTGACTGTTTTGTTTTGTTTTGGGGTTTTTTTGTGTAGGTTTAAAGACCTATCTGATCTCTGGCCATAAAGTGAAGGAGCCCCACTGTAGCTGTTCCCAAGCCTTGCTTCCTGGCTCGGAGACTGGAGAAGGAGCCAGGAAACAGGGAGCATGGTCAGCTGAGAACGCCGGTGACTTGACAAAGACTCTCAAACATGCGGAAAAACCTAAGGTGAGTTCTTGTTTCAAAGCCAAGCAGCACAGATCTCAAACTGTGCAAACCAGGGAGAGATATGTGGATGGGGAAACCTTACAGGTTTGCTTATGCGTTGCAATATGTATTTATATATGTATGTATGTGTGTATATACATGCAGTGACAAAATGAGGGAAGAAAAAAAAATTTACAAATGACAAATGCTTCACCAGTTGATGAGCAATCCCTAAATTAAGGTGAATACTTTTTAAAGGTGGTTGCAGATAAATAATTCTCTTAATATTTCTATTTCAGGACTGAGACATCAATGCTGCTTTTTTAATGGTCTTGATTTTGTGGAATAAAAGAATATTATTTGGGGAATAAAGAATATGCCTCCTGCAGCTATAACTTCTGTGATTTTCTGCTTTTGCTGCATCCTGCTTCTGCTGTTCCTCTATCGTGCAGGTCATGTACCTGTGAACCTTTTCATATGAGTATATAACAGACACCCCCACAAAAAGATAACGGGATTGTTTGTATGGTGGGAGAAAATGTTCCGGTAGGCTATGAGATTGTGTTTTATCTGTTTGCTCTAAAAACCCATATCTAAAACTGAGGGCAATGATTTGTATGGATTCAGCTTAGAGAAACTATGACATTTTGTTATGTTCACACCTCTCACAAGATCTCTTGACAAGGAAATCTGTGAAACAATGTGTATTGCTTCAAAGCTTTGCTGTTACTCTCCATCTTCCAGCTCAGAACAGGTTTCCCAAACAACAGATGTCTATTCTCTATTTTCATTTGTGCTGAGTTCCTCGTCCTGGGTTGCCCGAACTGGGCACGCATGTCAGAGCCACAGGTCGTCATCTATCTGCAGGTCACTGTCGGACTTCGGTGTGTTTAGTCTTGAGATGAAGTCTTCAGCACAAGTTTGAGATTGAGCTGACAGAGCTGATGGAGGCATGACTTTCATGCAACTCCATTTTTGCTGCTTGTTTGAGCATGAACTGGGCACCTTTACCCTGCCTCTGCGGCCAGTTAAGTTTTGGAGTAAAAACACGGGAGCGCAAGTGAGATCAGCTGGAAGGCTGGCCCAAGATAAGTGAGCTCCTCAGAGAGCAAGCCAGGACTGGTTAACTCCAGAAGGTAGCCGTAGCCATCTTTATCCCTCCCCAAAATACGCACTGCGTCTGGTTTGACTGCATACAAGTTGCTGGTGATACTTTTTTATTCCGTCTCCTGTGTAAGAAAGGATATATTTGGCATCCCTCAAGCATCAGATTTCCAGCTCTCTCCTGTCTTTCAATGAAGGTACTAGCAAATAAGGTAGGAAAATGCATCTTGGAGCAGTCAGTGGGTGTCTGTCCAAATAAGCCTGTCTGTGCTGCCCAGTGCGTGGCCATGCAGAGGTACAGGTGTGACAGTAGGGGCTAGAAATTCCTCTACTGCAAGTACTGACGGAAAAACAACGTACCGAGCAGAGCGGCATCACTGAGCTGCCTGCACATGGAGCAGAAGGGAGAGAGGAGTGATTCAAGCAGTAGAATGAAGGATGCTGTTCTGGAGAAGGTGAGGATGCCTTGTTCATGTCAGACAGCAAAGCAAGCCGTAGCTGGGAGACTGAAACTACAGCGACGTACAGGGCTGACCTGACTGCAGCTAGGATTAGATAAAATTTGTTAATGTGTTAACTTGTTAAAACGATCCAAGTCCAAAATGAAATCTGTTGTTAAGGTTCAGCTATGGCCTGTGTTTTCTAAAACACAGGCTGACTTTGCAGAAGGGTAGATAGAGATGCACCGCTATTCCTAAACAGCTAGCATGCCACGTGGAGCCGTGCTGCTGGCCCACCGTGTTTTGTTTACTGCCCAGTCCCTGATTTTCGGCTCTGGACCATCTTGGCTGGGTGTCAATTGCTCTTTAAATGCAGAATGATGGTCTGCACAGTGCAAAAGTGCAAACGTGGCTATCTGAATAAGTGAAGGAGAAGCTAAAAGAAGCTGCTTCAGAAGAGCATCTAGGACAAGTGCCAGCTCAGTTTCAGCCTTCTTGGATACCCTGTCTACCCTTGTGCTAAAGCTGCTGCATCGAGTTTATGCTTACAGGTACCTGGCTTTATGCATCACCACAAGCACTTGCAGGTCTGGCCAGTGGTTTCCCAAGCGGCCTCACAACGCTTTGAAAATAGCGTGTCTGTCTTGCCCAAAATACACTGACTGGAGTGAGTTTTGAATGACCCCAAACTCAGCTTTCCCTGCAGTCTGATAAGCATCCGTATAATGCATGCCACAAACCGTGTCAGAATGCGTGTAGCATAGTGATGAAGCAATCGCGCGAATGCTGAGCACTTACTTAAAAACATGTCCTGTGACTGTAGTCGCAGCACAGGAGTGCAAAGCGTACTTGCTTCTCGCCGTATGGCCAGAGTAGATATGCACCAGCTTTCTCTCCGCTGGGTAGGCTGTTACTGGAGTGATTCTGGACCAAGAAGATCCGGTCAGGCTTTCAAGGAATGTTTAATTTGCCAGCCATGCTAGAGTAGATCTTACAGTGTTGAAAAAAAAATATATATATATACGTGTATATTAAAAAAATCCCCACGAAGAACAGCTGTGAATTTAATCCTAGATCATGCACAATTTTTGAAAGAAATGGGTTTCTTTCTTGCAGGTTTTTTCGTTTTGTTTTTTTTTAAAGCTTGCAGCTTGCTGGTAGGGTCTGGGGATAATAATTTGCAAAAGAATCATGACTTACATGCCAACTGTTTTAAATACAAAGCTGTAAACAGTGTCGGTGTAGGAGGAGATGACTCCAGCTCTGCAAAAGAGACTAAGTAGGAGGGGCAAAATTACAGGCAAGTTGAAATATTTTTGTTTTAAAGGGAATAAGTGGCCATATTGGATGTGAAAGGTAATTATTTTTTTTCCATGTTTTTGGGCTTGAACAGATGTTCCAGGGGACAAGATCTGTTAAGGAATGTCAGGAAGGAGAATGCAACTGTGATTGATCCGTGAAAGGAATTGTATTTCCTCCTCTCTTCCAGTGTATGTGTAGTTCATTTCACTGCAAACTTTGTTGCAGTACAGATATCAAGAAAATGCATGTACATAATTAAAATGGTGAAGATAGAGGCTAAAAACTATAAGTAAGTCTATAATAGCAGCTCATTTTTTGAATGAAAATGCTGTAACCTGCTTAAGCAGTTTTGGTATCAGTTTATTTTCCCTATCATATTTTATAAAATCCCTTACTTGACAGGGAATCATGAAGCTGCTGTAAAAATGTTTTAATCATCTTTTGGTATGAAAACAGAAAGTACTTCTGCTTGTCTTAGTGTTTGCTGAAAGAGCATTAATGTATTATTCATTGTGGTGAGGTCACATAAGCACTGTGCCTGTGTGAATGTCTCCAATAGAGACTGAAGTTAATGATGTTGACTTGAACACATGGGGTAAGTCCGATGGACTTCTTCCGCCTCTTCTCAAAAGGTCGGCCTTTTCTGAGATCTTTGTCTTCTGGTTTAACCCCAGGAGCTAAGCGTTTGAGGTGGTCGTGCTGATTTATTAGCAAGGTCAAACAAGTATTTTCGTTCTTCTTTTGTTCGAGGTATTTGTTTTTTATTACAGTCAACTGACTTTTGCCATGGATACATCTACTAACTAACACTCTAGGAGCACAGAAGTCTCATTAGCCCATTGTCATACCCCTTTTTAAAGCTAATACTGCCTTCCACAAGGTGGCCAAGGCATTCATGGTATTTATTCCTAGATTATTTTTAAACAAAACCATTTGTGAACCAACTTCATAGTTTCTTGAAGTGTGTTGGTATTTGTTCAGAATGTACATGTTCAGAACTGGATGCAACTTGTTTATCTGATGCCAGATTAGGGAACTCAGTAATTTCAGTGCCCCAGCTTGGTCCGTGCCTCTGAGGAACAGCAGATATGACGATCTGCTGGCTGCGAAGAGTGCTCAGAGTCCTCATGAAAGCCTTTAAGAGGTGTTGTTGAGTGATGAGGTGGATCAGCAGTCCCAGGAAGAGCGAGCTGGGAGGAAATGCCATGCCGTAAAAACCTGAAAATTAAACATGCCACATTATTAAATTTCGGGTGTGACATCAGAGACAGAAAAGGGGAGAAAAGTCAGTTCTGAAAAGACTCACACACACGTCTTTGAAATCAGGAGTGAACCTGAAGGCAGAAGTTGTGGTTTTGGACCAGGAGAATGAGAGACTACGGAGGCTTGAACAAGTCCCTCCTGAGTGCAAAATAAACAGCTAAAATGGACGTGGGGTGTTGAGTTGGGAAAAAAGGCTCAAGTTGCTTGTTGGAAAATTTACCAAGATGTTTAGTGTCTCACCTACCACTGTTTAGTATAAAGTGTGCCGAATTTAGTATGCTGTTCCCCGTGACTGGTGGGTGTCTCTGTACCCAGCAGCAGGCTTCTGGCAGTCCTGGTGACAGTAAACCATCTCCGGAGCAGAGGAATTGCCAACAGGGACCAGACCAGGGTCCCTCTGATGCAGGATCCTGTGTGTATGTTGGCAGGACTGGAGACAAGTACGAAGAGCTCGCAAGTTAGAGATATGGGGTTAATTCGCCTTAAGAAGATCACATTTTAACTCGAAGGGGTTAGGTGGTTTTAAAAGCTGAAGTGCGACATTTTAAGTTGCTTCCAAAATGCATAACCTGCAGCTATCGCAAGTCCTGATGGTTTTGCTTTCCTTATTTCCTGTGACGTTTGCTGGGTGTTTGGCTTCAACAATGTACGATAGCCTGGGCTCCACTCTACTGTCTTACAGCACTGTATGAAAAAGTATTTGCCTTTATTAGTTTCAGATTTGTTGCTTTCCATTTCCCCGTACTGTGCATAATACATCATGGTGTTTCATGCTTTTTTTTTGAATTTTGCTGCATTTTGTGTTAAGTCTTCACTCATAATGCCCTTCAGATCCTTCTGCAGACAGTTTTTAAACAAGAAAATTGCATTTCTCTCACTAAAGAGTATTCCCTTCTTCTTGGGGAGGTCCTCTGCTTGTATGCATTGATTACAATGTATCTGATTTTACACTAGTAAAGCTGTCCTGGATTAGATTTATCTTCAGTAAACAGAAAATCTGTGATTTATTTTTGAAACGGTGCATTCTGTTCCAGTCAAATTTTGCTCCCTGCTTCCCATTCTGTAGCTTTGTTTATCTTTTAGCCATGCCGCAAGTATACAAGTGGACCAAATAATAAATTGCATAATACTACGAGGACACCAGAACTTTTCTGGCTAAAATTTTTTTCTGTCTCATTGCAGCCTTGCCCTTCATGTAGTACCACCATTGCTCCCCACTGCGATGTCAGCATAGACGAAGGAGCTATCCAAAATGGTTGTCAGGATGAGCATAAAAATAATATGAAGGTAATTTAAATATTTATCGTATTATCCCTTCTTTTCCCTTATTTCTTTGCCTCAGTTAGCTTTCTCATTTTTGTATTGCTGTTCCTTTATTCAGGCTCTTAAGCAGCAGAACCAGTTTTGATTTTGAGCAGTTGTGTTCTAAAATTTAGTTGACGCCCCCCTCCCCCCCTCAATTTTCAAAATCAGTAGTAATTTTACAGGCCCAGTTTGATACTCAGTAGAACCTAAAATTTGGGCTCTTTAAGTTATGGTGAGGCTATCCAAAGGAAGAGGCACAAACAACACTACCACGCTCTACGTCCCCGACACCAGTTGTCTGGGTGCCACCTGGCCACAAGTTACACCTGTGTCTTGCCAACGTCTTCTGCATCGTAGCTTGAAGCTAAGTCAGAGTCGTTCCTGTTCACGCGCATAACTGAAATTCACAGCATCAAAGTCAGTTTGCATCCTTTTTCTGAGTGACAAATACAGCATCTTACATATTCAGCATGCTGCTGCCAAGATTGCTTTCCTTGCCTGTTGCTTAGATATTCTCACTGAAGCCACCCACTTCTATGATACCAGACAGAGCTTGTGTATCATCTTGTCTGTGGCCTCTATAGCTTCTCTGCTCTGCCTGTCGCCTCTCACTCCTTCCTGAATACTAACCTCCTGCCTAAATGCAGACATGTGATCATCACCTGATTGTTTTTATTTTCAGATAAGGTTAATCCTTTCCCTTGTTGGGGAGAATCATTTTATGAACACACTCAGAGATAGTTATCTTGGTTTTTTCCCTCACATCTGTCTTTACAACCCATCTCACATATAGAGCTGATGGAAAAACTGGCCAGCGTTTATTGTACTGATGAGCTACTACATTAATCTGTGTTTGTCCCTCTGCTCTCTGCCTGTATTTGACCTGTTGTGTCCTATGCTTAAATTGTAAGCTCAGAACAAGGGCTGCCTTACTGTACTGGACTGAAATGGTTTGTTACACAGGAGACCATGTTCTCTGATGGGTTTCCTAGGAAATGGCCCAAGAAAAAAATAAAATAATAATCCCTTCAGCTCTGAGGGAGATAGAGCGGAGTGGCCAGCAGGTACTGGTCTTGGAATAGCATGAGATCTTTAAGACAGAAAACATTGTGGGAGGTGTGCCCAAGCTGCCAAGATGGTATGCGTGAGATGCTTCTTCCCCAGGCTGCCTCTGCCCACGTGCCAGGGATCTCCAGGAGCAGACTGCAAACAGAGATCTTCCTTGGGTACCAACTGCCTTGTGTCATATGTTGTCTTCATCAGAATTATCCTTTAAGTTTCTTCCAACTACGGCTGTATTAGCTTCATGTGTGTTAATCAGCAAGTCCTCTAACCTTGCTCCAAAGAGGTCTGTACAGTGCCGAATAAAATGTCTGTAATTTCACTGGAAGAAGCATGCTAGTGGAGACCAAATCGCATGTCCTCCTTTTTAATGTGATTTAGTTATTGCTAAGTCAAAAATTGGACCAGTTCAGTGGCTACCAGTAACTCTGGGATCACTGTTTAACTGAAAGCTTAAAGAACAGCTAGATGCACGAAGTTCTTGTGGCATTTGATTTCCAGATCTTCTCTGCAGTGATGCAGAGCTTTCTTGGGAAGAAGAGCCATAAGCTCGTTCTCCCCGTCTCTGGAGTCTGCACCCTTCCCATGCCACGTCGCTGCTCCTGGCTCTGCAGCACTTATGTTCCCCCTTTCTTTCTCAGTATCTTTGTGGCTTATCTCCCTAAATGACCTTAACCACAGCCTCGGACCTCCGTGGGTTCCAACAGCCTCTGGAGTCTCCCTGGCTCCTGATGGGAGGAAACTGTCGCACGGTGCATCAGACCTCTGAGTGCTCAAAGGAACTGTGCAGCCTGTTGCCAGCAGAAACCACAGTAACATTGGAGCTAACAACATTTAATAAATAGGGATTTTCTCCTTACACACAAGCAGTTTCACACTCTAATCCCCTCCCGTTAAGATTAACAGAGTGGAGACAGCACAGGAAAACCTTGAGCTGACTGAAGGGAAGAATTTTCTTAGGGATTTGAGCCTTTGCCAAGGAGCTGAAGAGAAAAGGCCAAGAGAGGTCCACGCTGACCTTCTCCAAAAGAGCAGAAATTTTCGCTGCGTTCTTCAGATGAACTTGAAGAACAGACAGGGAAAGCAAACAGTGCACAGGGGTCCATATCTTGTATTTGAGCTGCTCATAGCAAAAAAATTTTGTTCTCTCGGTTACTGCTTTTCAAGTAACGACATCTGCTGCAGGGGTGAGGAAAAGGCAAAAGANAAAAAAAAAAAATATATAAACAAACACATAATGCAGACCCTTCACTTCTAGCAACTTGTTGGACAGTTGTCTGTGGTTTGCCTTTGTTAGTACTCCTCATCTCAAAACCAGAGAGGTTACCCTGGTGCTGCTGTACCTCTTGTGCTCCACAGCCGTGTTCCCTCTGCAAAGGCTACGTAACCTGTTATGGTTGCAGGAGGACTTGCTCTGAAGCTGCTGAATATTTTCCCTTAGAAAAGAAACTGGTGACCTTTTATGTGAGAAGTTCTCGTGCCTCTGGCTTACCAGGAGCGTGCCCTTCTGTCGTACGCAAACACCTATCCGGTCCAAGAGATTTTGCTCTGCTTTTGCTGAGATATGTGTGGCTGAAATCACCTTTCTCTTCTGTTGATTACGTTCTTTAGCAAAACATTGGCAGCACACCAAGATAACTACTGAATTTCCTATTCTACTTCGTCAGCTGCTGTCACTGGGCTGTGAACACCTGCAGGCTGCCAAAACAACCGTTGGGAGTGGTAGAAGGAACCAGACTGGGAATCCTTTCATCTCCTGGCTCCCACCACGTGGCTCTGGGGGCTCACACTTCCATCGGGGCAGCCCGCGAGGTGGGGATCCTGCATCCCTCCCGGGCAGGAGGAAGGGGAAGCACAGCCTGCCTTCCTCGCGCTTTTCCTGTGGCTCCAAGGAGCCATTCCAACACACCGTCTTATGACTTTAGCTCTTAAGGTCTTGGCAGTGACTTCTTCACTGGTTTTGTCTGCACCTTTCGTCATACCTGACTAGATTCACCTGTTTGCTTTAGAGGGTAGACACACAAGGATGCTCAATTAATTTTGCACGGGCAGCCAGAAACGAGATATTTCTTAACTTTAACTAAGTTGATTTTACAATCCAAGTAACATATTTCAGTGCATGGTTGGGGTGGTGATGATATTTACGGTATTTATTTATGGTCACTGTGGTGGCATCCAAGAATAGTCTTCTGGAGGAGCTTGTCACTGCCGTGCTGACTGTTCTACAGGCAGAAATGAAGAAACTTCTGTCATGAGTGGGTTTCAGGATGAGCATAAATGATACGTGATAAATGATAAGACATGGAGGGGGGAGATGAGCATTCAAAGATGCTAAGTTTGATATGTGTTTGCATTTCGAAATGATCCTGACTGACTGCAGTTCCTTTTCATTCTAACCATATTTAGTTGTCTTTTTTTTTTTTTTTTTAACTTTTTTTTTTTTTTTTTTTTTTTTTTTTTTTTTTTTTTTTTTGGAATTGCTGCAGTGCATGTTGGTCTAGGTCAAAGAAAATGTAAAAGAAGAAACTTCAGGTTCCATGAAAAGAGAATAATTTTTGCTTGAAAGTAATTTGTGTTCTTAAATGAATATTTATAAATGAATGGGAATTGATAATATTATGTACCTAAGCTGTGTTGCAAGTTGGTGTCAAAATATAAAAATGTGGTATTAATTAATACAAAGGCAAAAGAAAACCAGAAAGAAGTAGTATATCTTAGTGAAGAAAACATAGTTCATTTTGCAGGGTAATTTATTTTTTTGTAGGATGGTGAGATTTACAAAAGGGCTGTTCCCACAGGTAGGAGAAAGGAGGGAGCTGTGTCTGGGAAAGCAGCAGGGCTGTAGTGGTCAGTGGAAGGGCCAGTAAGGGGTGGCAGAGTAAGGTCTGGCTGCTCGTGACCTGTGGGAAGAGCACAATTTAAGTAAGTATTTAAGAATCTTGACCTTAAGATGAGTGAATGAAATTTGGGCTTGTGGCTGGTCTTCATTGCGTGTGTGGAAATGTACTTTGTTTTCTGCTCCTTGGAAACTTGGTGCATAAAAAGCAAAAGGATGACACCTAAATAGGTGCACTTAGGGAAGATGTGAATGACTTCAAGGCAGGTGGAGTTAGGTCTTTGACATGATCAGGTAAAAGCCTAGTGTGCTGAGAGAAGGAATTCTTTCAACTTCTACTCCATGAAATCTCTTCTGTCTACTTTCTCAACCACTAATGTTCCCCATGTATGTTTTGCTTTCTGTCATTCAGGCTACAGGAGGACACAGTCCAAAGACTCAAAATGGACTTTTGAGTCCTCCCCAGGAGGAAAAGCTCAGCAATAGTCAAACCTCGCTTTATGAAATGCTGCAAGAGAAAGGGAGATGGGGCGGAGTGAGTCTGGATCAATCAGCTCTCCTTCCTTTGAGGTTCAAAAACATCAGAGAAAAGACAGATGCTCACTTTGTGGATGTGATTAAAGAAGACAGGTAAGGAAAATCAAGGTGTACAATCTAAAATTGTATGAAGGACAGAAGGCAGTAACGTATCTTTAATCTTTATTTGTGTGCTTTTTGTCTCATGTCAATAATTATTGATAACATACAACATGTTGTATGTTTTCTGATCTTAGTCTGCATTCTTTTTAAACGACAGTAGGAACTTGATGTCAGAAACATTCTGCTCAGGAATACGTAAAGCCAGGTTTCTCATCATTTCCGTGGTGAGCAGTCATTATTCAGCCGAGTCTTCAAAAAGGAAAAAAAATACTCTTTAAATGACTTGTCATTTAAATGAGTTGAATTCTTACCTTTACATTCAAAAGTCCTCTTAACGTACATAGTTTGTACCTTCCTCTGCAATTAAAAGTGTAACATAAAATCTGAACCACAAAACTCACATTTTTGTATAGCAAAAGAACAACATCTGATAACATTTGCATGACTGACTAATGCCTAGAAATCATACTGGGCTTGGAAGCAGGATTAATAGGGGTGAATTCTCATGGACCTACTAACTACCTATAGCATTTTGTAAAGTTAGATTCTTTCTCTGTTTCAAAAAAAACCCAACCCAAAACCATTTTGAGGAGAGGAAAATATGTTTTTTAAAATTCAGTACCGTGTGATTTATTCTTTTTGTAAACACTCAGCCATATCTCCCTTATTATGGCAGTGACTTGACTGGATCAACTAAACAGATAACTTGAGTTTGTTATTATTTATGGCTATTCTTATTTTTGTTTCACTGCTTCCACTCAGATCAGGGGTATTTTATCTAAATATCCTTGAAACGGTATGCTTGTATAGACTCCAGGCTGCGTGGAACAGGGACGCTGTCGTCTTAACTGAAAACATGACTTAAGCAGGGAGAAGTGAGAAGGAGGGACACCAGTCCCTCTCCAGTCTCTTCTCTAGATTTTTTTCAGGTTACTTTTCTCCTGTGGACAACTCCAGTTAAAATTTAGGTTCTCTTCCCACTCCCCTCCCCAGTGTGTGGTCTGTCATTAATGGCTGAGAATAGGTATTTAGCTGATATTTTCAAATATTAGAAGACAAATGGATTAGGAAAGTTCAAATGTTGTCAAAAAACAGCGAGAACAATTTGGATTTTTGTTTAAAATGTAACTAGCATGCTGCCAATTTTTAAGTTATAGAAGTAGCTTAATTTATGCTGTTGGTTTGCAGAAGATGCCTACCTCAAGCTTTTGTGTTCTTGGTGCTTTTCTCCTCCATTTACAAAATGGGTAATTCTTTCTGATTCGGAAAAAGTAGGACCATGATTTGACATCAGTCAAAGCATAGATTTTTTTTTTTTTGGGTCTCAATTAAATATCATCATTACCATATTAAGTGGGCCATTTCTTGTTGCCAGGGAAACTTCTCTGCTGAGTTCAGTTCATGTAAACATAACTTTCCAAAAATAATCTTCTGATTAATTAGGTCTATGCAAAATGGTTTAAGCCTACCGTTTTACATTAATCCTTTTTAACATTTTTCAATGTGATTTTATATGTAATAAGCCATTTTAAAAACATTCTTGATCCCCTTCTGTAAAACATAATATATTGTTGGTCTCAATAAATCTCTGAGGATACTTGAATGGGAAATGTGAGGTTTCCAGAGGGAGGAGATGAAGTCCAAACTTCCCCTCGGTCATCTTATGTGAAACCCTATTTGCAATAGTAATACTGGAGTTCTCCTGCTTTGGTTTTATGTTGCAGACCCAGCAGCAGCGAAGCATGAGCTTCCCATAGCATTGGGCAGCGATTTCCAGTGTGGTGCACAATGCTGTGATATAAATTCATATTAACAGAAAGTACCTAGCTCAGCTACGGTGATAAGGCGCATAAAATAATCATGCAGGCTTCCTCTAGAGCTGGGAAGAGCTAAACGTGTCCTCGGGAGGATTCAGGAGCCTCTGGACGCTGCGTTAGGAAGCTGCCTAGGGCTGGCCTGGAGGAAATGCTGGACACTGAGGGTATTTTTAATTTCCCACCCTCTCTCTAGAGTTTAAGTGTGTGTCTGAGAGTTTCATGAGTGGCCATTGGTCTCTTTGTATGCCGAGATTTCACCTTGGAGGTGATACCTCAGCACAGTGCCAATTGTCTTTAATAATAGAGCCAGTGAGCAGCATGTTTGTATTATTGCATTATACAATAATCTTTTTCATAGAAGTTACCAGTTGGCATCGTCTTACGTCTTGATTATATATATACTTAGCAAACAGTATATAGTTTAAACTTTGAGTCTGGCTTTACTACAACCACTATAAAAATATCGTACTTTGTTCATTGTAATCTGCGTGTTACTGTGTATTTTAAAAGAAAACTATAGTCCAAGTGTAGAAAATGTTTAAACTTAATTTCATTATAATACATCCTTAGACCATTGCAGCTCCAGCACATCACCATACTCTGAGCTTCCCTGGAGGAATAAAGTGAATTCAGCAATATTTAAAAAAAAAATAAATTATTCTTATTATAAGATGTTCTTAGAAACATCCAAGAGAGGTGAGAGAGGGAAGGAAGAATGAAAAAGAGGGACTCAACTGAATGTGTCCAGTCATTCCTTCAGAGTATCCTGGTGTTCTTAATACATTGGCCATGTTCACCGTTAAAGTCTTTTGTCTTCTCGAGCTTCAGTCAAGCAATGTGTGTTTGGTTGATCTTGCATCTCAAAGGAAAAAAAAAAAAAAATGCTTCCCACATGCCATCTTGTGCTGGGGAGCTCGTGCTTCCAAAAAACCTCTTTGGCAAGTGTTCATAAAAAATAAGCAGCAAAAAACTTCTTTCATAAACCTCTTGCAACTAATGTAAAACTCAAAACGTTCTATTTTTGCTCCAGAGGGTGGGGAATAGAAACACCTCTTTATTTTTAATGATTGAGGCCTCTTATGTTTGGGGTTTTTCTGCACTGGAGACTGAAAGATAAGGTGAAGGAGTGCATAACCACCCTCTGGTAGATGCTGCCTCCTGGTTCGTTAGTCCTAGCGAGCTAGTTTCATTATTTGTCAGTGCCTTTGTTGATGATGCTGGTAATTTCAAATCTTCCGTTTCAGAAGTAAATGTAAGCTATCTGTCCTCTCAGGTTCCATTTCTCTGCAGCCCCGATCGTTAAGGGAACGTTCCCAGCTGAGTTACTGAGTTATTTTGGTGTCTTTGAAATAACAAGAAAGTGCTGTTTTCTAAAATGGACAACATCTTTCTTTCTAACACTTTGTCACCTTTCTTGTCCTTGGCTTGCTTTGAACAATAGAATTCCACCTAAGACACAAATATCCCACAGCCACACATCTCCTAAGGTTGTGCCTCTGTAGCAGCAATTAACCTTTACTATTTGCTAGCTAATATTACAATTATCTGTAGTCATCTGCGGTTGTAGCTGTTAAGTTTCTGGAAGGGCAAGGGATGTCAAGCTCAACAGGAAGGGCTTCTACAAGTATTTTGGAGGCAAAAGAAAGACCAGAGAAGCTGTGGGTCCACTGTTGAATGAGAGAGGAGCCATGGTGACGGAGGATGTGGAGAAGGCGGAGTTACTGAATGCCTTCTTTGCTTTGGTCTTTACTGCTCCGCCCAGCCCTCAGGAGTCCCAGGCTTTGGGGAAAGTAACAGGGAAAGAAGACGACTTTCCCTGGGTTGAGGAGGATCAAGTGAGGGATCAGTTAGGTCACTTAGATATTCACAAGTCCATGGGCCCCGATGAGATGTACCCAAGAGTGCTGAGGGAGCTGGCGGAAGTCATTGCTGGGCTGCTCTCCGTAATCTTTGAAAGGTCCTGGAGAACAGGCGAGGTGCCTGAGGACTGGAGGAAAGCCAATGTCACTCTAGTCTTCAAAAGAGGCAAAAAGGAGGAGTCGGAGAACTACAGGCCGGTCAGCCTTACCTCCATCTCTGGAAAGATGATGGAACAGCTTGTTCTGGGCATCATCTCAAGGCATGTGGAGGAAAAGAAAGCTATCAGAAGTACTCAACATGGATTCACCAAGAGGAAATCATGTCTGACTAATCTGATAGCCTTCTATGATGGCATGACTGGATGGATAGATGAGGGGAGTGCGGTAGATGTGGTCTACCTTGACTTAAGCAAGTAATTCGACACGGTCTCCCACAGCATCCTCATAGGGAAGCTTAGGAATA
>VXBH01000393.1:42063-57013 GCA_013400035.1 Rynchops niger | reverse complement strand
CCAGTTCTGGGCTCCCCGGTTCCAGAAGGACAGGGAACTGCTGGAGAGGGGACAGCAAAGGGCTACCAAGATGCTGAGGGGACGGGAACACCTCTCTGATGAAGAAAGGCTGAGGGATTTGGGTCTCTTCCGTCTGGAAAAAAAGACGACTGAGGGGGGACCTTATCAACGCTTATAAATACTGACAGGGTGGGTGTCAGGAGGATGGGGCCAGGCTCTTTTCAGTGGTGCCCAGGGACAGGACAAGGGGCAACGGGCACAAACTTGAGCATAGGAAGTTCTACCTAAACACAAGGAGGAACTTCTTTGCTGTGAGGGTGGCAGAGCCCTGGCACAGGCTGCCCAGAGAGGTGGGGGAGTCTCCGTCTCTGGAGACATCCCAACCCCGCCTGGACGCGTTCCTGTGCCACCTGCTCTGGGTGACCCTGTTGGGGCCAAAGGGGTTGGACTAGATGATCTCCAGAGGTCCCTTCCAACCCTATGATTCTGTGATCTCTTCCTGAAAATACTAGTTTTGCTATGACATTTTTTCATAAAATACTTCCTCTGGCTGATTGAGTGATGTGGATAAGGGGGTACCTTGTTGACCAAGAGCAAAGAAAAGCTCCAGGAACTTCAAAGCCAAGCACCAGCGTCCCTAGAAACAGAAACCACAGAATGGGGGACTCTGAAAGAGTTACAACTGAATAAACTTATGTTAATATTGTCTTTTCTCTTTAGCCTCATGAAAGACTACTTCTTTAAACCGCCTATTAACAAGCTGAGCCTGAACTTCTTGGATCAGGATTTGGAGATGGCCTACAGGACGAGCTATCAGGAAGAGGTGTGTTGGTTTCCTTCTGTAGTCTGTCTAAGCAACTGTCTGCCGTTGCTCTGAACACATTTCACTGCAGTCGGTGGCAGGGCTCGTGAAATGTCGCATGTGATTTACTGCTTGGTATGGCTGCCTTTGAAAACGGCCTCCTTTCAGTTTACCTGTCTTGTGCCGTGCCCTGAGACTAGTCCGACGTTTAGGCAGGAAATACATTTTTGCAATCCACCAAGACACACTAATTACTTCTCACCTGTACTTTTTCCATTTTCAGGTTAACATTTTAAGGCTTTAGGCAGGCCAGAGAACCGTGGTAAGATGAAAGTAAAGAATCACATACTACTTGCCTTCTCATCAAATATCCTAACTTTGAGGATCGTAACTTTTGAATTTGATTCTTGTTCATGTCACAGCCTCATGGCTATCCCTGTGGAACCCAAACCTGCTCTGCTCAAATGTCTTTAAGACCTGTCAGTGTGCTGCGTTCAGAAATGGGCAGCTGAAAACACTGCCCAATTGTAAGGAACAGCGAGTAAATTGTAAGGAACTTGGTGCCTTCTTTCAGGATTCTTCACTGAGTGTAAAAAGTCCTTAATCCCCTTGGGGACTAATAGTATTGCAGCTTTCCATGTCAGTAGATATTCCTGCCTGGTTGATAGGAACTAGCAAGGTGTTTTAAGCTTACATATAGCAACGTTAGGTGTCAGTACTAACTGAGGCTGCGTTTCCATGAGTAGCCAAAAAGTTGCTGCCAAAAGAGGACATTTGCTCTCCCCTCCTTGTTCCTGCTCCTCCCCGCTCCTTCTGATGGCTCTGGTGCTTATCAGGCCTCCCTGCTGTGAACCAGTTCATTTTCCTAGCCTAGCATAAAATAGTCATGTTTCGTTTTTCTGTTTGGGACTTTTTCTTTTTCCGCCTGGGCCTGTTTTCTGCTGTATTGAACCAGCAGCTCACAGAGAGGTTGGCAAGTGCCAGAGCCAGTGCAAGATAAGTGTCTGGCAGCAGGAAGGGGAATGGGCCCTTCCCTTCCAGTTGCGTTGAGCTATTAGTTTGGATCATCCCTCTGGCACAATCGCATCGTGATAAATGTAGGTGTTGATTTCTTTCCTTCCCTGTATGTCCTACATCTGAAGGCAGGTAGGATTTCTGCTTCTGCTGCTTGTTGCTTTCTGTTCATGGGCTGCTTTCTCTTCTGGGCAGCATTGTCACATTGTCCTTGGCCCCTATTTGCTTGTTTTCCAATGTTTAAAATGAGACCTAACTTACTTTATTCACAAAGGGAAGCACAGTTGTGTTGCGGGTTCCATTTGTTCACTTTGTTCAGGAGCTCCACGCTCATCCTGCAGCACTGTGTTCTAGTGGTATCTCTTTGAATAACGCTCATGTAGCAACAAGAGGGAGAAGCTTCCCGTGGGATGCAGCCTGCAAAATTTGCACAAACTATGCAGAAAATTGCAAATCAAATTCTTTCCAATGGAAAGATTGGAAAGAGAGGCAAAGCGGTGATAGTCAAGCATTTACAGATTGACCTATTAATGTGGGTATGTAGGAAATTCATCGAAGGATCTGGAATGTGGTCTGTGCATTTTGTCAGTGGCAAGCTGTTAATTAGAAAATTATCTTGTAAACCTGTCTGGAATTGGGGATATTCACTCTCTAATTCACTACTCTGCAGCACTCGGGCAAAAACCTGTTAAAGCCTTCATATTAACATAGTCCTGGTCCGAAACAACAACAAAACAAATCTCTTGGAGAGTGAAATGATTTGTTAGCACTGCTGGCTCTTTAGTTGCCTCGCAGTAAACTGTTGCTGAAAGTGACTTCCACCGCCACTGAATTCACCTCTAATTACACAGTGCCATCTGCGTGCTCAGCTTGTGATCGCTCTCCGTAAGGGGCTCCACTTCCCAAGAGCTTGCTTAGCCTGTTCTTTGGAAGTTAAGGCACTACTTAACGCTGTTAGGGCATCCTTAACGCTGTCACTTTAGGATACAGTGCTGCTTTTCTTAATTCAATTCATGTGACTTTCTGTGTGGACTAACAGGATTCTGCTACAGTTCAGATTAAAAGGTATCTTTTGGCACAAAAGTGATGCTAGCTGAATTTATTAAGTTGCAGAGAGGTACGAACGAGGAACAAGTTAATTTCCTGATATTGCTGAGTGCAAATAGTGCTCTGAGGAGCAAACGAAATTTTCAAATTAAAGCAGGGTACGAGACTGCAGTATTCAAACTGGGCTACTTCGTGGTCATATTGATAACGTACTTTTTGTTTTTCTTTGGAACTTGCTTTCTGTGGTCCCTGGGGCAGAGAAAAACACTCATAAGACGGGACTCATCTGAGTAAGCCAGGATGTGGAGCTCATGATCTAGTTTTCAGCTGGACTGGCCAAAGCAGCTCACAGCACAGCTGCACCGGCACCAGGGCCAGGACAAGATGGGATGGGAATGTGTGGTAAGGGGTTACGGAAGAGCAGAACTTGCTGTCCTGGGCTCTGATCAATTCAGATTACATAGCGTCCCGATGGCTGCTTTTAATCTGGTCAGAAAGGGAGTTGTGAACTCTGCCACAGGCAAGTAACTGCTTCCGTAGAGTGGTGTTTGGAGGGTTTTCTTGAAGAACCATTGGAGCTAAAAAGGCTTATTGTAAAATCTATTATTATTTTAAATGAAAATCCTTGAAGAAAACTTCTTATAGCATTATATATTATTACAGCATATCTGCTAGCAATTATGGGGTTTATGTTTCTTTGCATAGAATAGGCAATTTTCATACGCTTTATTTCTGTATCATGACATTCTGTAGAAATCAGCCCAAGCCCAGCGGCTGTGCTGCTGGTGCTTTCTGTCAGCACAGGCTTGTTCCTGGGGAGCTGTGATAGCCATTGGGCTGCTACTTCTGTTTCTTCTTTCAGAACAGTACTTGCATTGGATTAACGCAGTGGCAATAGGTTCTGGATTCCTTTATTTGTTTTTATGAGCTGCTGTTTCTGGTATGGTTGAATTCTGTGAAATAACGTTTGTTCATTTTCATCCCCTCCCTCGATCCCTGTATTCCACACAGGTTATAAGGAATGCTCCAGTGAAGACTTTTGCCAGCGCTACCTTCAGCTCGCTCCTGGACGTGTTCCTCTCCACCACAGTCTTCCTCATACTCTCCATCACCTGTTTCCTGAAACACGGGATGGTGGCATCCCCTCCACCACCCGCAGCAGTCGTGGTGTTCATCGTTGCCATCCTGCTTGAGGTGCTGTCCCTTGTCATCTCAATTAGGTAAATAAAGCGTAAGAAAGTCTTGAAACAGCAGTGGGAACTGAAATGGTGGCTGGCTTGGGAACATTTTGTTTGACAGCATCCCAGGAACTCACTTGGACGGTCTGTAATATTAGGAGAACAGCGTTAGTGAAGCCAAGAAGTTTTGCAGCAGATCTTGTGCAGAGAGAGATCTAGCTACAGAAATTGGAGGAGAGAAAGGTGACTCTGAGAGAGGCACTCTTCAGGAAACAGAACCTGCATGCCGTGCCTACTCCTGCTTTTATTGTTCCTTGGGATGCCACATGCAACTGGATATCTTGTTCCCTCACAGGGTCATCAAAGTGAGGGAATTCAAACAGAAAACTTCTATCTGTCCTTCAAAAAACTCCCCCACCTTTAAATTCCTAGATAAAGTACACCATTCTGGTGTTAGAACTGAAATAATTTATCAAAATGCAAAGAGCGGTCCTTTTCTCAAAAGAAAAAAAATAGAAATTGCAGAAGTCACATTGCATCTGTCCAGAATTAGTTTTCTTAATGATCTCTAGTTCAAGTCTCATGGGTTTAATATTAAAATAGTTTGTGTTTTCTCTGTTTGACACATAATTGGAGTCAGCATTTCCTCCGAGTCCTGGGCTGTGTGACAGTCAGCTGCTGCTTGAGAAGGGAAGGGGCACTAGTTGGTCTCTGCAGAAAGGGCGGCTTCGCAGGACTGTGCTCAGCAGTGCCAGCCCTCGAACTGCCTTTTCGCAGTCGTTGGCAAACAATCCCCAGTCCCTGAATTCTTGTACATCCCTGCAACCCCAGTGCCTCTGTCTCTCCTGTGCCCTGGGAGGTGAGGCTGGGCTGCAGATGCAGATAGCTGATATTTAACAGTGACTCCTCATTCCAATTTCGTACCCAGGCACCCAGGGGATGTGTGTTCTCGACTTCTAGGACATTTGTGGGCCTTACCCCGCATTTCTAACTACTCACCGAGTGGTTACTGTGCAATGCCTGCATAACGTGGGGTTTCCCCCGGCACACTGGAGTTACTAACACATCCAAAGTGTAGCAGAAGGCCGCAGTCGTGCATGCTCTCCTGGGTGTGTTGTCTGATTTATACAGATACGGTGGGTAACCTGTAATTAACCCAGATGATAGACCTAATAATAAGTTGTTTGTTTGTCTATACTTGTGAGAGCAAGTTTATTCTGCCCTCCTCATCCCCCGTTTTCCCTGTGCTTCCTTCTGACACAAGAGCACGTTATAAGTGTGGTGCGTGGAAACGTGTGTCCTCACTTGTAGTTCTGCAAATCGAACAGGTATGTGTAAGTTAAAATGCTTTCGTAATTACAAGTTAGAAGCAATTCTGCATTGTTTCAAAAGAAGTAAGAGATTGCAGTTTGCACTCTTATTTTGACTCTTCAGGGTCAAGGTAAAAAATACTAAATTAGTACTTTAGTCACTGAAGCAAACTTGTAACTCAGTGTAAATGTACACAAGCATATTTACATGAAAACAGGCATTTAGGAGTAGAGAGAGGACATTTGCGAACAGTGGAAAAATGCTTTTAAGGATAGTGTTTCTTAGCGGGTGTGTTTGATTGTTGCAGTTTGAATAGTATTGTAGTTCTGGAGTTTTTGGAAAACCTAGAAATTCAGAAGGCATTAAGACCCGTACTGGGAGATGGTTGAACTGGTAGGACTGTCATTCCGGCGCATCCTAAACTGGATTAACTGTTGCTCTGTCCTCTCTCTTGCACCAGAAATGCATTTTCCACTTGCAGAACAGTTCTGTATTCTGTCTTGGGGGGGGCAAGGTTTTTTTGTCATTTTGAGTTGCCCAGGCAGCTCTTTCATCGCACCAGGCAGGAGAGTGGGAAGGCAGCAGTGAGCAGGTAGCCTGGGTTTGGTGGCTGTGGCATTGAATCCTTGAATTTGTTCAGCTCTGAACAACTCAAATATCACTTTGCATAAGAACTAATTTCTGCCATCCAGGTATGTCTGGAGAAAATTGCTGTGCATTCACCTTGCAGGTGAATTTTTACTCCGTTTTAGTATTTTTCCTTTCATTATTGTTCTCATTTCTTTGTCCGATGCATTTGCTTTTTCTTATTTTGTACATTTATAAAAACTATTGCTATAATCTTAGAAGTAGCAGGTACATAAGGTAGATAGTAGGTACATAATATTTTATTTCAGTCCTGTTCTATAATTGGCGGTTTATGGGTTTGTTAAGGAGAAGGAAAACTGCTCTTTTCAATATGCTATCTATATAGTCAAGAATTTGCTAAGTGCCTTTGTCTTTCTGAGCCGTGTATGGCTGTACCATGCTGCACTATGCTCTTGAGAGCTGTGCTCTCTGGTAGCGAGCCTGGGCCATTACCGAGGTGAGTTTAAGTGGCTTTATAATGTTTTCTTAACACTGTTTGATTTTGCCACTGACATTCCTAGTATTTTTATGAGACTCTGTTGGCTTAAAGCCCAAATTTTACTTTCTAAGCTGGCTTGGATGCCCCATGTGAAGTCAGTGAGATTTAAGAAGGAAGAGATTCCTAAGCTTTAGAAGAATATATTTTTTAATATTAATCATTCTTTTGTGCTTAATTCTGATTTGAAAAACAGGTTGAGAAACATCTCACGCTGTGGAGATCACCTGTATCCAGCCATTAGAACTCACATAGTCCCACCTGGTGTAGTAATAACTGATTTTCGGTAGACAATGCATACTGACTGGGACTGCCTTTATCCTCACGAGCACTCGCAGGAGGTTTGGGATGCAGGGAATATTGTCGTGCAAGTGAGAGATGTCTTGCTCCTGTCTTTAGGTGGGAGGAAAGCATCTGCAAATCACTCTGGATTTACTCCACACTTACAAGCAATCGGTTCTCAGGAACTTGCTACCAGGGGCTCGCATTTGTGATCTTTCCTCTACTAACGAGGTATAATTTGTACTTGGCTTAACTCTGATCATCACATCTAAGGTAACACTTTAGTAAATCTCTTAAAGTACAAAACAGCATCGTCTCAGATCTGAGTAGGCCTTACTCAGGGTACCTTCTTGAAAATAGCCTCCTACTATGCACCAAAAAAGAGCAGTCTTTGGAGATGAAAAATCTCAGAAGCTTTCTGGTAGGTTTTCAGTTTTAACTGTAATGGCAATGGCGTATTTGGGGGGGGGCTTCTGAAGAAAAAGGTATCTGGTTTGGCTTGGAGCTGTTTTTCGTTTGT
Source organism: Rynchops niger (assembly GCA_013400035.1). NCBI lineage: Eukaryota > Metazoa > Chordata > Aves > Charadriiformes > Laridae > Rynchops > Rynchops niger. Next base: position 49,736 of record VXBH01000393.1, on the reverse strand, counting down.
TTTGAATTTATAATACGTATTTACATTGTAGTAAATACATAAAACATGCTTTTTGGTCTACTCTGGTCTCTGCAACCTGAGGCATGCACTTGTGTACAGTTCCCTTGAGCTGAAAGAAGAAAATTGTCTTTTTCCTCTTCAAATCCTCTTGAAAGTGAGGACTGCTCACTCTGGCCGCTCGTTATGCACAGAAACGGTGCAGAACTTCCTGTGCAGAAATGTCATCCCAAATGACAATCACAGAGTACCACCGAGATATCTTAAGGGAGGAGATTGGACTACAATGCTGGGCACAATCCCAGAATTTCAGGAAAAGGGATTATTTTAGGACCAGAAAATTCTTCTCATTGTATTTTCATTATCGTGATGCGAAACACCCTGCCTTTAAATGAGTCTAACTTTTAATTGAATCCAGGACTCGGCCTAGGAAGTCCTCGCTACAGCTCTTGTGGCTAAGACCTTTAGTCCAGCTGGAGGAGTGAGAGAGGAGAGCACTATCGCTGCTCGTACAACAAGAAGCGAGTTAAAACTGAAGTTCTAGAAGATCAGAAGTCCTCGTGGAGCAAAGCTTACAAGGGAGAAGGATGTTTTGATTCCTCTGAAGTGTCTGATAACAAATTATTGGAGTACCTATAGATGAGGATCCCACAGTTAGCACAAGTGCCACTCTAAAATTAATTGTATAAAGCTGCCTGCAAAAAAAAAAAAAAAAAGGTGGTTCATTTGAAAGCATGTGGAAGATGTCATCTCCTGTGCTGTGAATGTAATGCAAGGAATGTCCTTCTGCCCACTTGAAACGTGACTGCTTTGACTTTCATGAGTTTGGTTGAAGTGTAAGAGGTCCTAAAGTTCTGCTATTTTATAAAAATACCTTGGAAATGTCACTGAGCGTACAGCAGCGTGTGAGATTTCACTTGGCGTTCTTAGGAGTGCTTCTGCAGGAGTGCAGGTAAAAAACATCTGCCCACTATTTTAGCCGTAAATACAGGATTTTTGTTAACTAGATACTTTTGACATCTAGTTGTTCGTCTTGGGTAAACTTGTTATGAATAAGTTTGTTTAAAAAAAAATGCTTTGTTTTTGATAGTACTCTTCAGTGAAGACTTCTGGGTGAAGAGGTGAGGCCAGAATAGTGGATGTTTCGTCCCTTTTCACAAGAGTGGGAGGTGGGAGCGCTTGATAAGTTGCTTCGTGAATTCAGAAGTACCTTTCTAGAGGTCGAAAAAATACCTTCTGGATGGAGCAAGCAAGCAAGTACAATTGAAACAGCAGGTTGACTAAGGAGAAGGGGCTTTTCCCTGGTACTTTACCTCCCCAGGCTTGCTGGTGAAACACCTGTGGTGTGGCTGCAGCTGGGACCCTGTAGCCAGCCAGGTGGATCTTCTTCAATTCCTAACGACCAGCATCAGAAATTGCTTTCTGCAACCAGAGCTTAATGAACCGCTTCTGTTAACAACGGGACTGATACAGAGTATTGATGCAAGGGAAAACAATGTATTCTGCTTGCCTTTTATTTATTTCTAACATCTGTGACTTTGGTATTTAATATCCCACCAAATTGCTGCTATGCCAAAAGCTTTTGATTTGAACTGTGGGAATTGATTTTAAACTGCCAGTAAATGGAGAAATGACGGTAACATTCCCCGTTCCCCATTAATCATTTATGTTAAAGTTACTAATTTGAACTCCAGCTTGTGTAAACGTCTCGGATGCTTTAGCATTTAAGCCCTGTTGAGCTACCCACTGACACTGCATTATTTACTGATACTGCCCTGTAGCCGTTAAATCTGTCTGCAGCTCTCGCTGCCGCCTGGATTTAATGCGCCTCCTTTACTTTCTGCGATGGGAGGGTTGCGCTGTAGTCACAGGCTTTCCCTCTTTTGTGAAGGATGAGCTTTCAATCAGTTTAATTCCAGAGTGCGATAAATACCGGGGGGGGTGGGGGTGGGAGGGGGGTGAAATCAATGCAAGAAGGTAAACATTATCACGAGAAATGCTGTGTTGTCCTGGAATTTGCACTAGCTTTTTTGAAACACACAGCTGCCTAAATAAAGAAGTGTCCTCATCGCAGGATTAACTGATCGGGTTTGCTGATGGATTTGTTGCTATAGTTCCCACAAGAATTTGTCCTGGCATGGAGGCTTGGCAAAAAAAAAAAAAAAAAAAAGTTTTTTGCCACACGGAGNNNNATGGAGTCCCTGTTGCGTGGGTTGGGGTGAGAGACATGAGCTGCACCAGGTATCTGCCCTGTTTTTGTGTGCCACGGAGCCGGTTTCTGTGCCAGCCTCCGTGGGAGCCAGCTGGAAGATGCGGCGGAGCGTGGGCAGAGGTGTCGCTGAGCTGCCTTCCGAGACACCCGCTCCTCCCGGCTCCCCACCCCACCAGGGATGCTCTGCCCTGGACCCCGCTTCGCCTGCCTTTCTCAGAGTTCAGCCCCATAAATGTTAATGCTAATTCGTAGGCTTTGGGAGAATTGCGCTTTATTTTTAGAGGCATGAACGTGGGTGGCATTTCCAGAAGTACTCGATACTGGGCAAACTTGGCTGCCGCTGGAGGCAGGGATAGTTCTGTCGCTGGTGTTAGAGGCAGCTGAGTTAGGACAGTAGATAACGCTTTAGAAAACACAATTCTTACTCTATTGAGCTTTTTAAAAATTTTATTTTGCTTTATATACGGTTTTTTAATTTTTTTTGTTGGAAATTCCTTTTTATGCTGGAATATAGCTATAATTGTTGGTGTAAATGGAAGTCCGTTAAACTAGGAACCAGCAAATCTGTGAGCACCCTCTCGTGGGGTCCAGATGCATTACAATGTCTTCCAAATTTACACTTAAGTATAATTTCCAGATTTTAATATATTACATTAGGGAAGAGCTCTTGAAGCTTCAAAAAAATGCTTGACATCGCAAAATTCACAGAAGTCTAGACCAGAGAAGTAAAATACCATTCACAAATATATTTAGTCCTAAACAATACATAGTTAAAGGTGTGGAATAAGTGTCAAATTCACATAAAGAACTTTAAATTAATCCTGGTTTGTATCAGGCTTTTATCCAGCATAATACCTTGTATTTTAGACAGCACTGTTAAAAAAATCAGCAGATATTTTTTCTCTTTTGAAAGATACAGGTAGTGTGTGACTTTGGAGATTGTGAATTTCATGTTTAGTGTNTTTTAGCTTGATCATCTGTATCCCAAAACAAAAGTAGTAATTATTTACTCTTTGGGCTCTGTAGGCCACTGTTAGGACAGCAGATTTACCTGCCTAGGCTGATTCTGATAATTACATATATCTACATGTACTGGCTTTGAATGAAATGAACTGCACTACGTTACCTTTTTATGTCTTCATAAGAATAATTAGGAACTCGGACAGCAGTCCAGCTTGCCCTTGAACAGCAATTTTTCTGGAGAGACTAATGTTTTTTGAGCTTTAAGAAGGAAGTTATCCTGAGGATTTGTTTCTCTAGATAAATAATAGTTTTCTGGGCAATGTCCTGGAGCATTAAGCATCCTTTTACCTTTCCTTATTCATTTTAACAATTAGAAATGCTCTCATTTAAGAAGTATCTCTGTTAAGCTGCTCTCCAGAGCTCTTCCAGTTGGCTCCTTCGGCACATCACAGCTTTGGGCCGTCGTTTTACCGGCAGCTTGAGGCAAGAACCGTTCCTTCCCGCATGCCTTGTGCGGAGCCAACTGGGTTGCTATGATGGATGCCACCGGGCGAGCGGAGGAGCGTCTCGGTTGCCAGCTGGCCCCCGAGGTGCTCGTCCCAATCACTGCCAGCTTTCAGCCCACACTCCTCTTCCCTACGGAGAGGGAACGGAGCCTGACTGCAGACAGGAGCTTCTGTCGGGGTGGTTGGAACTGGGAGAACTCGTTTCGGTTGCAGTGTAACGTTCAGGTGGCGTGGATTTGCACAGCCTCTGGGTGACTTCTCTGACAGCGGGGTACACAGCCCTGCTTTTCAAACATTTCTGCTGTTAAAATTTTTTTAACTTGTAAAAGCTTCCCTTCTCCCCACCTGCTTCAAGGCTAAATATTTAGGAATAGAGAGGAGTCTTTCCTATGCTTACCTTCCCCGTAAGTGAAAATTGGGTTTCAGTTTGTTTTCTCAAAGCCCACCATCCCACTCGCTCTCCCTCCCTTTGCTGACACCCCTCGCCAGAGCAAACAATCTGTCATCTTTCAGCAAAGGTCGATTAATTCCTGAAATTACCAACAGGTGCTATGGCATGGAACGTGCTGTGATTGCTCATAGAGCCTACGTGAAGGATTTGAAGTGATACTATTACAGGTAAATGAGACGTATGAAGTGATGTGCTGAAATTAATGCCTGGATCTGTGATTTCATTTGTTCCAGAATGGCCTTCTTTCTGGAGGAGGTGATGACTTGCACCAAACGTCTCCTGGAGGTGATATCTGGCTGGCTGCCTCGGCATTTTTTCGGTGCAATCCTGGTTTCTCTCCCAGCTCTTGCAGTTTTTTCACACTTCACCTCTGATTTTGAAACAAATATACATGTAAGTTGTCGAACTCTGTTTCATAATCTGACGTTTTGGATCTAACAAAGCTTGTTGCTTGCCTGCCGTCTTCCTTCACCTCCCTTGTGCTTTACAACTGTTTGATACAGATCCCTTAGAGGGATGGGGCTTTTGTATGACGAAGTGTCTAGTTTGTTATGTAAATACGGTCGCCTGCTTATTTGATAACTCTCATACAAAGGAGGAGAGGGATATGCCTGCCTACCTAGGTAGTTTTGGGGTTTTGTTTTTTTCTTAGACCAAACACTTCTGCAGGTGTTTATTCTAGATAATGCAAGCAGTGTATCTCAGGCTTTTCATTGCATTCTTTCTGGTTTTGATTTCGCGTTTGTAGGCAGAAGTGCTGTGTATGTTTAATGTATGCACGTTGATGAACCTCAACAGTGAGAACGGTATTAGCAGTGGATGTGTTTTCTTTGCGGAACTGGAGAAACTCAAGGGAGAGAGCTCTCAGTACACAGAAATTATTATCTCGTATTTAGCCCAGCCACAGAAAGGTCCGCAGGGGGTTTGGTGTGACCGTTAGTAAAAACATTTAGGAGGAGGAAGAACAAAGGGTTAAATATTGAGGAGGGGGAAGAATAGTTTAATTTAAAGGCTATCTGTAGCATAAAAATAAATGGTTAAAACTGTTCGTGAATAAAATGGACTGGAACCGGAGATGAAATTTTGTTTCTCTGTAAGTTTCTGTGAGGTAGCCCGGTGTACGGCCCTTCCTTTCCAGGGTCTTTATGGAATCCTGTTTCACAAACCTCTTGCTATTTCAGGGCCCTAGGTATAGGTAATGACTGGATCCTCATCGTTCTTCCTATCACAGTTTATTACTAAGTGTTGGGAAGTGTTTGTTTCATGGGAGCACGTGGACCAGACATTTTTTGGTCCTTCCTGATTTAAACATATAATCCATGGTTATCACAGTCACAGAAAAGCGTATTTGATATTCTTTCACATCCCACGTTTAAAATAGTTCTGCAGCTTTTACCTTTTGTGAATTTCAGTTAACTATTTTTAAGCTGTATTTTTTTTTTTCCGGTTTAATGATGGTCTTCCTCCTTCATAACTACCAGTAAACCGATGGTAGGAGTGTTTTCCTCACGCTGAAGGGAGCTGAAAACCTTCAAATCTCTCAAATCTGTCTGCTGATTTTTATATCGTCCCATTCATTTCCATCCTTGATCATCTCTCCAAACGTTTAAAAATAACGTTGGAAGAACCATTTTATGAGTCTTTTCTCGGTACCGGTTCAGATCGGTCTAAATGCTTCAGGCAGCAGCCTGGTGTTCCTCACCAAAACGAGAATGAACTTTGCTTTCTTTCCTCTTGCAGGTCCTCCAGAGTCGTGGGGTTGCTGGCTCACGCCCCAAGAGATGTCCCAACTCGTCTTGTGCTCAGTCTTTCAACAGCCATGGAGCTCTAGGAAACGGAGTCATTCTATAGAGGGTCAGGTAAGTGTCATATTTTACTATGACATGGTTTTGCAAAGTTTTTCTTTAATTCATAGCATTTTATTACCCTCCCTGGAGATAAAATAATTAAAACCAAAATTAACAAAAACAGCAATGAAAAAAAAAAAACTTTCCAAAGCCATGCATACATAGTAAAACACAGCACTTACTGACCCTCTATAGGCTGGCTTCATGGTGGGGCATCACTTGGAGTGAGAACCAGTGCTCTGCCACTTTAGGAGACCTGAAATGGGGGGAAAAAAAAGTAAGTTTAAATGACGGGGTTTTATGGACACTTCTGAAATACCTTTTATCCATTTTTGAGTCATTTAAAAAAACAACAACTGTGTTTGTGGTTTAAAAATGGTAAATTATGTAAGGTTTTTTCCCATACACTATGTCTACTTATGAATCACGCGCTTATTTGTTATGCTACAGCATTGCTAATCTGCAGTCTCTGCACTTCAGCTGTAAAGGAAATTTAAAATGAGAGAGAAAGGGAGAGAATGATCATTTGATACTGTAAAGTGCAGTATATAGCTAGAACAGAACTCCATAATGCTGTTGTGGAGTCTCTGTTTTAGCTTGGATGGTCATGAATATTCTTGATAAAACTGAAATTTGTGCATCAGCTTGACAGTTTTGACCACTGTAAGATTGTATCTCGGGGAAATGAAGGCATTCTGGGAAATATATCCACCCTGCCCTTCCTTTTCTTTATCCAGTAAAGATGCGGAAAGGGAAAGGTTTGGGTTTTTGCGAGATAGGGCATTTGGAACAGAAAATCTAAGATTGTCCTTTCAAATTGGCACAAGTGTTGGTGTTACCAAGTGTCACTTGACAATGATACCTGCCTTTTTTTATCAAACCGGATTTTTTTCTATTTTGAGATCACCTGTTGCTGGCCAGTATGATACTGTCCACTAAGAAGTGTTTTTACGGGTAAGCAGTTGGGCGAAGTTTCGGAGGGTGAATGTGTTCCATGTTCTCAATGCAGTTGACGTGTCCGGTGTAAAACAGACAGGTTCTGACCCCAGTAACTGAGCGGAGGTTACCATGAATGTTTACTCCCTTTTTTTCTTTTTTAATAAGAAGAGGCACTGAGCTTTTTGCAAAGGTAAGCTGAAGGTATTGAAAGCTACTGAAGTAATGGCTGTGTAATGCTGTAATGTGAAACTCCATCTAGGGAAAATTGTGACAAACAACCTGTGCTAAAAGTTTTCTTGCTCTTCGAAGGGAAGACCTCCATCTTCAAGTGCTGTCTCCTGCTACAGACACCATGAGGGATTACTTACTGTGCATAGAATAGACAAAATTAGATCCTTCTCTTTTATATCACACGTTCTTTAATTTACGCTGGCGTTGATGTGCAGAAGGGCTCCAGTCGGCAGGAAGAAGCTAACTCGCACTCTCTCTCTTTGTTGCAGTACACCATGTTTATGTGTTGTGCGATTCTCATCACCATTGTGCAGTACTGTAACTTCTGCCAGCTTAGCTCCTGGATGAGATCTGTGTTGGCAACCGTAGTAGGAGCAGTGCTTCTCATCCTGCTCTACGTCTCCTTGTGTCCAGACAGGTGAGCATCTCGCCTTAGCGCTCATGGGCAGTGTTTCAGATAAACAAATGGGATTTTAGTATCTGCCATGAATTTCTGTAGCATCTCAAACTGAATAATTTGATTTGGG
>VXBH01000393.1:0-42013 GCA_013400035.1 Rynchops niger | reverse complement strand
TTTTTTTTTTTTTTTTTTTTTTAGGATTTCGGGACAATATCTGCGGGTCCCTGGTCCCTTTTCTGTAATCTGTGTTGAAATGACACTCTGTCTTCAACTTATATGTTTCTAGGGCACGCTTACACTTTATCAGACCCATAAAATTGTCTTTCACTGTTTGCTTGAAAAATCTGTTTTATTCAGAAATTTCTGAGGCATTTGGTGGTGCCAGAGAGACCAGTTGTTCCCCCACACCCCTCTACCCTTAGGAACCATGTATCTTTTCTTCCACCTCCTTCCTCAAGGAGTTTTCCACAAAAAGGTAGAGGTGCTTGGATTTAATAGGATTCTAATACCCTGATTCCTTTCTCACTCTCTTGCCTTTTCAGAGGACGCTGCAAGGCAGTAACCAGAGGAATCAAGTTAATGAAGTTTTTGTGCAATGACCTTAAGGCTTTTCAGTTTTTCCTCTGATAAGCCATTTTCCCTATAGGACAACTTGTTTGCAGTATTCTCCTTCTATTTCCTTGCTGAGAGAGTCAAGGGAAACCTTCCAGCCATCCACTCCTATTGTCAAAATCTTATAATCAACTTGAACTTCTCAATGGCTTAAGAAATATCTTAGCCATAGTGTGGACTTTGCAAGGACTTCTTATGCTAGGTTATTCTAATTCTTATCAAAAGCCCTTCCTTTCACCCTTCTTCAGAGGCCTGCTGAATCATGGTGAAAAACATAAAAAAACCCAAACAAACCAAAAAGCATTTGCAGATACATGTTTTGTGTGAGCATTTAGATTTTATCCCCTCTTCGGCTATCTTCAATGGTCTCTTTTGATCTAATTTGTACAAAAAAAGACAGAGAGAACAGAAGTCACTCCTGTTCACATCTGTGCTTTGGAAGGGGCTGGAAGGTTTGTAGGAAGAAAGCCTTTCCTTGAGGGGGGAAAAAAAAAAATCTTTTGAGCTGGAGTCAGCTGACAAATGGTTTCTAAATATTAAACTAAAGAAAAATCCCTTTCTTGTCTCCGCAGAGCACTCTGATTTGTCTCTTTGGTTTCAGTTGTGCAGCTTAGCTAACATCATCTCTCCTCCAGCACGCTAAGTCACCTTCTCCCAGTAAGAAAGCTGGCTTTCCACCCCTTGCCTTTTTCCCCTTCTACCACGGCCAGCCGTTGTCCACCCACCAGCTTCGCTGAGAAGTTCTCCCCAGGTTTGGTTTTTCAGGGAAGTCAGCAAAGAGCAAACCCTTGGTGCCATTTCTTGACTCGCAAGCAGGGGTTTTGCAGCTCGTTCAGCTACACGCACACTCGCGTGTCTGCATGGAGCTAGCGGGGCAGAACTGGATGCTGGTCCACGGCAGAGCCTTTGAAAACGGGGTAATACAATGTATTTCGAGTACCTAAAGTCTTCATGCAAAGGCAGGCAACGAAGCCAAAATTGATGTTCCCCCTAGTGATTGTTTGAACAGACCTCTGTGCATCCGTGTGAAAGGCATTTTATTGCAGAAGAATATCAAAAGGTTTGGTGCCATAACTGTAACTCCTAAGTCCTTATTCAAAGGCAACATTTTAAAACAAATTGTATGTGTGATTACTAAATCAGCTTGTGCAAAAGCTCTGTACTAAGGCTTTGGGCAGAAAGACAGCCACAAAACTTGGGATTTTCCCTGCATTTCAACTTTATTAAGGGACTGGGAAAGGCTGTTCCCAAGCAGAGAGGTGGAGACCTTACCATTTTACCAGTTCGTAGCATCGACTTATGCTGGCTGCTAAAGGGGTGGTATGAATGTTAAAGAAACGTTATCTTAAGAAATTTTGCTAATGATAGCATGTTTTTGCCTGTGGTTTGAATAGCAGTGACCATTAATGGGTGAAGTACAGAAATCATGGAATATGTTGTTATTTCGTCTTTTAAAAATAAATATTTAAAGTAATAGACAGAGCTGTTCAACTGCAAATCTGAAAAAGTCATTTATAAAATTGTCCTCAAACCAGGACAGTCATGAATAAAAACAATACAGGTTGAATTAGTGAGACCCAGAACTTTTGTTTGTTAGTAATAACTTTTGTGTTCCTTTCTTATCATTAATCTGGATACTGATTTTTCTCACAGTGGTAACAGCAGCTTTGTGTGCATCACAAGCAAGTCCATTCTGCTGATTTCTTTACTACTTTTTCCAAAAGTTACTAATCCTGAGAGTTGTAACACTTGATTGCGGTAGAGAAATTGTAATGCAAGCAAACACAAAAATTGCTTGAACTACTTATTTTCTGTAATGGCATTTTCAAAAATAGGCTCTATATTTGTTTGGGTGGATGTTTTTGTTGTTGTTTTGAGGGGGTTGGGGGTTGGTTTGGTTTTTTTTGTTTTTTTTAAATCTTTCTATTGCGTGGTCAGATAAGATGAAGGCATAACTGGATTTTAGAGTTCTGAAATTGCTTTTCCGTGTTTCCGAGGTAAGATTGGATTGTGTAACAACTATGCGTTCCAGGCATCATCTCGCCTGCATTATCATCAGTTACCCTTTAGAGGTGTTTGCATCTCTCTCTGACTGGTTGCTTCTTCCAAGCAAAATGTGCAGATAAGTCGCGTTCAAACAAAGTTTGTCTGGAGCTGATCTGGTGTGCCGTGCAATTATTGGTCCTATGGTCTGCATAATAGAAAAGTTTAAAATGCTAACTGAAATTCTGGCAGGATGCTTTGTTTGTTGCTTTAACTTTCCTTCTGAAATCATTGCGTTTTTTTTATTTCAGCGCCATGGAAACTTTTCATCTAGATTTGGCACAGAACTTTAGGTAAGCTTTACATAAAATTCCCATCTTTGTGGTTAGGGATAGAAATATTTTCAGTCAATTATACGGAGCAAAACTTTGCATCTGCAGTAATACACTTGGGAATTGGACAAATTGGTTCAGCAAGGTGTGTTTAAGCTCCTTGTGTATGTAATTTCCTTTACAGAGGACTTGGGTATGACCACAAATCATCAGAGAGATGCTGCTGCTGTAATGCTGTTTTCTTTTTACGTTTATTTCTAGGAAATAGAACTATGGAGGAGCTATATAAAATAGCATCTGTTTTTCAAGTAGTAGCAGTTTTTAGAGCATTATCTGTACATCACGGGCTATTTATTTGATTTCCTTGGTTGATTTGCACCATTCAGGAGTGTGCTGGGTTGAATGCTCTCCTCAGCTGGCCAGGTGAGAATTCCCTGGGGTAGAGGAGCTGCAGCAAATGACATTTTAGAACAAATAAAATTTTAGCCCCCAGACTTTCAAACAAACAGAAATCTTTCCCTGGGTTATTAATAGTCCCTTATAAATAAACATGTTAAAGATTTACTCTGATTATTTCAGTGTTGAATTTCTCATGGGTTTATTGCAAGTCTGGCAGTACTATTTTTAAAGTGGTTTTATTGGTCTTTGGTATTAGAAAAGTATGTGTTTCCTAATTACAAATTTGGGAGCAACACTGGGGGCATGTTGTACTTGACCGAACTAGCGACCCTGTGAATATGTGACTCAGAAATTCATCTGAACAAATGTCTATTCAGGAGCATGTTGCTTTTAAAGGGAGTATGTATCAAAACAAGGTGAATTTTTAAAAAATTTCGTCTACATGAATGCTATGGTAGTTTAGAAAATGTACGGTTTTTAAGTACCACGAGACGGTAAGTGTGCTTTGATGTGAGATATTTATTCACTAAGAAGTTACCACTTACTACAGTGTTGGGGTTTTTTTTTTAGGTGGGTTTTCCTTTTTGTATGGCTTTGATTCATGAAAGATAACTTAACATTTTCGTAACAGAATTCCAGTTCACTAAATCCAAAATGGAAAGTTAAAGCCAAAAGAACAGAGGCGGCTTGAGATTTTTTGCCAGCTAAAACACTGAAGGGATTTTGCTGAAAAGGCAATGTACAAAATACTAAAGCATGGTGATCAGTGGAAGTAACATCTTAGGATGAGCCTGAGCTTGGATCCTTAGTGGTCTATTATTAGTTTGTGAAATGGCCAAACCTTTTGTGTTGCTCAGAATTACAAACGTCTTGCCCAGCGCTGACACCAGCTTAGCAGGCTCCTGACCAGCTGCTAATCGCTAACAAATTATTCATTCTGCCTTACATAATTAAGAATCCTCTCATTCACTCAGTGTCTATTGCTACATCATCATTTATTAGAGATCTGACAAATAATTAGCTATTAAGCATTGTTTGCATGCAAATATTTTTTCTTCCATAAATATATCATAGAAGTTCTAACTTGGGACAAATAAAGGTAAAAGTGGGTGAGAAACCAAACCAAACCAAACCAGGCAGGAGATGTTGTTCCGAACAGGTGTGGAGTGCGCTCTGCCTGCTTTGCAAATTGTGATTTAAATACCAAATTAAGGCTGTGACCAGACCGTCAGGCTCATTTAACAGTTCTAAGCTTCGTTTTAAACTTTTCATTATAAGATGCCCTAGATTTGCACTTTGACTGTCCTTCCATCAGTTGGGGAAATATAATGCCTGGCTGTGGTGTGTGTGTTAATACGAGGTGGTGCTGCCCTTCCTGCGGGTCGGCAGCGGTTTCGTCAGGTTAGTTGGTCTCTGCCTCTGTTTTAGTGCAGGAACGGCGTTGGTCCAGCCTGATCTCTCTTAACAGTCCAGACTCCACTGATCTGAAGCTGCCCTAATCTGTTTCTACCATTAATTTGCAGCAGAGTTCAACTTCTCTTTTAAAGTACATTATTGAATACCACAGCTCTAGACTTCTGTGCAAACAGAACTTCCCCTTTCTCCTGCTGGTGACCCAATAAAAACTTGAAACTGCCACATCCCAACAAACCTTTTTGCTGTTCCTTTCTCACTGAAATAAATAAATGACAAAGGTTCCTTGCTCACCCCAGTCAGCACAAAGTTCTGAGGGCCAAACTTGTTCTGCATGCCTTTAATGAGGTTATTCCCTTTTCTTGATCAAGAATTGAGATAATTATTAATGTTGCTTGGGAAGCAAGATACTAGTAAAGGTTATGAAGTCTTAGCACAAAGTTCATCTCTGGACTGTCCATGCTATGCTTGATAAGTCCGAATATGGAATCTGCTTTGTTTTCCAGACAGACCAGTTCTTCGGCCCAAAAGAGATACGACCGTAAACTGTCTTTTTAGTAGGAAATATTTCTCATTTTCGTTCATTTCTTATCTCAGAGCAGGTAGGGTGTATCATTTTCCGGTTTGCGACTGCTCGAGGAGGAACAGCGATAGGCCACTTGAGGTGCAAGACTAAAATCACTTGATGGTGGTGGGGGTTTATGTGCACCCGCTATATGTTCTTCATCAAAAGCAGCTGTTTGATTTCCCCTTTCCGTACATTGCATTCGTTTTGAAGATGTAGCAGGCATGCATCCTCTTTAAATATAGCAAGATATCCAAATCCAAACATAGGTTACTGGCTCAGAAGCAAAATGGCTTTCCAAAAATCTTTATAAGTAGAAAGCCATTATCTTTATGATTTGTGATCAAGCCAAAGGAGATTCTATCTCCGGAGCTTTCGCTTGTTCCATATTCAACACGCAGCCTGGATGAAGATGCCAAGTTAATAGTTGGACGTCTGTGCCAGGAAGCGCTTCACCAGTTGTAGTTAAAGGAACATTGTCGGCTTAAGATTTTAGTTTGAATGATTTTTAAAATTAGTTTTCTGCTGCAGCACCTCATAAAAAGTAGAGCTTAAAAAGATGTGGCGGTGTGTGATCCTTTCTGTTATAGGTGTGGGTTTTGGTTTTTCTTTTCATTCTAGAGGGTAGCTTCAGGTCAGCATTGCAAACTGACCGTGTAAGATGATTTATGGTCCTGTAGGTCCTTTAACCTGGTCACTGCAATGTCCAGAAATTTGATTTCCAAACAAGTAAGATGTAATTGCTCCCTCCTTCAGGCTGGCATTGCGGCTTTTTGTACTCATGCTTGCAGCAGTCATATCATGATCAAAAATGCCTTCTCTGGAAAAGATACCGCACCTTCTTTTTTGAGATGCTAACCCATTACCTTATTAATGAAATCAGGTCAGCTTACGAGTGAGTCACTCATTTCGCACGCAGATCTCGGAGGTTGTTCGCCCACGTGGGAAACAAGGTCAGGCCAGTGCTTGAGGAGATGATTGAGAGCTCACAGATGCCAGTACTTCAGGAGTGGTGAATGGGAGGCAGCAGGTTTTTCTTAAAAGGCAGATTTTCAGTTCAGTGCGAGCCACTTTCTGTAACGTAAAATTTGTGGTGCTTGCCTAATTCATTTAAGAGGAATTAAAGTACTTTGAGGAGTATTTTCTACAATAAACTGCAAATAAAGAGCCTTTAATGACTTAAATAAATCCCTGTGGCAGGGATGTTTGATGTTAGAGCAGATTATCTGGATCAAATTCGTGCTCTCGGAGGAATAACATGTCATTGCTCAGATCCTCTAGCAGATCTCTTCCCACAAGGTAACGGAAAATAATGAACTGTTCTGAAAAGAACCTGAATCGTGCTCCTTAACCGAGATTCATTCCTCACCTTCTTCAGCCTTATTTATTCTCTGAAACCTTTTCTCTTACTTACGCTCCCCTCGATTTGTTTTATAAGCCCATCAAACTGGGAGGATGTTCTGCCACCTGCAAAATGGGTAGCACATTGTGTATCAGGAATTGTTACCATTCTAGTCGTTAATAACTTTGCCTTTGTCTTAGTCTCTGACTTGTCTTTCTAGGGACAAAACGAATAGGTTCATAACGGAGGTTCTGTTGAGAAGAGTAGTTGTAAGGGAGAAAGGAAGGAGTCTTAGTGCAGCGACGCACCAGCAATTACAGGAACCTGATTGTAGGGACCTATTCTGTGAGTTGGGAGCAATCTCCTCCTTTCATTCCTCCCTCGTGGGTTTTTTAATATCAAACCAATAAAACGGATATACCTTCACTTGTCCTAGGAGAAGTATATTTCTGGTTGAAAACAAAAGGAGTGATTTCCAACATGATGTGCAGTCTTAGCTTTAATCTAAAATTCAACCTATCGTAAATATTTTACTTACGGGAAACTTTTTGTCCTGTAGGCTTACTCTGATAAAAGCAAACAGATGTAAACAAAGACCGTAGCGCATACAAATGTTTCCAGAGATTGTGCACATTCATCTGTTTCACAACTGTGCTCTGGTTGTGCGTCATCATGCTTTTCTGTCAAATATTTGAGAATGAACACTCCAAAAGAGAAACCGTGTCCATAATATAGCTCAATTGTGAAAATGCCTGCTTCAATTTCAGAAGTCCCACATGGACATAAAGAAACAAATTGAACTTAAAAATACCGAAACAAATTTAGTCTTCTCTTATTGAGCTGTTGCCACAGTTGTGCTTTGAGTTTTCGTCCCTTTTGCTAACATACCTTCACAAGAGGAATACCGACAGACACTGAGATATGGATTGCCTTTCTGTTTTTCAAGGAAAAAGGTTGACGTGATGCTTTTATTTATCAAACCATCTCTTAGCTTGAAAAACTTCAGCATGTGTCTGCTCCTATCAAATCTTAAGCTTTGGCATAATTTTATAGAAAAAGTTGCAGTTAAGCGAGTCCAGAAATCGCTGCATGCCAATCTGTCTGGGTTTAGACTTTGTTTCGAGGATTGCATAGGTGGTGTCTTCTCAGATGAGATTGGTGTCTTTGCATCTCTCCAGAAAGTTGAGATTGTAGACTGCAGATGTCTCCTTGTTAAGGGCGGTTTGGCACTGGAAGCATCCTCCATCAGTGCTTCATAATCTGCACAGGCAGTCGACGGATTGTCAAAAGGATTTGAAATATTACTCTCATCTATGCGAGACATGANTATCTTGGCACTTTGAGAAACTTTCTGTCGCCGCCATAAAAAGCTTCAGTGGTTATAACATACAAAAGATGTTCAACCCCGAGCTCCATGTTCTCTGCTTTCATGCAGAAGACGTGCAGTTCTTCATCCAGTGTCTCGTACAGGGTTATCTTCTTCCAAAACCTTCATGTGTTAACATTAAAGGCACAGCAGGTTACTGCTCTCTGAGGAGGAGACGAGGGAACAGCACTAGGAGTATATAAAGCAGGTGTTTCTGAATATTGGAGGTAATACAAAAAAAGATAAATTCCATAAAACTTACACACACACCTCCTATACATGTGCACGCATATATCTAAACACACACACACAGGCATTATGAAGCATTTTTACATACATAGTTACATATAGTGCTTTCAGTTATATATTTAGGTATAACGATAACTGTTTCCTTGGTGAAGTCTTTAAAATAGGACGACTGTAAAGGCTGGGCACTTTCTGTGCTGCTGAACCTGATGATACCCCTTTAAGGAAGTACCCGGTGAGTTTAAGAATGAAATTAATTCTTTAGCATGCTTAACAGCAGATAAAGTTACTGAAGCCTGTTTTATAATTTAGTGTGTAACATACTCTTCCTACGCTTTTTTTCCAGAAAAGGATTTCTAACTAGGGAGAAGAAATGGCAGGGCCCTAACTCAGTGTTTTTTAAATACACCTTTCACGTTCTTCCCTTTCTTCTGCTTCCAGCTCCACAAAAAGTCCGTGCAACAGCTCGATGGCAAATGACGTGAAGAGACCAGCAGACCTGATTGGCCAGGAAGTGATTTTAGTTTCCTTCCTTCTGCTCCTCTTGGTCTGGTTTCTGAATCGAGAGTTTGAGGTCAGTTACCGCCTCCACTACCATGGAGATGTGGAGGCTGATCTCCATCGCACCAAAATTCAGAGCATGAGGGATCAAGCTGACTGGTTGCTGAGGAATATTATTCCCTACCACGTGGCCGAGCAGCTGAAGGTTTCCCAGAGCTATTCCAAAAACCACGACAGCAGCGGAGTAATCTTTGCAAGTATTGTGAACTTCAGTGAGTTCTATGAAGAGAACTACGAAGGAGGCAAAGAGTGCTACAGAGTCCTGAACGAATTGATTGGGGATTTTGATGAGCTGCTGAGCAAACCGCATTACAGCAGCATTGAGAAAATCAAAACCATCGGGGCAACCTACATGGCCGCTTCGGGACTGAACACCTCGCAGTGTCAGGACAACAACCATCCCCACGGACATTTGCAGACCCTTTTTGAATTTGCCAAAGAAATGATGCGAGTGGTGGATGACTTCAACAACAACATGCTGTGGTTTAATTTTAAACTTAGGATTGGCTTTAACCACGGCCCCCTCACTGCTGGGGTCATTGGCACCACCAAGTTGTTGTATGACATTTGGGGTGACACTGTGAACATTGCTAGCAGAATGGACACCACCGGCGTCGAGTGTCGCATACAGGTGAGTGAGGAGAGCTACCGCATCCTAAACAAGATGGGGTATGACTTTGACTATAGGGGGACAGTCAATGTGAAGGGGAAAGGTCAGATGAAGACCTACCTTTACCCAAAATGCATGGACAGTGGGATCGTGCCACATCATCAGTTGTCTATATCTCCAGACATTCGGGTTCAAGTGGATGGCAGCATTGGGCGATCTCCGACGGATGAGATTGCCAACCTGGTGCCTTCTGTACAGAATTCTGATAAGATAGCCCATGGCACAGATAACTCAGAAACCAAGGACATCCTTCCTTCCACCAAGAAGCTCCAGAAAGATGTGGCGAGAGCAGAGGAGAGGTGCAGGTTTGGCAAAGCCGCGGAGAAGACTGACTGTGAGGAAGCGGGAACTGAGGAGGTCAATGAACTGACAAAGCTAAATATCTCTAAGAGTGTATGATGCACTGTCAGAGTTGCATGAAGTGCTCTGTCAATAGAAACACAAAGACATTTGCAATTGGCAGTTTGCTTTTTCAAGAGAGACCTTCTCAACACCTGGGTTGTACGTTTGTTTTCATTTCAGCGCCTGATGCTGTGTGGATCACAGCTCTTCAGGGCTTGTTTTCATCCATCTCTCTCCTCCATGCCCCAAATCACATCCCAAGCTCCCCAGCTCCCTGTGCAACCATCTTACAGCTGAGTAGAGGATATTAAGTGCCTTCAGATATACTCCATTGGACTCCCTGTCAAGGTACAGAGGCCCCAAGTGAAATCATAGCTTTGGGTATTTATCTAATTTTAAAGAAAAGAAAAGCTGTGGTTATATCATTTTTATTGTTGTTTCTCACAAAACACTTTTTTTGGCTACTGCAACTCCTTGGGTTTTTTATATCTCTCTGAACAATGTTTTACTGTTAACAGACCTTTTGTATGTAAACACACAGACAAATGTGCATGTATCTACCATATGAGACTGACATAAAGTGCCAGTAACGTACCACAAAAGAATGTCTTGGCGAGGGGGTGACACAATTTGACTCCGTGTTGGGCTGGAGGAGGAGTTCTGCAGTGGTTCAACATTTAGGTAGAGTAGGCTGAACAACTGCTGTAGTTTTATTCTCCTTTACCAATGCTTTCTTCAACCTTAATGTGCCATTGTGTGCTTTGGATACACTTCTTTTCCATATAGCCAATGAGTTACTGATCTGTGGGGATGGAATAAGGGTTCGGACTTCACCAGCTCTCGGGACAGGTTTCCAGAAGCAGATGAGTGACCACGAGAGTGTTACAATTCAGGTCTTAAAGCAGTTTCGCATTACTCCGTGCCCTAGCTGAATTTGCGAAGGTAGGTGAAGCTGGTGGTATCTCTAAGCTGGTCTGATTTGAGAGAGAGAGAGAAAAGCAAAATAAATGTTTTGGGAATGCCTTTATTTATTTATTTATTTTATTCCTTTTTTTTGTTTGTTTGTTTGGGGGGCTTTTGTGTGTGTGCGTGGAAGGGCTCAGGTGAAATGAATTGCTAATTGGCTTAATAAGAGTAATAAGATGGTGTTTCAGCCTCTTCGAACTACCAGCCACTGTGAGGATGTTACCTAGGCAATATTTGTTTCAAAGCTGGTGAAACTTCTGAAGCCACCGAATGCAGCTGAGTACCCCAGCTTCCCTCTGTACTGAATCAATGGTGCTGCACAATATTTTTCAGGATTATTTCCCCCCCCCCTACACTGTGCTTTTGCAGCAGGGAATAGAACAGCATGCTCCCTGCGTGCCACTGAAAGCAGGAATAGGGAAAAAAAATGTCCTTTCTAGTGAGCTGAGAAGCACAATAATTTCCCGGTCCTGCAGATGACTCCGGGCAGGTCTCTGGGACCGGAGACCTGCGGGAGCCCAGGAACCTGCTTTCCCAGAGGGAACTGCAGGACGGGGGCCTTAGACTACACCAGTTTGCCCTCTGCATGCTTCCATCACCATTCACTTACATTCAATGCCCTGCTTCGGATAACATTCATTATCCAACTGCTCCAGTTTAACTAACTCCTTGCAACACCAAATAAAACGACAGGATTTTTTATGCCCAAAATAAGTTCCTTGGTCAGGAAAGAGCTGGTGAAATGCCGTGCTGTGCTGTCTGCCTATTGGTGTGGGTTTTAACTCTTTCTTTCCATCTGAACTGAGGTCAGAATATATTAATACTTCTTTTTATTCCCCATGTGATTTTTTTTTTTTTTTTTTGGCGTTCGAGTAATAAATATATACGTTGTGAAGTTCCTATTCAGCTATTTGAGATCCATCTACAATCCACGGTCAGCGCAGAGCCCTCGAAGCCTTTTCAGACGTAAATCTGTGAGATTTCTGGATCTCAGTTAGTTAAACAAGATGCTGCACACTCTTCTCACAAAAGCCGCTGTTTATGCGCATCTGAATTGCGTTTGATATGAAAGATATTTAAAATTAACCTTATTTGCTCAATCTGCCAGCACACAAAAAACCAACGGGGGCTACTCGTCCCCGCTCCCTTCTGCCACAGATGCTATAGCCTGGCTGGGGGCCATTCCCGACGAGTAACAATATAAAGTTTTTGTGAGTGCACGGTTTTACAGCAGCCTTCCTTCTCCCTAGGTTAAAACTCGTCCCCTTCTGCCCCCCTCCCCACAGTGGGTTGCACTTCCAACTTTCAGGTAGTTTAACTCTGCAAAATACCTCTTTGCATCCGAAGAATGTATTCCTGAAACCATTTTTAGGGTTCTCGTTTCAGTTGAGTGTGTGTCAGTATTCCTTTTCTTACAGTAGAGGAAGTAACGTGGTCCAGAATTGTTTACATGCCTTCTAGTGTTATATTAACGTCTCAAAGTCGTTCAAACCTTTCTCCCTTTCGCTTCTTTCTCCCAGTTTTATAGACGACTCTACCCAGCATTTCTCTCTCATTGATCCGCTGTTTGCGGTGGCAGAGTTCAGGCGAGACGCGCCGGCTTCTCTCTCACGTGAGACCCTGCACAATACCTAAACCTCCACCAGCAACAGCCCCGCGTCCCCTGGGAGGTTTGCACCCCGTGATGGAACCTGAAAGGAGAAGGTGCTGGAGCTGGGCCCCGCACCCAGAGCACCCTCCTCCTCCTCTCTCTCTCTCTTCAAGTAATGCACTGCAGAATACAAAAGCCTCGTTCGCCAGCCTAGAAAGTAAAGAACGCTCCCATGCTGGCATGGTATGGTGCTGCGGGAGTATTGGAGTATTGTCGGTTTTCTGCTAACATTAGAATACCAAAAAAAAAAAAAATACCAGGGCCTCTGAGATGTGTTGGCACAAAACAAATAAAACGACTGAGGACGGAAGCATTAGTGGACTCTGAAACCAAGGGCTGTTGTCTGCTCTGGGAACCGCCGGCGACGTTACTCTGCCTTAACTCTGAAGCTGGGAAGAGAGTCGTGAAAAGCTGAGTAACTCGTGGTAGCCCTGTGTGCTTGTTGCCACCAGGGCAGCAGCCAAGCCTTCAGCAACTCAGGCTGCGCGTCTTCTCTCGGAGATTTTAAATCTCCTCTTTAATGCAGCGTATTAACAAAACCGGGAAGCTAAGCTCTCAACATACCATTTGGGTAGCGAGTTTTTCCCAGGCACGAGGAGCAAGGAGGTGCCTATTTTTGACTGTAAAACAGCAGGAGCTGAACCTTTACATCTTCCCTTCTCAAGCCTTTAAAAAATTACTCCAGAGGCGTTTTTTAAGGCATTGCGCGGTTCTGCGTTCCTCTCTGCAGCTGTGACACGCGCGCCTGCGTGAGGCCTTGATCAAAGTTCATTTCATTACAATATCTTTTTGGGCTTGTTCTGTTAGTGCCAGCACAATTTGAACCCGATGTAAAAGCGGAGGAGTTGGCCGGGTACCTGGAAGCGTATTCTGCAAGAATAACCAGAGCATTGCTGCATTTTGTATTTGCAGGGTGTTTTAATGGTGATAATTTAAAAATTATCCAGAGGAGGGGAGGGGAAAGATTGCTGAATATTTGCTAGCCCCGTGTTGCCTTCTGCTACGGTTCACTCGCGGGAGCCCCTCTAGAGCATAGAATAATGAGGAGTATGCTGAATATTTTCTGCAGTGTCGTCTTAATCTGCTGCTAACACACAAAAATGCTTCTTTTTCTCCCAGCTACTTCTGTGAGACAGATTTCTTGTTCAAAAAAAAANAGATTTCTTGTTCAAAAAAAAAAAAAAAAAAAAATCAAGTAAATTACATTCCCATTGATTTACTTCTGGCATTTGATGATTTTGAGAGAAGAACAGATTTGCCTGTTATTTCCCAGGATTTGGGGCTGTTCCCGGTTGCTGGAGGTAACGCGAGTGCTGCGAGCAGGGTGGGACGGTGCCGCTGCCTGACGCGGCTCCTGCCGTGTCCTGATATAAAGCACAAGAGGATTATTAAGATAAAATGAGGGGGGAGAGGGTGGACTCCCCAAGGGCTTTACAAAAATTTAAGTATTTGGATACTCTTATTTCAGGGCTAAAACACAGAAAAGAGGCGCATGGAACAAAAATGAAAGGAGCTATAAACCAAACACTGTACCTGTACCAGCATTTAGTTAAAGACGAGCTTATTCATGATTAATAAGCCAAGCTTTTAGGGTATCTGGCGTTTTAAAACTGTTAACTCTCACCTGTTCTTAAAACTTTAATTCTGAACACAACAAAAAAAAAATGTTGCAAGGGAGCAGTTACTAACGTCATGTCTTTATTTTGCAACGTCACAGGAGGCTGAGAGCGCCCGAGGTTGGTTATAATGCGTTCAGCTGTTTAACTCTGCGGCTTGGGGTGGGGGTTTTTTGCCAAATGTAAAGACTGTGTCTGTTTTCTCCCTTCTTCCCTGCTGGAGTCTTGTTTGCTCGGCCCGTCCGGGACATGCGAGTGGTTCTTGCCTCCCTACTCCTCACCTTTGCTGAACTTCCGCACGGCACGGCAGCATTTGAACCCTGCTGCTGCCAGGTCCGGGCTTCAGACACTGCTTTCGCTGCTCTCTGCCTCTCTCAGTTTCCTAACGTAAAGGGGAAGAATGCGTTTGGTTTGATATCTTGGTCCACTTGTGACCAAAAGCTGCAGCTTTCTCCTTGTGGTGGTGTCGTTAAGCTGCTTGACAGAAGATGCAGAAGAGCAGCAGGTGCATCCCAGTAGTTTAAATTTAAGAATTCTGTCAAAAACTACATTTTTCATCACACCAGAAGTAGGAAAAAGAAGTTTTATTACCTGGAGTTTTAGCAAGTGTGCAAAAGCAGAAGAGGGTAAGAAATAAAACCCAGCGTTTGCGGTCAGTGTTGGGATTCACTGAAGTTCCTTTAAGTCTTGTTTTAGTTACAAAAGTGCTAAAAATGCAGTAATTGTTTATTGATGTGACTTTTCAAATTGCTGAAGATGTCTCAGGGGTGGTTTGACTGTAAATACTGAATCATTTTCATGTGGAAAGAGAAACAGTGGAGGCAGAGGTGCGGGGATCCCCCTGAGCTCCCATCTCGATGCCCAGGCAGCTGCGAAAACCCAGCTGGGGTCTCGGAGTGATCCTGAGACCTGGCTGAGCTGTACGTGGAACAGCAATTTGGGCAGGAAAGTCATTTATTCTGATGTTTTTTTCCTTTTGAGTTCTCTACACAGGCTGTAGCAGTCCTTGTTTGGATTTCTTGGGGGACAACATTTAAGGAGGAAAAACCTGAAATACTGTTTGCTGTTGCTGAGACTATCTTCTGCAGTGTTGGTGAGATTCTGCAAAGTCCTGTAAAAAGTTGGGAATTGTAACCATTACATGCTAATTCCTGCAGATGCTGTAGTTGCCCAGTATCTAGTATGCGTGCTGTGATGGTCTGAAGATTTTTTCGGTCACGAGCTGTGAAACCTTGGACCATTTTCTTGCTAAAATGTACCCAAAATGTAGCGGAGAGATGGAAGACCCTGGTCTGCAGAAATGCAGCAGGAGCAGCGTAGGATGCAGCATAAAAATGGGGTTTTGGCTCACTGGGCAACCGCGCGCAGCACGGGAGATGCTGTGAACGATAACATGTGCTTCCAGGTCTGAAATCAGGGAGAAAAGGGAGAAGGCAGAGCGTAAAACGAGGCGTCGGGTTGTTTTGAAGGCTGGTCTTTACTTTCCAGGTGTGGTGTCTCTGCTTGGCTGCCGCAGGGGAAGGTTTCTCGGGTGCGGAGCAGAGCAGAGCCCTGGCTTCCCAGCAGGCTGAGCAATGCATGATTTCTGTTGTGGGATCTGGGAGCCTGAAAATGTGTGCTTTTTTTTTTTTTTTTTTTTTTTTTAAATCTGCTTTAATGCCACCCTCTGAACTCTGTCCAGAGCAATGAGAAGAAAATCAGACACCAGGAGCTTATTGTCTTTGTCTTATTAGACTTCATTTAAAATCAAACAGCGGGCTCTGGAGAGGTTTCAGTAGAAAATAAAGTAGGGGTGAAATGTATTGTGTCTTAACAGCAGCTCAGTTCAAGTGGTGCCGTGGGGAAGAGTTTTGAGGTGCTTTACAGACACTGGGTAAAGCTCTGGTAGGAAAAAAAAATAATGCAAGTTTTCTATATAAAACCTCTTTTAAATCTTTAAGACAAGCTAAACTTTTTGTCTTCAGTGGGGATAAGTGTCTGTACAACATGTATAGAAATATTCGTTACTTACATTTGAAAGTCAACATTGGCTTTTGAGAAAGAAGATTACTTTGGAAAAAATAGGTTGGTAGAAGATATTTAAAGTTTGGGGTTTTTTCCTTTCCCCCTGGTAACTTATTTTACCTGCTAGACATTTTCTCTCCTCGCCAAGCTGGCGAGGAGCAGGAGGTAGGCGCTGGCATTTCCACGCACACCGCTCCAGAGACAACCACGTTTCACATCATTTCACAGAATCGTGGGGTTGGAAGGGACCTCTGGAGATCATCAACTCCCCTGCCAGAGCAGGGTCACCCAGAGCAGGGGGCACAGGAACACGTCCAGGCGGGGTTGGGATGTCTCCAGAGACGGAGACTCCCCCACCTCTCTGGGCAGCCTGTGCCAGGGCTCTGCCACCCTCACAGCAAAGAAGTTCCTCCTCGTGTTTAGGTGGAACTTCCCATGGTCAAGTTTGTGCCCGTTACCCCTTGTCCTGTCCCCGGGCACCACTGAGAAGAGCCTGGCCCCATCCCCCTGACACCCACCCTGTCAGTATTTATAAGCGTTGATAAGGTCCCCCCTCGGTCGTCTTTTTTCCAGACTGAAGAGACCCAAATCCCTCAGCCTTTCTTCATCAGAGAGGTGTTCCAGTCCCCTCAGCATCTCGGTAGCCCTTTGCTGTCCCCTCTCCAGCAGTTCCCTGTCCTTCTGGAACCGGGGAGCCCAGAACTGGACCCAGCGCTCCAGGTGCGGCCCCACCAGGGCAGAGCAGAGGGGGAGGATGACCTCCCTCCACCTGCTGGCCACGCTCTTCTTGATGCACCCAAAAAGAATGTTTTCTAGCAGCTGTTCCACACGCGCGTCTCCAGGTTGGGAATCGGTGTCGAGGAGGCAGTCGTTGGTGTTTTACACTTCTGGAAAGGCTCCGAGGCTGCTGTGTCGGCTTCTTACACCTTGATGCGGTTTGTTCTGCTCTCACCCTGTTTTCTGGCTCGCTGCAGCAACACATGTTTTGATTTGCAGAAGTTGGAGCGTTCACTGAATCTGAAGAACTGCAGAGAAGGTCGTGGCTGGGAACAGTTAGTAAAATTTTAATTTTCGGCTCTAACCAGTGCAGCTCTAACCAACTTGTCGTCCGGCCATGAGCAGGGAGTCAGAGCTGAGCGTCCCAGCAGGTGACGTCCCTGATTTGAGCATCGATTGCCAAATCCTCCTTTGACAAATCAAAACAAAGCGACTTTCTCGAGTTTTTCCTTCTTTTCTCCCTTAGTCACTTATGTCTTCGCTCATTTCTAACTTAATGCATTGGCTAAATATTAGTTTGTGATTGACAGACGGTTTGTATCGGTTTGTTGTTGAGAGATTTAAGCTCAGAGCAGGGAAAATGCAGCACATGGTGCCTCTGTGGGTGTGCCCAGAGAGCAAACACCTCTTCAGCATCTTTGAAACTTTGCCTTTATTCGAGTGAGACCAGAGCTTCGTTTGTGATTTATTTCTAGTATTAGCTGTGTAACTCCATCTTGCTGTTGGCCTTAGAAATGGCCCAAAGGAAGGATTTTGCAGGATCGCAGTGGTCTGCTCCACGTTGCTGCCCGAACCAGGACTTGGCCACTGTCCCGGTACCGGCACGGCCCCACCGGCACCGTCAGACATTTCTCTTAACCTTTAGAAGTCCACAGTTGCCATAACCTTCCCCCCAATTTAATTACTTCTAGTTTTCGGAGGCCGTGTTGAGATAGATAGATATATGCTGAGACTTGTTATACCCTACTGCGAGTACAGCTTTAAACTTCCAAAGTAATAAACTCTTTAAAGCCAAGAGCCTTAACCAACTCCAAACGTCTGCTGAAAGGTAAAAGACCGTTTCAAGTTTGCACCGAATATTTGGGAATTTTTTCTGCTCCGTGGCGGGTGTCTCCTCCTTGCAAGGAGGCGGCGGCAGTATCCAAAGATGATAAGGACCTTGGCCACCCTCACCGAATCACCCGGGAACAGGCAGACAGGCTCTCCCCCCGCGCTCTCAGGAAAGTCACCTCGCTCCCCCAGGGCTGACATGATGGCTTTTGTATATTGCATTGCTCGGAAAAGCTCCTTCTTTGTGTGAAACAGTATTTTTTAACTTAGCATAAAGTGTTGTCTTTGCTGGCGGCAGGGGCTGGATTCTTCCTTTCCCACCCCCAGACCCTCTCGGTCCGGCATTGAGATGGAGGAGGCAGGGATGTAGGTGATGGGAAAGCCGGGTGAGTCGGAAAGGAGCTGGACGTGCCGCTGGCGCCGGATGCGGCAGAGAAGCCGCCGCGTGGGTCCCGTAGCAGTGCCGGGCTTCGGCAGCCGCAGGCTGGGCAGTCGCTCCCCGAGCTGGCGGGGTGACACAGGTTGGGGGAGCTTTGCTCTGGGGCCAGCGTCCCGCTGTCCTGCTGGGTTGAGCTGGTCCACGATCAGCCCGACGGCTGTCGGATGCCTTTATCAATCCGTCTTCCCTCCTGGCCTAGTGGTTTCCTTTCACGTTTTCACGGGAGCAAATTTCAGCCGGTTATTAAAACCGTGGAGGTGCTGCTGTCTGACCGTGGCGGGTTGGGGTTGGGTCTGTCCGACCTCAGTTTATGCAGTATTACACCTACGCGTGACCCCTATATAAGCGATTCCTGTGTGGCAGGAGCTGTGGTACCCGATTACAGCCTGCGAGAAATTATTTTCAAAGTGAGAAACTCAGATCAGGGTTGGCTTTGGTGTTCGGGCAGCGGTGTGGGCCCGCGGCCGGCGCAGACTCCCCGCCATCCCCTGCTGTCTTTAAAAACTGCCTCCACAGTGTTACTCGAGGCTCCGGCACTGCCTGGCCTTGCACAAGCGCATGTGGAGATTGTACAGAATTGAGAACGTTACTATGAATCGAAACATCAATTGAGAACAGTTTCCAGTTAAAAAGAAAGGTGGGGGGCGGCAGGGGGGAAAGGCAAATTAAACCATTTTAAAGTCTCCAGGTTAGCTGGAAATTGTTTCTTCATGATGCCTCTGTTTCCTTTCTCTTCCCACCCCAGCAAAGCCCGTGTTCCCGCTACCTTCTCCCCAACCTTCTCGCAAAAAGAGAGAGAACGGGTCTGTTTACACGCCGCGGGGGAAGCTGGCAGCTTCTGCCGGGGGCTTTGCTGGGGGACGGGGCTTCCTCGCAGCGGCTTCACTGTAAATATTCTGCCTTTTGCTTCGTTGACAAAACCGAAATGGAAAAAAAAAAAGTTGTATCTGTGAAATATTAAGCTATATATGTATATAGATAAAACCGCGTATTATCTCTGACTCGTTACTACGGCTCTGTAATCAATTGTATATTAAACTGTTTTACTGTATTGGCAGATCATTTCACGCTATCTTAGATGTAGAAAAGCTGAGAAAGTAATTCACAATACACTATGTCAACTTAAAATTGGTTTGCTTTTTTATTTTGGCTCCAGCACGACTTTGAACACGGTCCCGTGCCGTTTGCACATTGTCTCGAAGAATAATAGTTTGGAACAGAAGTTTTTTCAGCCCTTTGTTTTGGATCTGGCTTTTTACCATGTTTCTTTGATAAATCGCAAAACCGCCGAGTTAATTTTTTGACGAGGTGCATATTTAGAAGGCATTTTAAATGTGAAAGGAATTTGTCACGCACACCCGCTGCACTTTGAGCGTCTGTTGGCAGTGAATGACCTTCCTCTTCCCAAAGCCAGTGGAGAGGATGACTCCTTCCTAATTTTTCCTCATTTTAATACCGCTCTAAGCTGTTGGGAAGGGGCTGTGCAGCAGCAGCACCTCTGCCACCGTGGGGTTGTCGCTGCTGGCCGTGGCGGGAGGTCCCAGCAGAGCTTTTCCACGTGGGGAGCTTGCGTTGGCCAAAATTGGGGATGAATTTTAAATAGGTTTGGTTTTGGTTTTTACTTTAGCAGAGAGCGTGGAAGGTTTATTCTGGAATCCCAGTGCCTTGTTCAAATTAGCCCGCTTGGAAAGTGGAGTGAGGCATTGTTGTTCTGGAGTAAGAGTCCACAGAGAAAGAAACGGCTGACCAGGAGCGCCTGGCAAGAGGAGCCGTAAATCCTTTCAAAATCTCACCCTGTGCGGCCGAACAGAGCCAAAGGTGTTGCACTGCTGCAGGCGGCTCTGCGGCAAACCCCACATCTGTCTGTCCCTCTCTCTGTCTGTCACCCCCCCGCCTCCCTCGAGGTCTCGTCTGTTTGTTGGGTTTCACTGGGGGAAGAAGAAAAAACCCCTAATGAAGTCCTGAGCCCTTGCAAAGTGAGGTTTCCACCTGGAAGGTCTGCAGGTTTCCTCTGGATCCGTGCTCTGCTCCTCTCCCTCTGCCGCTGAGGAGCACGGAGCGGCAGCGCCAAACCCTGCTCCTCCTGGCCCCTGCTGACGGTGGGGCCCTGCGGCCGCATGCTTTTATACAGGTCCAGCCGGGTGCCCGCGTTTCCCTGCTCTCCCCGCCGGTCGCAAGAGCTTTGTCCTGGAATCACAGAGAGGTCAGTCTGCTTTCTCCAAGAGTCTTGATTTTATTGCTTTCCCTCGTATTTTAAATAGCGGGGGGGGGGGGCTGTGTGTCCCAAAGCCAAGGTAAGTATTGGACCACGCTCATGGTACGATGGGCTCCGCAGCCAGCGCTCGCACCGTGTGACTCGATGCCAGCCCCGGGTGTTCATGCCATTAGGTGTGTGTCAGCCATGCTCGGGTGTTCCTGCATGTTCGCCTTCTGTAGCAGGCGAAAACTGTTCCAGTGTTATCCAGCCGCGTTCCTATTGTAGACCGTGGTGATTGTCAACTGCCAAGGGATATTTTTTTAATAAATCTTATCAAGGTCTTTCAAATAAATCCTGTCTTCCCATTTTCCTTCTCCGTTCTGCGTTGTCTTCTCCCCAGGTAACCCCAAGTTAAAGTTTCTTTTCTTTCTGTGCTTTGGTTCATGGTCAAGAACCCGTTGGACACCTGTGTTGGGTGTGTTGAAGGATGTGCCCTGTCTTTGTTCAGGGGGGATGCTGGGTCCGAGAGAAGCCCAAAGATCTTTCAGGGACACGTTTCACAGCGGTTCCCGAAAGGCCAGGCTGTGTTTGTCCGTCGGCAGCCACGAGGCGACTCGGTGGCCGGGGATGATGGGGGACAACAGGGCTGACCCGACGGCCGTGGATTCTCTCCCACCTGCAGATACTGCCGGGGATCCTGCACCGCAGTCGCCCTGTGGCAGCAGGGAGCGCTGGTTTCGGCCTTCTTCGTGTTTCCAAGTTGTCCTGGGTGCCTGGAAGGTAAGCGTGAACTTACCCCGAGGGTTATTTGCGTGCTGGGGGGGTCCCAGGCTGGTGTCTCCACCAGGCTGTGATGCTGTGGGCATCACCTGTTTCCGAGGAGCCACCACCAACTCCAGGGTAACAGAGATGCGAATGTCCACCTGTCCCCAGGGCTTGCTGATGCAGCACCCAGAGCCCTTTCACCATCTGGGGGTGGCCTTGGGGGGTTCCTAGGGATCCCCAGGCTGCTCCCCTGGGTTTCCTGGGGCTGCTTCAGCTCCCTCTGGGTCGCAGCCCCGCCACCCGAGGCTTGGCTGAAGGAGCCCGCTGATGCTGCTGGCCCCGGTACCCCTTTGGGCGCAGCACGGTGTGGAGGCCGCTCAAGCCCAGCTCCCCACCCAGCTTTCTTTTTCACACCACTTTAAAAGCTTTTCCTTCATCTTGGGGCTAAATCTTCCTTTGAAGCAATAATTTCCTCCCCCCCCCTCCATTCTCCCTGGTTTCATAACGTTTCAGTCCGCCAAAGCCCGTAAGCGATTTGTATTCACTGACCGTGGCCACTTGGGCAGCATCGGTGGCATCGCGCGGCGCGGATCTGCCACAGCGCCTGGGGACTGGGGACGCGCCGGGGCTTCGCTTGTCCGGGCCGCAGCCGGCTTTTCTTCTCACTTCTTCGTCAGTGGTTTGCTGTCGGTAACTAAATTTTTGGTGCTTTGCGGTGTCGCGCGGCAGTTCTCATTCCACAGCTTTGCGGAGTTTATGGGAATTTAAGAGCTAGATGCAAATGAACTTCATTAACATGCTTAATTATCTTATAAACCTCATATCCATCTGTCCTGCATATGGTTTGTACTCGGCGCTTTCAGACGAGCCACCGCGTTGGGCTTGGCAGGAGGCGGCTGCGAGTGGAGCCTTTGGGATGAGCGAGGGACCGGGCTTTAGCGCCGGGGGCCCGTGTTGGAAGAGAAATAGCATTTTTCAATGTCTGGGTCCAAGCTGGGAGCCTGGAAATGAACGGGTAAAACACGTGGCGGGATGACACCATCTAAGGAATGATTTGCTAAAAGCAAAATAAAAAAAACAAGGTGGAAACTTTTCTGATGTGTCAAAAGGGGAGAAACGCTGGCAGGAGGCTCCGGGTCAGCGGCTCCCTGATGGGCCAGAGGGAAGGGGAAGGCGGAGCTGGAGCCAGGAGCTTTGTCCCAGGGGGCTTCGCTGTAGAAAAGGTTTGGGCAAGCCCCCAGTAGAGGCCTTAACCGCATGGTGCCGCACTGAGGGACCCGTCCCATGCTCGGGTGTCTCTAGATGGGGGGTATTTTAAGCAGTTTTTTAAAGTTTTTTTGAGTTTTAAGTGCAGCGGATGGGTTTGCTGCCATGGTGATCGCAGGGCTTCGTGCCGGTGCTCAGGTTGGGCTCCCTCCTCTCTCGCACCCAGGGACGGGAGAGCTGCGGGGTCCGGCCGAGCACCCGTGGGTGCCCTGCTCAGACGCCAGCCTGGCACACATGGTGGCGTCGGGGTGCCAGGTGCGAACACCAATTCCTGGCAGCGATCTCTGTCCCCCGGAGCAGGGTGTGCGGGGGACGCCTGAAGCCTGCAAGCCTGGATGATTTACGTGGTTTCTGGCAGAAAGCTTGTCACATGCACAGCTTCAAAGATGCTGGGGTGGCAGCGGCCGCATCCGTAACTGCGACGAGGGGCAGCGTGAGGGTGACAAGGTCACTGCAGCGAGGGGCCACATCCCACCAAGCGAGTCCCCGGGTTTCTGCCGGCGCACGGAGCAAAGCAAAAGCAGAGGCACGGGAGCATTTGAGAGCCCGAAGGAATCTTCTCCGAGCTGAATCTCTGGGTCCAGCTGCCAGTTTCATCAATGCTTCAGCTTGATTTTGGGAACGTGGAGGACCAGAGCCTTCCCCAAAGGCAGCTCCTCTCTTGCCTGGGGAACGATTAAAATAAATCCCAAATCCTGCCGGTTTTCATCCCAAGATCCTGAAGCTGTATCCCTTGGGGGCAGGCGATGCATTTCACCGTGGGGAAGCTGCACCGCAGTCACAGCACTGGCTGCCGCGAGCGGAGTCGCAGGGAATGCTTTTGTGCTCACTTAATTTAACTCGAAAAGAATATCATAAAAAATGAGCCTTTACATCCGGGTTGTTTTGCAAATCTGTAGATCAGCTGGATAAGAGACAGTGCAAACCCCAGACTTGTGCCAGAGCCCCGCAAGGGTTTACAGGCCATAACGGGGGCTGAGCACAGGGAGCGGCTCCGGAGGAAGGGACGAGGCGTTGGGGATGCGGAGCTGGAGATGCTGCGTCAGGGGCTGGGTGCAGGGAGCATCTCAGCAGGGAAAAACAAGGCAAGAGCAGGACTTAGTGCAAATTTTTAGCTCTCTTATACAACAGCGTCGTGAGGAGCTGCCTCCGCCAGTGGACACTCAGCTCAAGAGGGTAAGTGTGCGCACCTCGTCCTCCTCTCATCCCAGGAAAAGCAGCGATGTTGCTTTGCACCGAATTGTTGCTTCTCAGGGGTATGTCAGTAACGAAGCTGAAGCAGAACGTGAATTTTTCCAGCCCTGGGAGGGAGCGAGGACCCGGTGTGCAGCATCCCCACAGCCGCACAGCCCTGGGGACGGGCGTCCCTCGCTGCAGCGGCAAGCCCGTCTGTCCGAGGGGTGCGACGCATAGCAAAGCGCTGACGGCGGTTCTCCTTCCCTTCTCTTGCTCTTGCCAGCTCTTGTCATGGCAAAGACACCTCGTTCCCGCAGGGGCTCAGATGACACCCCATCCCAGGCACCCTCTGCCTTCCTCCTTCTCCGCATCCAGCCTCCCTGGACCAAGGCCAATGTCACTATTGAGTTACCGGCCACCCCGGCCTCCCCGTTCCCCTCCGGCACAGCCAGACACAAAGTTTAAGAGTGAGGATATTGAAAACTTTAGAGCTGGAGCTCTAAATAATTTCAAAGTATTAGCAAAATAGAGACGCGGCTGCAGGGTGAGCCGTGGTGTGACCATGGGCACAGGGACACATTCACAGCCCTCGCCGAGCTGTGGCGGAGGAGGTGGCAAGCCTGTGCTCCAGCCCTTCCACTCCCGCGGGGAGAGGGACGGGTTCGGCCGGGTGCTGGCAGCCGGTGACCCAAGAACAGGCTTTGCTCTGCGGAAGGAGCTTCCAGAGAAGCCTGAACCCCCCTCACGGCGTACAGCTCCCTCCGGCGCTGGAATGGGGGGAGGCTGCTAGCCCAAAACCTCTGCAAATCCAGGCAGAGGGCAATGGGGAAAGAAAGTGTCATTTTGGGGTGGGTTGGTGGGTTTGGGGGCAGGTGCTCTGTGGGTGATTCCGGGGGAGCCCAGGGATGTGCACGGTGAGCACAGACCCTGAGGGCACCATGGTTTGATGGCATCGTGGGTGATGTGCAAAGGTTTCAGAAGATGCTGGGGGGGCTGGAGCCCCTCTGCTGGGAGGACAGGCTGAGAGAGCTGGGGGGGGTCAGCCTGGAGAAGAGAAGGCTGCGGGGAGACCTTGGAGCCCCTTCCAGGCCCTCCAGGGGCTCCAGGAAAGCTGGGGAGGGACTCTGGAGCAGGGAGGGCAGCCATGGGGCAAGGGGGAACGGTTTTAAGCTGGAAGAGGGGAGACTGAGATGAGATCTGAGGCAGAAATTCTGGGCTGTGAGGGGGGTGAGCCCCTGGCCCAGGTTGCCCAGAGAAGCTGTGGCTGCCCCATCCTTGGAGGGGTTCAAGGCCAGGTTGGATGGGGCTTGGAGCCACCTGGGCTGGTGGGAGGTGTCCCTGCCCAGGGCAGGGGGTGGCACTGGGTGGCCTTTAAGGTCCCTTCCAACCCAAACCGTGCTGTGATTCTATGATTTATCGATATCGAGATCCAAATGGGCAGGTCCTGCTGGTTCAGCTCCTCCACTCCTGGCAGCCACCCCAAACTCTGCCCAGCAAAACCCTCCCTGTCTCCAGTGAGAGAGGTCTCATGGAACCCGCCGAGAGGGGAACATCCAGGAGAAGGAGGAACTGGTGTGACACTGGGGTGGTCGAACCCCCAAACTGGTTTTTGGCTCTGAAGGTACACAGTTTGTTGGTGCTCCAGTGTAGGGACCCTGCAGGGGCTGGCACCGCTGTGCCGATGCTGAGTGCACCCGCGAGGATGTTGGGAAAGGGGAGCCGGAGCAGCGATGGGCTGAGCTTCCAGCTGAGATCTCGCAGCGTGTGTCACTCTCTGCTTCCAGGCCGGCTCCCCAGACTCTTCTTTCACTGCTGGCCCCTGTTCTGGGCATCGTGTGCTGTTGTCCTTCCTCCTGGGTGCATTTTTGGGTGCCCCTGTGCTCTCTGCACGTGGCAGAAGGCAGCTTCTTGCTTTTATACCTGCTGGGAGAAGGTGTAAATGCCTTCTAAAGGGGTAAGAACCATCATTGATAAAGGTGCTTCCCAAAGACTAAAGATGCCAGGAGAGACCCTGCAAAGCAAAGGGACGGTGACACGTGGAAACCTGCAGCTGGGGCCAGGGTGGCCCTGGGGACAAGGGGACAGGAGTGGGCTGGCGAAGGCGCAGGGCCCGGCATGTCCCGGCCTTTATCTCCCCCTAGTGCCACCCGCTTTTGCTCCGGCGCTGCACAGCGCAGAGTCCGGCGGTGCCGCACAGGCGGCCATGGGGCTAGGGGGCAACACACCTCTGGGGCAGCGATGTCTGGGACCAGGACGTGCCGGGGACTGGGCACATCCCGGAGGCACGGGGCGCAGCGTCGTGGCAGGGCAGGATCCCTGTCGGCATCGGGAGCGATGACCCGAGCAACCCAAAAACTTGGTCGAGCAAACGCCAGGCAGGGCCGTGGCAGCCGGCAGCAACAGGGAGGCATTCGGCATCGGTTATTAATTTTTGTGGGTCGCTACGGAAATCTTTTTATCAGTTGCCGATTTTAAAATTAAAATGTTAAGTTAGAAATATGTTGAAAGTGAACGTTAGGGTCCTGCTGTTGGTCAACATTGAGATCGTGGGAAATAGAGAGAATTTGTATTCAAAATTATGGACACTTTTCAAGATGTTTTTCCAGGCCTGAGGCACACTGAAACATTTCTTTCGTACGGCGATGTGTTTGGTTTCGTGGCCTTCAGCGGAACACGTTGACTTAAAATAGCCGAGAATCTGATGACCCGGAAGGTGCTGTGTGAGGAGCGGCTGAGAGAACTGGGTTTGTTCAGCCTGGAGAAAAGGCGGCTTCAGGGAGACCTTGTCAGCACGTTCCAAATTATTTAAAGGGTGGCTACAAAGAAGATGGAGACTCCCTTTTTACAAGGAATCACACGGAAAAGACGAGGGGTAACGGATACAAGTTAATCCTGGGGAGATTCCGATTGGACACAAGAGGAAAATGTTTCGCACTGAGAACAATCAGCCACTGGAATCATGTTCCCGGGGAAGCGGTGGATTCCCCAACGTTGGACACTTTTAAGGTCCAGCTGGGCAGCGTGCTGGGCCACCTTGTCTAGACCGTGATTTTGCCAAGAAAGGCTGGACCAGACGATCCTTGAGGACCCTTCCAACCCGGGATTCTGTGATTGCGTGATCCTGGGAGCGTACCGCTGCGGTGGTGATGGGCAGGAGAGGGAGATGACGGAGAGCGAGGTGATGAAGGTGCCTTCACTTGGCCCAAAGGTACCCAAAACTTGACATTTCTGAGGCTGAAATGAGGCTGTTTCAGTATCACAGTCTGCTGGGGGTTGTGATCTGTCCCCTTGCAGCCAGCGCAGACCTGAGGTTAATGGCTCACCGCAGCTGCCAGTGTCCCCACATGGAAGGGGGAGGGTTGTCCCCGGCCTGCACGGCCCTGGGGGGCTGTAGGGCCAAGCCCCACCGGGTCCCCACACTGCGCTCGGGGCAGGCCTGGCCCTGCTGGAACCAGGGATCAGCCTGGGCGCTGTGGGACCTTTGGGGACAAGGACCTCGCTCGGTCCTGAGCCCATTTTGTCCCTGGGCCATGCGTGCACTGAGCTATGTCCAGCCTCAGCAGGAGCCGCGGGGTCGCACAGAGCCTATCGGGGCTCCCCGGGCAGCTGAGCTCTGCTGCTGCCGGTGCAGGTCTGTCCTCTGCCATCAGCTCCGAGCTGCCCGTCTCCTGCCGTCAGGACAGGGACAAAGGAGGAAGAGGCGCTTCCTTGGAGAGCAGCCGGACCGTCAGCCCAGCGCGGTAAGGTGTGTGGCAGGGAAATGGGTAAAGAGACACATCTGGCACCATCGGTAGGGCTGCGGGTAGTGGGGTCTGTGCCGTGTTGGGCTCTCTGGGGAGCCTCGTGCCCCCGTGCCCCTTCACACCCCACCACGGGCCACATGCTGTGCTCTGCCTCTGACCCATGGTTGTCCCCAAGCCGGGGACAGAGCTTGTCCTGATTTAGTGCATTTCTGTTGCCCTTTGGGGTGTTAGACGTGTTTTAGCCCTTCTGCTCGGCTGTGGCTGGGAGTGAGACCTGCACCTGGGGACGGGGTCGCTGGGCAGCACAGGCCATGCAGAACCGAAGTCTATAGGGCCATACGGGGCAGGGCATGGGGCTGTGCCCTGTGGGGCCGTGTGGGGCCTTGGGTTATGGACCATCTGGGGCAGGGCTCTGTGGGGCCATATGGGGCAGGGTATGGGGCTGTGCGGTGTGAGGCTCTGCAGGGAGCGTGGGGTGCACGGGCAGCCTCTGCTCCACGGGGGGACACAGGCAATGCTGGCCCTGCACCACCATGTCCCCCATGCAAGGACCTGCCCGAGCCAGGAGGGATCACACTGGGGCTGTCCATGCGCCTGGCCACAAAACACCCGTCCTCTACAGTGTCCCCCCATGGCCCCCCTGCGCTTCTCTGCTGCCGGTACCCAGCCCTGGGCCGTTCCCAGCAGGAATCAGCCCACAGAAGGAGTTTGCTGCACTCTTCTGGCTTTAGAAACATTTTGAATCAGACGATTCCTATTTTTCAAACCCTGTAGAGGGGAGTCACACACCCAAAGGGTTAATTGCAATGAAACCCCGGTTGGTTTTAGCAGCCCCCCCAGCCAGGAGGAGCTGGCAGCCCTGCTCCCGGGTATTTATAGCACGGTGAACTTTGAGCATGACCAGCCAGCGGGCAAAACCCCAGCTGGAGACACGGGGACGGCCCCGACAGAGCTGGAAGCTGCTGAGGGTCCCGGCCCCGGTGCTGCAGCAAGGCAACCGAGACCGTCTGCCACCACATTGCGGTCCCCGCGCACCCACCAGATGCCCTATGGCCAGGCAGCACCGGGGCACCCAGGGACCCCAGGCTGTGAGGTGGCCAAGGAGATGGGGCTAAGTCTCCTTCAGCCATGGCGTGGGAGCAGCCTCCTCCCGAGCTTGTGTTCCGGGTTTCGGGAGCAGCGTGTGCTGTCAGCAGGACACAGACATCTCCCCTTTTCCATGCCAAGCAGCAGGCAGAAGCTCCCACCTCCTCACGCTGTCCCAGGCCAGATCCTTTCCCACCAGGTGACCTGCCAGCCAGTTGACCGCGTCCTGCAGCGAAGCAGAGCAACATCACCTCCGGCTTCCTGACTCTGAAACGGGGCAGAGGATGGGGGGAGTGTGGGTGGCAGCGGATGGGAAGCCTTTGTGTGTGTGCAAAGCCTTGAAAAAAAAACCCTAAAAACAACAAAACCTGAGGATTTCCTTATCTTTTAACAGGTGGCACCTGTACCGATGGATTGGTGGGCCCCATATTCAACGCAGCATTCCTGACTGCCGGTTTGTCCATGGCAATATGGTTTGCAAGGAGAGGTGAGAGGCTGGAGGAGGTGCTGGGCCCACAGATGGCCACAGCCAGTCTGCAGCCACGGGGAGCCTTGCGCCATGCGTTGCCACTGCCGAGTACTGCTGAGCCCTGCTCCCCACCAAAGCCCCCATCTTCAGCCCGGGGTTGCCCTGCTGCTGGGGTCACCCCAAATCTGCAGCACTGTCCACAGGATCAGATGGTCTGTCAGCATCCCGGTCTACGTGGACATCAGTGGTCTAAGCAGGAGGCTGCGTTTGTTAAGAGCAAGGGGAAGGAGGGAAGAAATGTCTCAAGGAGATGTTGTCTGGCACATGCTTAGGTAGGTGGTTCCAATGGGGCATTGATCTGAGATGGAATCAGATCTGGGATCAGCAGATCGAGCAATGTTGCCATCGATGGAGGCGATGCGTGGGCTGGGAGCCAGCCACGGCACGAACCAGCTCAGGAGGAGCATTGTGAGTCCAAACCAGCCTTCTTTAAAGAGCAGGGCTGCTGAAAGGGAGCAGCGTCGTTCCCGAGGGTGGGCTGAGCCGCTGGTCACTGTGCAGGACACCCCGTCCTGCAGAGCAGGCGGGTGCTGCGGTGTAGGGGTCTCTGGAAGGCCCCAGCCCTGCTGATCAGTGTTTCTCCAGCAGCAGCATTTCCCAGGCCGGGCGTTGGTTGGGGCGTTTATTTTTAGGGATGATTGAGACCAAAGCAGAGAAGAAATCAGCAAGCCCTGGTCTGGTTCACACCTCCACCCATGGTGAACTTCTGCTTTGACCACTCCATGCTGTTGAGATCCCCTTGACTCAAAATTCATTTATTTTTTTGCCCAAACGGGCTAGAAGAAGTGGAGATGGGCAACAAGGATGATTAAAGAAATGGAGTAGCTTCCATTTCTGTCTAGTTGTTCCTTGGGTGGAAGCTACTCCATTTGGAGTAGGATGACAAGGGAAAGACGGCAGAAAATCTGCAAATCTGTGTGGATCTTCATGAGGACGATGGGAGAGGCATCGCTGGCACAAAGATTATCTCCAACCCCTTCTCCTAGGGCTGAGCGTAGGACTCGCAGACGTGGTTACTGGAAACCTACCAAGACTGTATAGTGGGGGTTTTTCCCCCTCTGAAGCAACCGAAATGTTTTGGCTGAAATTTGTTTTGTTTTGTTTTTTTTTTCTTGTGAGTTTTCACTGTGATGCTGGCCCCAGCAGAGAGCGTTTCATCCACCGTAGGTAATGCTTGACGGCCTTGTAAGCAAATGAGAATTGGGTCTTATAAAGGGCAGTGTCTGGAAATCTTCATCAAGGAGGACTGGCCTCATTTATAATTACAAATAAATACAGTTTTGTACAATTACACGTCTTGCCCAGCTCTGAGGGCAATAGCTCAAGTTTCCCTCTTTTTTTACCTGAGAGCGCTGGCGATTTATTTGTGGGAAAACTTCTTTTATTCCCTCGGGAGAATAAAATGGCGTTGCTGTTGCCCTCTGAGAAGGTTTTGAGGTCCTACCCACCCCGGGAACATCAATAGAGCTTTGCCTCAGCAACTGTAGGCGCAAGCACCGAAATATCGGGGAAGGAAAGGGAGGAATGGTTTCAGTCTTACAGATTTCTGCATAAATAGGGGCTAAAAGCATGTCTTCGAAATAATTGAGCAAGGATACTCTTCATTACCTAAGGTTGTTGGGGGAAAAAAAAAATAGGCTGATTTACATTTTTATAGGAACTAAAAGGAGTTTTGTGGGTGACACAGCACCTTCCACTGAGAATGTCAGCGTGAGATAAGTGGGCTTCAAATAAAAGAATAAACATTTTCCCACAGGGACTGAATTCATACCAGGGAGCTTAGCCTGGGAAGGAAGCATTTTTACAGGAAAATGTTTGTCGCCATAAAAAATACGTTTTGTTAGCACAATATGCATTTTCTGCAAGGATGCTAATTCTCACCTTTGCCTGCAAATTTTTGCTGGTTCGTCTGAGTTTTGGTGGAGCTTCGGGTGGCAGGAAAACAGGACTACCCCGATTTTGTGGGTGTGGGGTTTGGTTTTTTTTCAGGGCAGGAGGAGAGTTCGATGTGCTTTTTAGGAACGGAGGGATTTTTTTTCAGCGGCCGTCAGAGCCGGCTGTAGTTTAGCGACACTTTAATTTCATTCACAACGAGTAGCCCGGTGGGGGTTTTATTCTGGTTTCAGGTTGGTGGCCCTTTGAGATTTGCTATGCCATGCTTCAGATCCGCTGCTGTCTGGCATAACAATTCAGGTTGCTCAAAAGCGATGATTAGCATAAAT
The DNA here is from genome assembly GCA_013400035.1 of Rynchops niger. Classification (NCBI taxonomy): domain Eukaryota; kingdom Metazoa; phylum Chordata; class Aves; order Charadriiformes; family Laridae; genus Rynchops; species Rynchops niger. The sequence continues at coordinate 10,869 of VXBH01000393.1, read as the reverse complement.
GAACGAGTGGGTGAAATGTTCATTATATTGCCTACTGTCATGTTTGTGTACCAGATTTCGTTACCATCTGTCATTTCTGTTTTGTTGTTGCCAAAAGTTGTCATTCTGAATGGAGGGTGGAGACATATTTTCAAAAGCTAACAGGAGATAATTTTTGGGTACTTTAGGGCTCATATGTTCTGTGCTGGGTGTCAGCAGCCCTCATGTGCATCAGCCTTGCGAGTCTTTGATAAATTCTGGGCAGTGGTTTCGTTAAAGGAGTTTTTAAAGTCATCGGTTGCAGTCATGCAAACGCATGAGATCCTCAGCTCTCGTCATGAGAAAAGTAGCTGGTCCTTGCAATTGCGAAGAAAAGCTTGAAAATAAATTATATGTTTTCCCTAATGTTAAATAAAACAGAGAATATAAGGAGGGGGGCATATAGTGACATTGGACTGTTAAAAACCAAGCTCCTGCCTGGAGATCTGACCGAGGAACGCGACAGCTCCACTGTAACAGACTGCGACGTCCCCAGATCATTCCCAGAGATGTACATGTCCCGGGGACGAGAAGCTGGACAAATTCAACCTTGAAATAAGCTGCAGCTCTCTCGCAGCGACGGTAACTGCATACTGCGACAATTTGCGAGGGGAGAGGTGCACTCACCGCGGCCTGCAGCCTTTAAAGCAAAATTAGCTCATTTTCAACCTCACAGTTTTAATTCAGTTTCAGGAGGAATGGCTCCCCCTGCCAGCGGGGAGCTGGGTAGGTGAAGCCACGAGGATTTCTTGTCTTGCCCCAGTGCTGTAAGATCACCCGGTCCGAGAGCTCGGTGCCCTGTGCCAGCTGGGGAGGGAGAGGGCTCCGGGGTGCCGGGATCATCCCCTTTCCTTTGGGCCGGAGTGCCAGACTCCTGCCGTGAGCAGTTAAACCATCCCTGGCAGTGCTGAGGCCACGCTGGCGCCTTGTCTCTTCCCATCTCACCCCACAGCAGCTCCGCTCTCCCGAGGGCTGCGGGATTTTAATCTGACCCCAGTTGCAGGGCTCAGTGTTAGGGTGAAACACAATGACCTATGACGTCCAAAAATACAGAAAAGATGATCCAATGGTTTCAGTTGGACTTAAACTTCCGGAAAATCCAAAGCCAGACAGTTTTGGGATCATTTTTTGATGGTTTGGGCACAGCCGGCCAATGATCCAAATTCCTAACCAAAGCTATAAACACATGCCGGTGTTGCGGTGGGAACTCGCGCTGGAGTGGGAGTGCAGAGGGTCACCGCTTGCTCAAGGAGAGGTGGGGAAGAAGGAGATGGGGCTGCCTTTGCTCTGAAAGAGGCCGAGATAATTCTGAGCATCTCTGATGGAAGGCTGAGGGGAGACCAGGGCCATGTCACGACACCAACCACTTACAGACAAGAGGAGGAGAAGGGTGAGAATGAGAATTCTTTCCAGCAACTCTCCAAAAAGCCCGAGATGTCTGGCAGGAGGGATTTGAACTCCATCTCCAGATCCACAGAGAGCTCACCTGCTGCCGAACCGTGGGATGGAACTGGGGACGTTTCGTGGCTTCAGCAGGATGAGAAACCACCAAGGGGGAGCAGTCCTGGGAGATCCCAGGCCCAGAAATGGGTGTCTGGGCTCCGCAACGGAGAAGCCTGCACCAGCTGCTGGAGTGGCAAGGAGGTAAATAACGCATCATGTTGTGATTGAGTGAAATCCACATCCCCTCCCTAGGTCTTCCTCTTTGCTGGGTGTCTCCTAGAAGGTTTTAAGCAACACTGTGGTGGGTTTGCACCCTTAGTGGTGCCACCCACCCAGCCTCGGCTGCCCTGACCCCTTCCTTGTACCCGCAGGAGGAGTCAGGACCAGGGGTGTAAAAAGAGCACAGTGTGCGACTGGTGTCGGTGCCACCAACCAGGGCTCCACCCAAGTGCCATTGAGTGTGTCAGGGGCTTGGTCCAGGCTGGTCACCTCCATAGCTGGAAGTCTCACATCACTCTTCTTCCCAACTGCTTTGCTCTCCCCACGTGTGGGCTGGGGTCACGGGACTGCACTCGCTCCAGCAACTGGGCTTGTGCTGGCTCTGGTACTTTTGTGATGGTTTCAGTTACATTTTGTGATGTTTTGAGTTATAAACTCTTCCTGGCAGAGCCTCCATCCATGCAAAATCCTGTATTTTTACAAGGTCTTCAGCTGCTGTTGTAGTATGAGTTTCAGATAACAGCTCTGTCCTGTTTTAACACTTCAATAATGTAATGTAAATTGGCTTTCCTATCTTGAATTCTCCCCTGTTTGCTCTCTCCCTAAGCGCAGCGTGCTCACTGCACGTGGACAGCCAACCTGTTGAATTTGGCGTTGGAGGAAGTAAGCAGCGTGCCTAAGGTGGACAGGTTGGTTTGAAAAGTTAATCCCGCTCTAATTAGACACAGTGTTGTCGGTGTGCCAAGGCTTGCGAGAATGGGACAGGGGTAATAGGCATAACAGAAATAATCCAGCCTCATGCTTAAAGGAGTGGAGCAACAGTCTGGGAGAGCTGGGGAAGGTTTCTCTCCTGGTCCGGCCAACAAGGTGTTTGGCCTTGAGGAACATCAGGTGAGAAGAGCATCGTGTCCAATCAAGGACACAAAATCCAAACAAATTAAAATGCCTCTGGACTAATGTGTGGTGATGTGCGTGTACGTTAAAAGTGCTTCCTGACCTTTTCCAGGGATTGTTTTATACTCTGGAGCGTGACATTTTATTACTCTTGCCTTCTACATAATTTATCCTAGAAAAATATTATTTTGGCTATAAAATTATTCGCCTTCATTTTAAACCCAGCAATAGTATTTAACTTTCTGATCCTTTTTGAAACTCATTTCCCCAGGCAAATTACATACTGTGCCAAGACATTCCTTCGGCTTTAAATTTTCCTGCCATTAATGTCACAGAATGGGACATCACAGTTGAGAGGGTGATAATTTTTTTGATAACCTTGAAAGCAACAGAGTAGAGCACCTCGTCGGAGTTGCTCTCACACAGGTTTTCCAGTGGAAACTACCCCAGTTTTTCCTGTGCTGATTATCACCACCATAACAGTCCGCTTTGCTGCCCTGCTCCGATCCCCTTAACCTGAGCTAGAAGCCGTAATGACAACAATTATTTCTATTTTTGCCTGAGCCCATTATTTAGGCACTGTGCAAACGCACGGCGAAAAGCGATTTCTGCTGAAAAAGGTTTTACAGCTGAAGGCCTCGTGCTGCGTTTGGGAGAAATTCCGGACTCTATCGACAAAAAGGGTTTGGGTTTGGCTCTGCCCGCTCTACACTGGGCACCCAGGAGATGCCAGGCGTGACTCAGGCAGCCGACGCGAGGCGATAGGAGGGAAGTGAGATGTATCTAAGTGGGACGCTCGAGAGCCAGCCCTTGCCCAAGGCGCTCTCTGAGAGCCACAGGACTACAGAAATAATGGAGCCTTTGAACTGGTTGTTGCCATAACAGGAAAAAAATAATGAATTTGGTTGGAATCAAACTGACATGAAAAATTCAGCGAGGGGAACATTGTTGAAATTATATATTTTGGTCACTTTGTCCTTTCTTACTCCTTTTATTTTCCCAGTTTGGGGCCTAAAAGCCATTTTTAAAGCTTTGCTCGTGCAGCATGGAAATGAAATGTTTTCTTTATCAACTAATGGATGAGAAGTTTTCAGTGCTTTCCCAATTCCAAAAGCTGAAACTCAGGGGTTTTCCAAATACTCACTGGACACCTGAACATGCGAGAGGTATCCACCTGCAAAATGTGAAGTTATTTGCTAGAAAGCAGGGGGAAAAGCCGTCATCATCCAACTCTACTGGTCCCCTAGAAATGCTGAGATGACCAATGTTCAGTCTTTTTTCTCCTAGAAAATGCAGTTCCTGACTCCAGACCAGAGGGAGGCGTCTCCTTTGCTTGACATCTGCCACTCTAAAACTCTCCTGATGTCTTCTACGCCACAGCCTGCCTGGTTTGGCCCCAGGTCTCCTAAACTCAGCTCCTGAGCAGGAGGGCCATCAAGAGACCACAATGTCCACCACCCACCCCCCTCGCCACCTCGAGGCTGGGGCTGGAGCTAGATCTTTCCCGATTGCTGCTTGGCCGACATGATGATGGGGACCAGACACCCACGGCATGGCTCAGTGGGGTGCTCTTCAAGCAACATGGGGCTGGGTCACAGCAAGTCCCATTTCAAACCAGACCACGCCCAGCTCTAAGCTCCCCTCTCCTGTGGAAATTGCTCTTTTTTGTCTAAAAGAGGGGAAGAACCCTTATGGTGGAGGGAGAGCAAGACTGGAGGAACAAAAAGGCAGTTAATACATTCCCCGTGACAACTCAGCTCAATGGGCTCCCTGCCCTGATGAATATTGAAGAATTTTATACAAACTGGAACTGGTTCAGCAGGACAGTTTTCCAGAGACCCAGCCCAGAAAGGCTTCCTGGTCTCTGCCGGGGGCCCTTCCCTCCATGGGAGGAGAGCGCAGTCTGCAACCTTGCCCAAAGGCTTGAGGGGGACGAGCACCCCTGTTGCTCCTCGGGGTGACCTGTGGGAGATGCAGGCTGGGGGGCTCCCCAAGAAGGGTGATTGTGAGGAGAACCCCAGGCCAGTGGAATGGAGTGATGGCCACCTGCAAAGCTGCTGGGCATTGAGTCCTGCAGCGGTCTCGTGTGCCATAAGCTAGAGGGGTTTGCACGTGTCCAGCCCCAGAACAGTAGTCACCAGGCATTTCCATGACTAGAAGTGCCAGCAAACACAAAATGTAGGTGCCTCAGGGGAAAGGAAAGGGCTGAGCAGAGTCTGCAGACAGGGTGGTGAGGAGCTGCTCGACACAGTGGTAGGGCAGGGAAGTCTTGTGGAGGAGCTGACCATTTGCCTCCAAAGAGCTCAGCTTTGGAACAGTGATGGGGGTCTGCAGAGGTGCAGTGCTGCCGTGCATTCGCTTTTGGAGCTGGTCCCTGCCCCGAGCAGAGCTGGTGGATGCACGATGGCAAGTGACGGTACCTGAGCAAGGACAGGGCAGCCACCTCTGAGGCTTCACCCTTCTCCGAGAACTTGGGTAGAGTTAAGTCTTGGAGCCTAACGCAGAAGATGAGGGACCTGTCCACCACTTAAAACCAAAATGTTTCACAGAGGTGTCTTTTAACCCAGGTGACGGAGAGAGGCTGACACTACAGGAGAGCTTGGGGTTGCTCTCTGGGTGACTCTGGGAGTTCAACAGAGCCTCTGATAAGAGGAAAAAAAAGGTTTTTTAACAGGTGTGAGGAGTTGAGGCCAAAGCAAAAAGGTTATGGGTTGGTGGACAAGCCAGGATTAACCTTTGACAAGGTAGGGAGGATTTTCCAGGAATGAAGCTCCCAAAGATAGCCAAAGGTCTTGCACTAAAGCCATGACTGACACCAAGAGTTCCTTTAAAGAAGAGGACAAGGCAGAGGGACAGTCAAGGCTCAGTGGAGCAGGAGCAACAGCAGAGCCATACTGTTGTGGCTGCCTCCACCATCCGGGACAATGGCAGAGCAAGGGAAAAATGCAATCAGTGTCCCCATGGCTTTGCAAAGGCTCAGCAGAATTTTGCACACAAGTGACTAACAGGATGATGGTGACACTCTGAGCTCAGGCAGCGTTTTCATGGGAACATTAGGTTTTGCTGCAGCAAAAAAATAAGGACTGTCAGCCAGAATGCAAGGAGGGCATTTCCAAATGTCATCTTAGAAGCTTACATGGAAGTCACTGCGTTGCTGTGAGCACTGCTACCAATAAAAAAAAGAAATCTATATGCAGACAAAGTAAACCGGCTGAACTATGAGATACATAGTAAGGAATTTACTTCCACAAGAGATATGCAGTCTATCCAAGTGGGTTAATAAATGCTTGTATCGCATTTGATCGAAAGGAGCAATGCTTAGTGTGGTAAAATGTGCTGAGCCCTTGATCTTGTCTCTGCAATTCCCTCATGGAAAGAGCAGAGGACAGAAATGGGTGAGGAGGAATCTGAAGACACCTTTCTAGGGACAGGGAATAGGCAAATCCCCTGCCTTGGGGCAGAGTTTCAAAGGTGCTAACACGTCACTGCTCTGAGATGCTCTGAGTGAACAGAAGAAAGAATGGATGGAGGCACCAGCTCCGGTGGGAAGGACGAGCTCTTTCTCTGAGATACAGGTGCAGGCAAAAATGGATTCTTGGTGAACTTAGACAGGAGTGTGAGCAGTGCTCGCTGCTGGAGCTCAGAGCTCAGCACATTAACTTGGACTGCCATTCGGTTGGGATTAAGCTAATGCCAAGCTGTGACCTGCAGCACCTGAAGAGCTCGCAAATGCTCCCTCCTACTTACTGTGTAAAGGGGAAGGCCAAATCTTTGACAGAGGGACACGGCAGAGAGCAGAGGGGTGGAAAACACTGAACTCTTCCCATCTCACATGGCCAGAATGGGCCATGGTACCTATGGGCACCCTGCATTTCCGCGTGCTTGGGGAAGGGATCTTTCACCATAATCTGCAGGGGGGGAAAAAAAGTTTCATGTCTTTCTTTTGGCCCATGTTGAGTGAAACCACCCATAAACCACTAATTGCAACTGCTAAAAGGGAGATGGCAGACATGAAACTTGCCCACATTACACAGATTACTATTTTATGGATAGAAATAAGGTTTTCAAACTAACTGTGAGGCTAGGTGAGAGCTGGTGTCAAACGGACAAAAGCGTAGAGTAGCAGAGCCCAAAGACAGACATTTTTCATAGCGGTTTGACTCAAAAAATAAAGCAAATGGAACTGTTGTCCGTCAGACAAAGTGCAAACTATGATTTCTAGAGCAACAACTCAGGATGAGAGTGTCCAGACAGATTTATACAGATTTTGCTTAATAGTTTGTCAGGCATGGCAAAATTACGGGCCAGCTCCAGCAAAGGGGCTTCACATTTGGGACATAAGAAAAAAGGACCACTCGGAGTGACAGATTGGATTATGTTGATGACAGAAGACTGTGTGTTTTTCCAGAACTGTTATTCTCACTTGGGTGAGAGAGCCTTACTTGTTACATGGATGATTCCTCCACATCAGAGTTATGCCAGTAGATGGTCGCGACAGACAATGAGCAGGATTTTCAGCAGTTCACAGTAATGTCGGTGGTTGCATCCAGTTCCCAGCAGATTCTATTCAACAAGCAGGTAGGAAATAGCTTTAAAATAATGAATACATATTGAAAAGGAAAGGAGATTCAGGTCTGACCAGTGTTTAACAGCAATAAATGACAGGATGGTACGTACAGAACACGGCTAGCCACCTGCGGATGCTTTGTTTTGCATAAAATGAAGCAAGGAGACCACTTGGGACGTTAGTTAGGCTCCGTAGCCCAAGGAGCTAAGGGTTTGCAGAAGTGCACAGATGTATAGCTGAACACAAAACAGCACTATGATTGCGGTCTCGGGGGTTACCACCACTTCCTGAACACAACAAACATTCACACAAACAATGAAAATCAGAAGCCAGAAACAACAGTTATTTCGCATAAAGTTGCTCCACAATCCCATGAGTGCAGGGTGTGTGTGTAACCAGAGAGACACCCTCGAGAAAGAACAGGCAGCACCTTCGGCGGCTGCCAGGAGGAGAGGAGGTAGTGGGCGCTGGGCTTGTCTTTTTGCCTGGGACAGCTTCGCTTGGCAGCGCTCAGGGACAGTGAGGCAACCAGATGCTGGGACACAACTTACCAGGAAAAACAGACTCTCTTATTCCCAGTGAGAACTGCTGTGATGGTGCCACGGTAACTGCGAGTTACAGGGCAGAGCTCCTCAGAAGTTATTCAAACATTGTCAATTGTTTGGCTGTAAGGTTTTGAGGTCACAAGCTACAGAAATGATACTTCCATGTTTTGGCCGGGGAAGGAAGGTAGGATCGCGGGAGCTGTATCTTTAAGCAGCTTAGTTCTGGAGACAGGAAGTCTGGAAATGGGCTGCAGCAGTGCAGATTTTATTATGCAACTTCTCTTGGAACTAGTCCCTGAATGAAGGAGTTATCCATTAAGCACCTGCCTCTCCATGCCTCCTGAGCACTGCAGATGAAGTCCTCCGGAATCCGTGCAAGGGCTTAACCATTAGCTGGGGGAGCTGGGGTTCAGACTGAGAATCCTGGGTGCAAGTTTGCAGTAGTAGGGCTCATTTGCTTGCCATATAGTGTCTTTCAAAGAGTTTCCTTTCTTCTCACAAAAACCTCCTACCCCATTTGAGCTCGTTCTGTGTTTGGCATTACCGGTGGGTGAGGCCATCTGACTCTTGCAATACCGATACCAAAGAGCTCCGGTACACCAAGCACTGCGGTACTAGTAAGCTTTTTGGGTATTTAATCATAGCCCGGTTTCCAGGGGCAGTGGGTAGCAGTCAAGGTCTTCCTCTCCCTCCTGCCATTAACCCAATGCTGTTCTAATCCTATGGCAGAGGGCATCTGGGGACATCCTAAGGGTACATTGTGCCATGGAGAAGCAAGCAGGATCCAGGACAGAGCAGCAACAGGATCTTCCTCTGCCCCTACGGCCCGGGGTATAAGATTCCCTCCCTCCAAAGCACCTCCTTCCTCTCCCACTCTGTCCCCAGGACTCGCAACCCTCCTCTGATTTCACCAATGTGGCAAGTCTGGCACTTGCTGTACAGATAGAGGAGCTCTCCCAGCTAATGGGAGAGGAGTCGCGGCCTCCATGGCTCCTCCCATCTGCTCCCTGATCCCAACATCGAGCACGTAGCCTTGCCCTGGCAGGCATACTGGCACAGCAGCTCCTGTTGCGGTGGTGGTGGTGGCATCAGGGCCTCTCCCTCGGTGGCTGTATGGTCAGAGCTGCAGTACTGGTGTAACATCAGCGTATTGCCTAGCACCAGGCACCATTGGACGTCCTCCTGGAGGTAGGTGGTAGCCGTGGGACCGCTCAGGTTCTGGCCCCAGTGGTTCATCTGGTTCATCTCCATCCTGACTTCGTGCCAGAGCTGCAGAGCTATTGCAGCAGCAAAGGGCGTTATGAGGGGAGCAAAAGGCTATGGGGGTCTCCGGGCATCAGCTGCTCCAGCAAATCCTTCATTTCCAAGATCACAAGTGACGCAATGGGCAAGGCAAGCGCAAAAGCTTACCCAAGCTGCACCAAGCTTGTTAAAAAACTGAAGCAGCAGATAGCAAAGGGGACCGCCGTCCTCGGATGTGCCTGACAGACAATCTGACCTGGTTTCCAGCCCCCAAATTCCAACAGCAAAACGCTTTCCCTCAACCTAAAGTGGGCCAAATACCTTATATTACAGTAAAACACTGCTGGGCAAAAGCTGTTGCTCTCGTGTCTGGAGCTGCCATGAGACACCAAACCTTGTCCCACGCTAAACCATCCTAAAACAGATGGGAACTTGCTGCTTTTGAAGGAAATTAAGGCAGGTGTAACCAAAGAGCACTTGTTTGTGTAGCTACTGAGTAATATAGTGATAGAAGCAGAGGCCTGTAAGAGACCTCCTGTGTGATTACAGTCAGACCTCAGCAAGGACAGGCACCATGTAAATAAATATGGAATTTGCAAGTAAATGTAATGAAATGCATGTAAATGTAGAAGTAAATGTAATGAATTCGAGTTCTGCAGTAAACAAAAGCCAGACTTGCTCTTTGCAAAAGAAGGTGTCATTATAGATTTCCTCTCAACCAATAAAATGTTGCTGATTAATCCATGGCAGTTTACGGACTTCTTCAACACATCCTCGGGATGGTCTCAGTGCCCTTCTCCAGCCTGTCCTCTGCTGGTGGCTGCTCTTCGGGGCCGTGCTGACATGTAGGTGATGAAAACAGCCCCGAGCAACCAGTGTGGGTACGAGGAGCCGTACTGGCACGGCACATCACCCGAGCCTTATACGACCTGCTTCTCAGGTTGGGAACCAGTATGGAAATCCAGGGAAGCAGACGAGCTCCAGTCTGTTTCGGGCTGGGGAAGTCTGTCTAGACAGAGAGTAAGGTATTTGTAAAGCAAGGCTGGGTTCGGCCCTGGTCAGCTCTCATCACCTCAGGTTGGAGATCTGCCCTCACGTGCGGCTGCGCGTGGCCGGGGCAAAAGCCCCACCGCGGAGGCTGGCGCAGCCGCCCGTGAGGGTTGAGGATCAGTAGAAAGCTGAGGCCATGGGTGTGCAGAAAGCAGGGGGAGAAGCTCGTCAGCCAGGCCACGGCAGGGCCACTGCATAGGTTTCAGGAGGAAGGCAGGAGGAGGAGGAGAAGAAGGGCAGGCGAGGGGGGAACATAAGCACTCCATGGCCTCAGCATCGCCCCAGGGCTGCATGGCAGCCACGGAGCTCAGCGCTTGCAGGAGAGGGAGGGCACAGGGTGGCATGGCTTCCCCGGACCCTGTCAGGGGCATTGGGTGCTGCTGCGCCTCAGCTCTGAGGGGAAGTGGGGGACATTGAGAGGGGACATCCGCATCAGGACTGAGAGGGAAGACTGTGAGGGAACACCGAGAGGGGACACGGTGAGGGGGGCGTTGATAGGGGACATTTGTGGTGGGACTGAGAGGGGAGACTGCGGGGGGTGACTGTGAGGGGACTGAGGGGAGGCTGAGTGGGGACACCTGTAGCAGGACGGAGGGGAAATGGTGGGGGACTGAGGGGCGGATAATGTAGGGAGTGAGTGTGAGGGAGCTGAGGGGATGCTGTGAGGGGGACGTGGAGAAGGGACATCCACCTCAGGACTGAGCAGGGAGGATGATGCGGTGAGCGACCGTGAGGGGACTGAGGAGAGACTGAGAGGGACATCTTGAGGGGGACGTTGAGAGGAGACATCTGTGGGGGACTGAGGGGAGGATAATGTGAGGAGTGGCCGTGAGGGGACTTAAGGGGAGACTGAAAGGGGACGCTGTGAGGGGGACATTGAGAGGGGACATC